>CM033471.1:6676267-6702494 GCA_019447015.1 Hymenochirus boettgeri | reverse complement strand
AGGTCGTTGTTCATTTCTATTATCTATCTGATCTATCTATCATCTATCTATCTATCTATCTATCTATCTATCTATCTATCCATCTGATCATGTCTATCTATCTACTTCTATCTATCTATGCTATTCTATCTATCTATCTATCGATCCGTTCGTCTGTATCGGATCTACTATCTTATCTATCTATCTATCTATCTATCTATCTATCTATCTATCTATCTATCTATCGATCTCATCTGTCTGTGGTATTCTTATCTATCTATCTATCTATATATCTATATCGATCCATCTGTCTGTCTATTCTATCTATCTATTCTACGATCCCATCGTCGTCTGTCTATTATCTATCTATTCTATCTATCTATTATCTAGCTATCTATCTATCTATCTATCTATCGATCCATCTGTCTGTCTGCTATCTATGTATCTATCTATCTATCTATCTATCTATCTATCTATCTATCTATCGATCCATATGTCTGTCTATCATTATCTATCTATCGATCCATCTTTGTCTGTCTATCTATCTATCTATCTATCTATCTATCTATCTATCTATCGATCATCTGTCTGTCTGTCTATCTATCTATCGATCGTCCATCTGTATGTCTATCTATTATCTATTCTATCTATCTATTCTATCTATCTATCATCATCTATCTATATCTATCTATCTATCGATCCATCTGTCTGTCTGTCTATCTATCTATCTATCGATCCATCCATCTGTCTGTCTATCTAGTATCTATCACATCTCTCTTCGGCTCCCATTTTAATAGGATCTAATACAATTAGTTAAGAGCTGCTCCTTTAGAGAACTCCCCAGCTCTCCTGGTGTGTGTTTGTTTCTCTGCAGGTTTGGGCAGTGTGAAGTTTCCCCCCCTCATCGTCCTCAGTGCCTGGTGAAGGTCACACAGACGTACAGCTTCTCCTCTGTGGGGCATGTTCCTTCTTCTGACCTCCTTTGCATTGTTGACTCCCTGACTCCCTTCTGTGCTTTGAAGTGCCCACACACCAGGTGTTGCTGTTCTAAATTACAAATGAAAGGGCCCCATCCGCAGGCTAATTAACCAGTGAAATTCACCCACTGCCCCTCACTGACGTTATAATGTGATTGGTTGTGCCCCTGCCCTGGGTCCCTGGTCTGAAGGTATCTGGGGAGTCTACAGCATTTCATTGATAGGTGATGGGGAGCATGGTCAGTGTTAAGGGACGTTACCCAGACTAGAAATAATTTACTCTTTCATTATATACCTAGAACATTATTTACAGGTACGGTAACACTAATTGTCATGTGTAGTGTAAAATAACGCAATGTTTTGTTAATTGGGTATAATGCGATATGGTTGTTATTTTATATTACGGCATTATGTTCCACTAATTAACAATCCCTAATGGACGACCATAATCTGTCCGTACACAGCCCATATCAGTACGCGCTACCAGACACTAACTGGTTTGTGTGGGGTGTCCGATGACAAAAATGGGCCAACACAATCAGTGTTTTCATTATCAGACATTATTATATTGCTACGTGGTATGGCCCACATTTATACTGGTCATGTGACTAATATCCTGTCATGTGACACGGGACATAACTAGGCACCATATACCACTGATGACATAGCAAAGAACCCATTATGACTGATGACATAGCAAACACTGATTATAACTGATGACATAGCTAAACACACTGATTATAACTGATGACATAGCTAAACACTGATTATAACTGATGACATAGCTAAACACTGATATAATGATGACATAGCTAAACACATGATATAACTGATGACATAGCTAAACACTGATTATACGATGACATAGCAAACACTGATTATAACTGATGAAATAGCCAAACAGATTATAACTGATGACATAGCTCAAACACTGATCATAACAAATGAATAGCTAAACACTGATTATAACCGATGACATAGCTAAACACTGATTATAATGATGAATAGCTAAACTCTGATTATAACGATGACATAGCTAAACCACTGATTATAACTGATGGACATAGCTAACACTGATTATAACTGATGACATAGCTAAACACTGGTTATAAACGATGACATAGCTAAACCCTGTATAACTGATGACATAGCTAACATGATTTAACTGATGACATAGCTTAAAACACTGAATCTAAATGATGGACATAGCAAACACTGATTATAACTGAGGCATAGCTAACACTGATTATAACTGATGGCATAGCTAAACACTGATTAAACTGATGGCATAGCTAAACACTGATTATAACTGATGGCATAGCTAAAACACTGATTATAACTGATGACATAGCTAAACGCTGATTATAACTGATGACATAGCTAAACACTGATTATAATGATGAATAGCTAAACGCTGATTATAATGATGACTAGCTAAACGCTGTTATAACTGTGACTGAACTGTATAACTGATGACATAGCTAAAACGCTGATTATAACTGATGACATAGCAAACGCTGATTATAACTGATGACATAGCTAACGCTGTTATAACTGATGACATAGCTAAAATGGTTAAACTGAACCAAGCTAAACTGATTATAACTGATGACATAGCTAAACAATGATTAATATGATGATAAGCTAAACACTGATTATAAAATGATGACATTAGCTACACTGATTATAACTGATGATATAGCTAAAACATTCTGATCTTAAACTTTAGGTTCTGTTCAGAGAGACTGTTGGTTCCATACAATTTATAAATAGAAGTCACGTAATTGAGACAATAATAATAATAATAATATAGTGGGCAGCATGGTGGCTCAGTGGTTATCACCGATTTCTTGCAACGCTGAGGTCCTGAGTTCGATTCCACCCTGGGACATCTGCAAGAAGTTTGTATGTCTCCCCGTGCTTGCGTGGGTTTCCTCCGGGCACTCCGGTTTCCCCCACAATCATAAAGACATACTGATAGGTTGCATGTGTACAATAAAGAGATTAGATTGTAAGCTCTTCGGGGCGGGGCCTGATGTGAATGTATACATGTAATTGTAAAGCGCTATTGAAGATGTTGGTGCTGCAATATAAATCCATAATAAGATAAGAAGAATACTCACAAATGTAACCTTACATTTTAAGGGTAACTAGAGTTTAAGAGGGAAAATATAATTTTTTCATGTGCCCAGAGGTAAATCTGCCCCATAGGTCAGTCTATAAAGTCCCCATTGAAAAACTTTATTTTCATTTTTGTTACCCATTACCCTATTAATTCTAATCTTGAGCCACTCATGGCTCCATAACAAGTCAAAACCTCATCTAACTCCTCCCTTAACAGCGCCCTCTAGCAGCTAAATTCTCAAGGGCAACATTGCTTACTTGATTTACTTTCAATCCGTGTTTCCTGTTAAAATCCAGCGATATCTTGACTTTGTTTACCCTTTTCGTGTCGTTATATTTTTCATGAGACCAAATGGTGTAATGTGGGTTATTTAGGATTTTGTAGCAATATAAATAGGCGACACTGTATAAGGGTATCCCTTAGTACCTCCCCACAGACACAAACATATATATGGAACACAAAGTGTTAAAACTAGAAGGCGAAAGGCCACATTCCCCCTATTTCTGACCCACAATGTTTTAATTAATCTGATAGTCACCCAGCTGCTTTGTGGTGAAGGGAATATATATTAAACAAAAGGGATTTTTCTCCCTTTCGCTCCTGTTGTGCTGTCAGCGGTGTATTAGAATAGCCAAATGAAATTGCAGATAATGGAGAGATCAAACGAGACAGACAAAGCTAATTATTCACAAGGAGAAAGGGGGAGCACAGGCGGATCAGAATGGAGGGAATAATTAAAGAAGCGACAATTAACGAACAAAGGGGCTAATGTACATAAAGCAACACCTGAAATCTCCAAGGTGAGGGGAGAAGCTCATATCTCAGCATGGAAATGAAAGTACAAGATCCACATTGTCAGATAGTGGCAGGTAGGTGCTCAGGACTAGAGATGTCCGAACTTCGCAAAATCCGGAAAAATTCGAAATTACGAGGATTCACGCATTTTCGAAAATACGAGAAATCCTTGAGAAAATTTCGAAAAACTCGGTTCGGAAAAGTTCGGAAGGAGGAAAACCGGAAAAATCCGCAATATCCACCATTCGCGAACGCGGGTAAATCCGCCGCGGATCCGGTTCGGATCCGCGAACTGGGCCATCACTATGCAGGACCATTCGACTTGAGTGGTACGATCAGATTTTTATTGAAAGGGTAACTAAGCCGTACGTGGAAATACGATTTCCATCCTGTATTAAGAGCTGCAATTACTTTTATTTTCTACAAACGGCATTTGCATATCCCCGATATATCCGCGCGTGTATGTTCTACTAATCAGCAGATCTGATGGTTTCAGACGCGCCCTTGGTTCTTTGTATTTCTATAAGAAATGTGTTTTTCAAGGGCTAGACCCCACGGCGCGTTTCGGATCAAGTTTTGCGCATCTGATGCGCTAGTGGGAGCGAATGCCTGTGGAGGCCATTGGAGTACATGTGATCACCATTTTGGTCCGTAACACGTGCGCTCAGAAAGAGGAAATGGCTACTGGGATGAAACCTAAAGGAGGTGTGTCCTATTCTGCCTTTGTTACCTGGGGAACTGAAGCCCACGAATCGGATCGCACCCTGTGTGGAGAATTATGAAGGTTGTGGAGATACTGATATACAGTTTATTATGAGGTATGGGTACGTACAGTCCATAAATATTACCGGAAGGTTATGTAGTAATGTTATACAGTCTATTTATATATATACCTGGAAGGTTTGGTAGATAAGTATTACAGTTATATATTTATATATACCTGGGTTTGAGATATGTATATCAGTCCATAGAATATTATACCAGGTTAGATAATGTATATACAGTCTAATATATTATATATATACTGGAAGGTTATGGGAGTATGTATATACAGTCATATATACTATATATACCTGAAGGTTAGGGTAATGTATATAGCAATATATTATATTATACCTGGAAGGTATTGGAGATACTGTTATACATCCATATATACTATATTATACTGGAAGGTTTGGTAGATAATGTATATACATCTATATATATTATATATTACCTGGAAGGTATGGTAGATAATGTATATACAGTCTATATATGTTATATATATACCTGGAAGGTTATGGTAGAATATGTAATACAGTCTATATATATTATTATATACCGGAGGTTGGAGATAATATATACAGTCATATAATATATATATACCTGGAAGGTTAGGTAGATAATGTATATACAGTCTATATATTTAATATATACCTGGAAGGTTATGGTAGATAATGTATATACAGTTCTATCTAGTTATATATATACCTGGAAGGTTTATGGTAGATAAGTATAACAGGCCATATATACTAATATATACTGGAAGGTTATGGGAGATAATGTATATACAGGCCATATATATTATATTTACCTGGAAGGTTATGGAGATACTGATATACAGTCTATATAATTGATATATACCTGGAAGGTTATGGGAGATACTGTATATACAGTCTATATATATTATATTATATACCTGGGAGGTTATGGAGATAATGTATTAACAGTCTAATATTTATATATATACCTGGAAGGTTATGGGGAGATAATGTATATACAGTCTATAATATATTCTATATTACATGGGAAGGTTTATGGGGATATACTGTATATACAGTCTATATAATATTATATATATACTGGAAGGTTATGGTAGAAATGTATATACAGGCTATATATGTTCTAATATATACCTGGAAGGTTATGGGAGATACTGTATATACCAGGTCTATATAGATTTTTATATACCTGGAAGGTTATGGTAGATAAGTATATACAGTCAATATATATATATATATACCTGGAAGGTTATGGGAAGATACTGTATATACAGTCTCATTATATATTAATATTACCTGGAAGGTTATGGGAGATGTATATAACAGTCTATATATAGATATATATACCTGGAAGGTTAGGGAGATACTGTATATACAGTCTATATATATTATATATATACCTGGAAGCGTTATGGTAGCTAATGGTATTACAGTACTATAATATAAGTATGGAGGTTTGGGAGATATGTATATACAGTCTATATATATTATATATATACCTGGAAGGTTATGGGAGAGAACTGTATATACAGTCTATATATCTAGTTATATATATACCTGGAAGGTTATGGGAGATACTGTATATACAGTCTATATATATTATATATATACCTGGAAGGTTATGGTAGATAATGTATATACAGTCCATATATACATATATATACCTGGAAGGTTATGGGAGATAATGTATATACAGTCTATAAATATTATATATATACCTGGAAGGTTATGGGAGATAATGTATATACAGTCTATATATTATATATATACACTGAGGGTATGGGAGATACGTAATACAGTCATATATACTATATCTATACTGGAAGGTTATGGGAATAATGTATACAGTTATAATTATATATATATACCTGAAGGTTATGGGTAGATAAATGTATATACAGGCTATATACTATATATATACCTGGAAGGTTATGGAGATAATGTAATACAGTCTATATCTATTATATATATACCTGGAAGGTTATGGAGAAATGTATATACAGTCTATATAGGTTAGATATATTACTGGAAGGTTATGGTATAGATATGTATATACAGTCCATATACAGATATATATACTGGAAGGTGTATGGGAGATAATGTATATACAGTCCATTATATATATATATACCTGGAAGGTTATGGGAGATACTGTATATACGTCTATATATATATATAATACCTGGAAGGTTATGGGAGATAATGTATATACAGTCATATTATATATATATATACCTGGAAGGTTTGGGAGATAAGTAATATTACAGTCTATATATATTATATATACCTGGAAGGTATGGTAGATAATGTATATACAGTCAATATATTACTATATATAACCTGGAAGGTTATGGGAGATAATGTATATATACAGTCTATATATATTATATATATACCTGGGAAGGTATGGTAGTAAGTATTACAGTCCATATATACTATTACCTGGAAGGTTATGGGAGATAATGTATATACAGTCTATATATTATATATATACCTGGAAGATTCTTGGAGATAATGTTTACAGTCTATATATATATATATACTGGAAGGTTTATGGTAGATAATGTATTACAGTCCCATATATACTATATATATATGGAAGGTTATGGGAGATTACTGTATATACAGTCTATATATATTTAATATACCTGGAAGTATTCTGGAGATATGTTTATACAGTCTATATATTTATATATATACCTGGAAGGTTATGGGAGATAATGTATATACAGTCTATATATATATATATACGGAAGGTTATGGGAGTACGGTAATACAGTCTAGATATTATTAGTATTACCGGAAGATTCTGGAGATAATGTAATACAGTCTATATATATATATATATACCTGGAAGGTTATGGTAGATAATGTATATAAGTCCATTATATATATATTATCTGGAAGGTTATGGAGATACTGTGTATATACAGTCTATATATATTATATATATACCTGGAAGATTCTTGGAGATAATGTATATACAGTCTATATATAATATATATATACCTGGAAGGTTATGGTAGATAATGTATATACAGTCTATATATATTATATATATACCTGGAAGGTTATGGGAGATACTGTATATACAGTCTATATATATTATATATATACCTGGAAGGTTATGGAGAATGTATATACGTTATATAATTATATATACCTGGAAGGTTATGGGAGATACTGTATATACAGTCTTATATATATTATATATATACCTGAAAGGTTTATGGGAGATACTGTAGGGGTGTGTGGTGTGCTGATAAACACTGACTGGGGACTGGGGGGTGACTAATACTGATTGGTGGACTGGTGCTGAAATGCGGTGGTATTGCAGGAAGGAGGTTTTTTTAACTGCTGCCTTTTAAGTGTTTTCGCCTGTGTCAATAATGTATCTGTTAAGGGCTGCTTATAGGACTCCCAGCTTATTTAAGGTTAGGGGGATTTTCTTACCATCAGTCCAATGGCAAGTTAACGTCTTGGAGGACCCCTCCTTTCCTTTCTGTTCTAGAAATGAAGCAAGTGAACTTTTGGGAGCCCCATGGTGTTATGTAGTGTACGGTGGATGGATCAGTGGTTAGCAGTAAGGCCTCATAGGAAAAATAAGATGGGGCCCCTTCCGCACGTGATTGCCACGTGAGGAGCCACGTGATTGCACGTGAGAAAGCCACGTGATTGCAGCCTGTATGCTCCCCAAGTACCAACAATGGCCTGAAACTTACAATAAGTTACAGTCGGATAATGCGACAACACAATGGAATGTTTTAGCTTTTAGTGGAATGGCTCTTTAAAACCCTTTGCGGTGATGGAAGCCATTTATTTATAATAAACCGCAGTGTTGCGCATCATGTTCACGGGATTTTGTCCTTTGGGGTGAACCTTTGTATTTGTAAATTTTTTTTCAAACTTTCTTTTAAAAATCGTATATTGAAAGGCGACATTTGGGGGCCCCGGACGGTATAAGCAAGAATGTAACCGGCTCGATTCCGAAGAAACATCTGCAGCTCCGTGACATTCATATCTTTTACAATACGCAGACGTTCGCTTACAAAAACATTCCAACAAGTGATTTATTTGTTGATAACCAGCGACGCAGAGGAATCTGACTGTTGAGCTTGTCTATGTTTCGCTCTGACAATATGTTTATCATAACATGTCTCTCCCTAACATCAGAACGAGAACGTTCCCAAGCTTTTAGCGTTTCGTCCTTCCAGCGAATTACATCTGATATATTTCACAGGGTTGCGAAACGGCCCCCAATCTCTTATCTTCAACCCCCCTTCCAGGTCTTGTCCCTGAAAGTCGAACTTTTGTGGAATGGAATTAAAATCCCTCGTGAGATTTATTCTTACAGTGAGCCGGCCAGTAGAATGGATGTTGCATGTGCAAATAGAGACCAGAAATGGCATCGTGGGGGATTCTCTGCCGGGGAGGAGAGACATTTTGATTAAGTTGTGAGTGAGAGGGATAGGCCATTGGTGTTAATAATTTTCTTGTTGGAACCTCAAGTTGGAGCGTTAGAGACCCTAAAAGCACTGTCTGAAGTCACAATACCTCATTTCTCCTTCTACATTTAGCACAAGAGATTGGGATAGGGATGACGATCTCCGGTCAGGGTTCCAACGAAATAACACCAACAAAAGTCTGAAAAGTTTTTGAAGGGTTATGTTTTAATTGGTTTGAACTAAATTGAATATAAAAAAAAAAAAAAATTCTTAAAAAAAAAAAAAAGAGAGAGAGGACCCATTGTTTTAGACCTCCCCGATCCTAAGACGAACAGGGCGGTTATATAAAATTCCCTTTCATGTTGAGGAGAACAGTAGCCCATTTAAACAACAGGCAGCGACTGTTAACGCTGATGCGAGAACGTGGCTGACAACTTTAAATAAAATCTGTTCTGATAATAATTTGAAAAACGTAAAAAAAAAAAATAAAATATGAAATACTACATCGCACGTGGACTTGCCCAAAGAAATTACTTGGCCTTTATTGCAGATAGAGTCGAGTAGTGTGTTATAATAAAAAACGCTCACTGTTAATAAATCAACAAACGGCGTGACCGCAGAAGGAACCAAATTAACCTTCATAACGAGGGGTGAAGGGAAAAAGTTTTAAAAGAAAAGTTTTTTATAAAAAACACCAAAAAAAACCCAAATATTTTGTGTTTTTACAAGAATATAGCGTGGTGTGGCCAAGCGCCCTCTCGTCCGTTAGAACGGCGGACGTTAGGGACCAGGAATTATAATCGTCTATATCATTCTTCTCTTACCCATAAGGCATGATCAGAAAGTCTTTTACTATTGCCCCTTTAAAAGATTACAGTTATAAAAAGAGCATTGCTATTGATGAAACCTAAAAGGGTAAGTGTTATGTCAATTCATAATTCAACAGAGATTCCTCAAAAAAGTTATCCTTACATAGAACATGTACCTGACATCACCACAAGTAATATCCCTCCGTGCCGCAGGGGGAGACCAAGAATTTCCTGGTGATCCTCAAGGTCACGGACCCGTCCGCTTTTTAACTTCTAATTGACTGTATTGTTCACCGAATTTTTGGTTACTCAAACACATACCCCACCGAATTCCATATCCACTATCACATCACCCTTTTTTTTCTGTAATTTCTTTAGGTAACCGGACACACCTACCAAGCCTTGCTTTAGAACAACGGGATCTCCCTTGTTTATCATTTACTGAAGACATCTATCTATCTATCTATCGATCCATCTGTCTGTCTATCTATCTATCTATCTATCTATCTATCTATCTATCTATCTATCATCTATCTATCATCTATCTATCTATCGATCCATCTGTCTGTCTGTCTATCTATCTATCTATCGATCCATCCATCTGTCTGTCTATCTATGTATCTATCACACTCTCTCTCTCGGCTCCCCATTTTAATTAGGATCTAATACAATTAGTTAAGAGCTGCTCCTTTAGAACTCCCCAGCTCTCCTGGTGGTGTTTGTTCTCTGCAGGTTTGGGGCAGTGTGAAGTTTCCCCCCCCTCATCGTCCTCAGTGCCTGGTGAAGGTCACACAGACGTACAGCTTCTCCTCTGTGGGGCATGTTCCTTCTTCTGACCTCCTTTGCATTGTTTGACTCCCTGACTCCCTTCTGTGCTTTGAAGTGCCGCACACCAGGTGTTGCTGTTCTAAATTACACATGAAAGGGCCCCATCCGCAGGCTAATTAACCAGTGAAATTCACCCACTGCCCCTCACTGACGTTATAATGTGATTGGTTGTGCCCCTGCCCTGGGTCCCTGGTCTGAAGGTATCTGGGAGTCTACAGGCATTTCATTGATAGGTGATGGGGAGCATGGTCAGTGTTAAAGGGACGTTACCCAGACTAGAAATAATTTACTCTTTCATTATATACCTAGAACATTATTTACAGGTACGGTAACACTAATTGTCATGTGTAGTGTAAAATAACGCAATGTTTTGTTATATTGGTATAATGCGATATGGTTGTTATTTTATATTACGGCATTATGTTCCACTAATTAACCAATCCCTAATGGACGACATATAATCCTGTCCGTACACAGCCACATTATCAGTACGCGCTACCAGACACTAACTGGTTTGTGTGGGGTGTCCGATGACAAAAATGGGCCAACACAATCAGTGTTTTCATTATCAGACATTATTTATATTGCTACGTGTATGGCCACATTTATACTGGTCATGTGACTAATATCCTGTCATGTGACACGGGACATAACTAGGCACCAATTACCACTGATGACATAGCAAAGAACCCATTATGACTGATGACATAGCTAAACACTGATTATAACTGATGACATAGGCTAAAGGCGAAACATGATTATAAGATGATGAATAGCTTAACACTGATCTTATAATGATGACATAGCTAAACACTGATATAAACTGGATGGACATAGCTAAACCTGCATTATAACTGATGACATAGCTAAACATGTATATAACTGATGAAATGCCCAACCACTCGATTCTAAACTGATGACATAGCTAAACACTGATTATAACCGATGACATAGCTAAACACTGATTATAACTGATGACATAGCTTAACACTGATTATAACTGATGACATAGCTAAACACTGATTATAACCGATGTCCGGCACATGATGTGGCTGTAGCCAAAAGAGTAATAATGGTAATTACAGTCCAGTGGGCGCTACTCCTCATTGCAATGGGAGATGAGGGGTGGAAACCAAATCTTTTCTTTCCTCTAAAATTCGATGAAAGGAATCTAATTACAGTACGGGAAAAAATCCCGCTGGTATAATCAAATAAGTAGAAAACAAAGGTCCAGATTTAAAAAAAACCACGTTTACAGACGGGTTTAAGTCACCTCTATACGTCCGCGGGAACGTAAAATGTAATCTTAACGCAATGGGATTCTATGGGTGATCCTAAATCTACAATCGCAGTTATGATCGATATTCTGACATTTACTTCGCTATCGAGGATGCCATAATGATTATTAAAGGTTGCGTATTGAAAAAGCGAATACCGCGCCTTTATTAACATATTGACCCCTTTACAGACACTTTCCTGGAAACCTACCTGGAGAAGAGGAGAAACAAGAGGAAACTCGGCTTTTTTCGGAAGTGCAAGGAGTTATAGTTTAACACAGCACGTGGTGTTTTAGACTAATAATAATAAATAGGGATTATAATTTTCTCTTTTAACCAAAGATAATACTCCGGACCAGAATGCCGTCCGCTCTGTCCATTTTATACAGTGTTAATAGAAAACATATTTTCTCGGGGGGGGAGGGAACCATTGTTAAAAAAACCGGTGTTCATTTTTTATACGGTTATTTATGAACAGTGAACGCAGTATTAAAAATTCAATTACCAGAGCAGCTGACAAAGTTTTTTTTTCCCCCCAAAAAAACCCCCTCCCCCTCCTCTTTTTTTTTATTTTCAATCATCCTGTTAACACCTTGGACGCACGCAAATGCTGAATTCGCCCTTCCACACCCACGGCGGCGTCCGATTGTTGTAAAATTTTGGTTGTCAGAAGTAGCAAGCTAATATAAACCATTACAAACAGCAATTACGGCGGAGCGCCCGACGCCTCGGCATTCAGCCAAACATATGCTTCGAAAACGAACGCCTCTCTACTAAAATCTATTTATGGATTTAATTTAATATGCGGAAAGAATTGGAAATAAATTTTTGCGTTCTGCCTACAGAGAGTGTCAGTGTATAATAACATGGTAATTTTTACACATCTTTATGAGAAATTGAGAAAATTAATTCTTTCTGACATAGTTGTAAATTATTCAGTCTTGGAAGAGTCACAGCGAACAGTCTCCGCCGATGTGTATACGGATGGGGGGGAGAAGGCGCGATGGAGATATAGTCCCGCGACCCTAGCGTTTATAATAGCTTTGACACCAACCGGTCCGGTTACGTCAGGTTCTGAGAGATGACGCAGGTCTTGCACCCGTGTGTAATACAGCGTTCGCTGTTTGGCATGACCTATAGTTGTAAACGAAAATTCCTTTCGGTTTTAAAATTCGACTCCGCGATTTTAACGAGCGAACTTGGATCTTTCCTCACGCGGTGTTCTTGGGCTTGCTTTTGTCAACAATGCAAAATGAAATTGTACCTCTTGAAAGTTTAAATATAGAACAGGTTACACTGCGACTAACCCACTTAACAATAGACATTAATCCTGACGTTAAATGTCTAAAAATATTTACAAGGCATTTATTTACACACACAACTTGGCGGAAACGGTGGTCTCCAAGTAGTTATGGTTAAATAATGCCTGCAAGTCTTACTTTTTAAATGAGCTCTAGGTCAAATCGTGGCTCACTGCACACCTGTTAGAAGGTATACTGCCCAAAATGTTATGCTTCCTTCTTCCGTCCCCTTGTACCTTGCCCCTTCTTACTGGACGCTGTTTGTAAAAAAATCAGGAAGTCCCCGCCACAGATATCTGCCATCTAGTGGTGTCAGTTAAAATGTAATCTGCTCCTGCCTAAAAGCCTGCCACCCTGCAATGGTATCGCCCCATTTTAGGGGACTCTTATATTTAGACTGCCCCGCTGGTCAGAACATTTGGCAAGCAATCCACAAATCACCATTGTTAAGGTGGCCATACACCAGCATCCGATGGTATTTGCTGACATCGTCACATAATATATCGGTCCGAAATGAAAAGCTTTGGCCTGATCGCTCGCGCCTATGTATTAGACAGTATCAGGGAGCCAATAAACTAAGGCGCGCCAATGGATGATCGTTCCATGTAAAGTATAACAGATGTTCCTGTGTACGCCCCTCGTTAAAACTGATGATACGATTCCATCGAATGTGTACGGCACCTTACGCCATATTAATGGTGATATTGACCTACTTGTAATTTTTCAACAATCCATAACCCCAATGTCTATGAGCACCAATGGAGGGCAGATGGCGAGAAGTGGCTTTTATTTAGTTTTTAAAACCTAGCATGATAAATTATAGGAAGATACTGGCCCCACTTACCTTACATCTGTGCTCCGTATGGGGGCTTGGCAGTGACTGTCCAAAGTCCAGGAACAGGTGAGTAGGAGCTGTCTGTGAGTTCATCCCGGGCCTGACTATTTCCTGTCCTTATTGAGGTTTCGGCACGCGCTGGGGGACCTCCCTTCCATCCCTAGGAATCTATCGTCATGCCTGGTGCCCTACCTATAAACAGCAGTTCTGCTAGTTTGGGCACCGTCCCTAACCCCCCCCAACCGCCATGTTGTTATAATTAACAAAAAAGCAGCAAAATTGCAGCAGCGTATCTGTGATTGGCTGCCTCTCGCCAATCACTGACGCGGGCTGCCGGTCTGGCATACTACTTGTAGGAGTTCTGCAAGCAGGGGGAGTTCTGGTGCTTTTTTAACTAAACAAATATGGCGGTGGGGGATGGGGTAGGTTGCCTTTAAAATAAAAGATTTAGGTTTGTACCATCAGTCTCCCACCCCCGGATAAATTCACTGTTAAGGATCGTTACACACGCTCAATTCGCGAGGCCAAGAAAAGACCCCCGTCGGCCGCCGAGCGAACGCGCGACGAACGGCCCGTTTCGCCTTCCGAAGAATCAACACCATCCAATTTACCTGGGAAATACCTGGAATATCAGAGTCAATCTGAAACCATTGGACGGTTGTGTACAGAATCGATACCAGAATTCGACACAGTGTTATATTTATAAAATTACACAACAGTCAACACAAGTATACTGTACATGTGATACAAAGTTCACACTGTTGTAGTGTTTAACTGTAATCTTTTTCATTGCCGGTTGATTGGGAAAATCTGTAGAAGAAATGATCGGTTGTGCCGGTTGGGAAAGGGTTAAATTTGCCTATTGTGGGAAATGAATGTGAAAGGACACCTTTTGTGATGGAATAATAAAGCCTTTGTGAATGAGTCATCTGAACAAAACACACAGGGTCGTGTTACTTCAAAACTACGTGGTTTAAAAATCGCGTGTGTGATTGATGATGAAACAAAACAAAAACAACCTCGCTTAAGCGTTGAAATAAAGGAGCAAAGTTGTTCAGAAAATACACAAAATAAATAAAATAAAATTCGCTGGTGATATCTGTATGGCAGCTCAAACAATGGGCGGATTTTAAACGAGAGGACCCAACGAGGATGTCTGCAGGGCATTTGGGTTTTCTGTGGAAATTTTAATGAGCTGGTGAGTCACAGAGTAGGTGGGATGTCACTGAGCTGCCGAACCGAGTCTTGTGGTCCATGGAACAAACATAGGGATCAAACCTCTAAAGAGTGGGCTGCCCTTGGTTGGGTTTGGTAGAACATATTGGATCTGAGTGTTAACATTCTTATAAAGTTGACAGTATATTAGGCGATGTATGTGCAATCCGACAGTTCCAGATTGGCCGGAAATTTTAATTTTTCCCGATCTTATTATGCGACATTATATCGTAATAGCGTGTGTAAAAAAAAGTAGGTCAGGAGGGCGTGAGGAGTGTTAAACAAAGAGGGAGGGGGATACCTTTTTGCCTCCTAAACAAAACAGGTGTGCTGATTGACAGGCATGCAGGCAACACACGCAAATCAGAGTAAGCGCTACGACATGGGATTCAATGTAGATTAAGTGAGGCAAAGTTCATTTTTTCGTCCTTAGTGGCCCTTTAATCAATGTTTTATTTACAGGAAATTTTAGCCATTTTGAGGTAAATTACAGATACTTTGTTACTTATTAAACTATATAAAAACTGCTCAGGAGACAGGAGGATCTATGTGGATACATGGGTTTCCATTTCAGCCTTAACTTGGAAAACCTTTCTTGTAAGACAAGTCCCAGTGAATCTTATTCTGGCCCTTCACAGAGAAGAAGCAACTCCATCTGATTGTCCCACATAGACATTAGTCCAATATCAACACCGTATGCTTTTGACCGTGCTAACGAGCCATTGCAGAAATGCCTCTTTCACATTGCGTTTAGCTTCCTAAGAGAAAACCTATTAAGCGCTTTACCATATAGGGACTCTATTTTCCCTTTTCAAATCGAATTGTTGATTTTTTTTCTAATAAAACCGCAGAACATTTTGCGCTTCAAGATATTTATTCATTGTAAGGGTTTAGATTATTTGATTTTACTTTTCGATAAACAAAGCGGTCATTTTACCCAGGGTGATTATTGGGTGAGCGTTACAAGGAGGAGTGGAGAGAGGAAAGATTGACATGGGGTTTGATAGGTTAGGGTTCATTGAAAAAGGAAAGGAGATATTAGCAGCTAATGACATGACATATTAAGGATAATCCATTCTTACAGCCATCGATAGATCACGGCAGTAGTCAGGACAGATCTATCTTAAAACACAATTTTAATACTTTGCTTTCTGAGATTGACATACCCATTATCAGGCGTTAGGAAATGACTTATTATGTATAGGGGAGAGTTGGGCGGTCGGCAGAAAACTCTTGAGTTTTGTCATCTATTTTATGGAGAAATAGTCTTCAGTTTTTCCTCCCTTTTCTCCCCCTAAGACAACACCTCATGCTATTGCGGAGAAGTGTTCCATTCAAAATGGGAGACCCCGGAATCTTTTCATGTGGTGCCAGACGTGTTTTCAGAACAAAACCAGCGGTGGGCTCCTCAGTGACAGCCCGTTGGAGGGAGTCTTGGGACCATTGGAGCCGGAACTGTTGTGTTTAATCAGTGAGATAATTTATCCGTAGGCCCTTTGCCAGACAGATGCTACCTACGTATTTGGGGGCCTACAGCTCAAACGCTAACTTGGTCGATCTACCAAGTGGGTTGGGGGACAGATACCAGCGTTTGGTTCACTAGACACATAGGTAATTTCCATTATACGTTGACACCATTAATACATTCCACTCTACTGGGTGGAGACGTGAAATCAAACGATATAAATCTGTACCGTCTCTCTCTTTAGCATTCACGGTTTTACGTCAGGAAAGCGATGGGTTGACCTAAAGGATGTTCGATAAAATTTATGTGGACCCTCCGATGGATTAGAGGGTGGGGGCTGTTTGGAATGAGGATTCCCCCAAATGGTGAGTCATTCATTTTGGAAAACATAAACAAAGAGACATAAGGGACGTGAAGATCAAATAACAATTTTATACTAAATACTAAGGCGCTTACATAAATCTATCACAGGAACCCTAAAGGTACCCATACACCTGTCACCGCACCCCCAGGTAACAATCACAACCAGACTCCGATAGAATCTAATTTGTGGTTTTGTCCCGATGCACACATCATTACATTATACTTTATTACCGAATATTTTGTGGATGGGTACACAGCAATGATGTTATCAGCTCCTATACTATTTCCATGATACTTGAAACACTTCCATTGTGTGATCACCATAGTCTCCAGTTGCACTTTGGTTGAGTTGCCTCGTACCTCTTCATAAAATAGGGGTGAAGAAAGAAAACTGGCGGATTCTGTTTTACCGCGATTACGTGGAATAGGCTGGGGAAAGGGCTCAGGATACTGCTGAACGAAAATTGCTTCCAACCAATGAACAGAATTTTCAACAATATTTCATTAGAAACCATCTTTGACTTTTCTATTTTTTCAAACCACAAGTTGTCAACGTTCCACCTGTGAACAAAAATCTAAAAATCCTGCCAGATCCACGAAATTTTAAAACCCTCTGTGGGTTCCACATCAAAACTGGGGTTCCCCACCTACATGGTCCACGTGAAATATTTTAAATAAAAACTACACATGCGGACATATTACACAAAAAACTCTGCTGTGTAGCTATGGGTGTGCACAGGTTACACACCACAAAACCAATCTCCGCATGTTGTCTCTGTATCCATTCTCCATCCATGGCAGAGAACAGAGAGTTCGAAAAATGTTGAGCTTCCGTTCCGTTTTAGAATTTTTGACCGGGGAAATTTAGGGAAAGCGACGTTTCAATTTGTTAAATCATCTACTTCGATGTTCAATGAAAATCGAAATTCGAATAATCCGGGTTCGTGAAATTTGGTGAGTTCCGAAAGTTTCGTCGATTATTGGTAAACTGGGTTCGATTCGAAACCCACATTCCATCTCTACTAGAGAGCGTCAGCCTCATTCGATTCTCATTGTGGACTTCCCCCCCCACCCTCTTTCTGACAGAAATACGAATTTCAGTGTGATTGTGTGTGAATTGTTTTAAAGCTTGGTTCCCACACTTGTCTTACAACACTAGAAAACCCCACAGCTCAGGCATCCTCCAATCCGTGGCCACGTGTGAGAGGTGTTGAATGACGGGCCTTGTTGCAAATGCGGCAAGCGATTGGGCATATTCACAGGCCTCAGTTAGTATATAAGATTATGTAACTGATCACAATCTAGATATTATATTTAAGTGTTGATCAACCTCTAAACATAAAGGTTATCTAAAGGAGACCATGGTCCTAAATAAAGGGCCAATCATGCTAGGAGACAGTCAGGGGGTAAATCTCCTCCTAGGGCAGAGAGGAAGGGGGTTAAAATAAAATCCGGTAAAACAAACACAAATTATATATTTATCCTTTAACTAAGAAACCTTTACCTGTCTATGCGTAAAAAATTTAATGTGTCCGGACAGTTACCAATAACCCTCAGTTGCTCCATCTATGCAATTGTATTTGGCACATACCATATCCTTTGCCCTTGGCAGATTTTCTCGCCTCTAAAAATGGGTAGAGTTTGTGGGGTTGGAATTCAAATCACAAGTCCCTGGACACTAATAGATAAGCTGAATTATGACAAGAAAAACTGACAAATGCTCTGGCTGGACCGTGGTTGGAATTGGGGGTACATTGGGTGGAATCCGGGTACATGGGTGGTGGAACGCGGGTACATTGGGTTGGAATCGCGTTACATGAGTGGAATTGCGGTTGGTTACATGGGTGGAAATCGCGTATCATTGGGTGAATCGCCGGGTACATTGGGTGGAATCGCGGGTTACATTGGGTGAATCGCTGTACATTGGGTGGAATCGCGGTGGGTGGTAAATTGGGTGGAAATCGCGGTACATTGGGTGGAATGCGAGGTTTACATTGGGTGGAATCGCGGTTTGGGTTACATTGGGTGGAAGAGCGGTTGTAAACATTGGGGTGGAATTCGCGCGCGTACATTGGGTGGAATCGCTGTACATTGGGTGGATCGCGGGTACATTGGGTGGATGGAATCGCGGTTACATTGGGTGGAAATCGCGTACATGGGTGGAAATAGCGGTACATTGGGTTGGGAATCGCGGTACATTGGGTGGAATCGCCGGTTACAATGGGTGGCAAATCCGCGCGGTACATTGGGTGGTGGTCGCTTGTACATTGGGTGGAATCCTGGGTACATTGGGTGGAATCGCCGGTACATTGGTGGAAATCGCGGTAATGGGTGGAATCGCGCGTACATTGGGTGAGAATCGCGGTACATGGGTGGAATCTCGGTACATTGGGTGGAATCGCGGGGGTTAACATGGGTGGAAATCGCGGTACATTGGGTGGAACGCGGGGCGGTACTTGGGTGGAATCGCGGGTCATTGGGTGGTGGAATCGCGGGGTAACATTGGGGGGAATCGCGTACATTGGGTGGTAATCGCGGTACATTGGGTTGGAATAGCGGGGTGGTACATTGGGTGGAATGCGGTACCTTGGGGGGAAATTCGCGGGTACATGGGTTGTGGAATCTCGGTACATTGGGTGGAAATCTCGGTACATTGGGTGGAATCGCGCGGTACATTGGGTGGGATCACGGTGGGTACATTGGGTTGGATGGAATCGCGGTGACATTGGGTGGAAATCGCAGGTACATTGGGTGGAGGAAATTGGGTGGAATCGCGACATTGGGTGGAGAATCGCGGTTCATTAATTGGGTGGAATCGCGGTACATTTGGTGGAATCGCGGGGTACTTGGTTGGAAAATCGCGTGTGCAAATTGGGTTGGAATGCTGGTTGTACATTGGGGGAATCGCGGTGGAGGCGTAAATCGGGTGGAATCGCGGTGTTACATCGGGTGGAAATCGCGGTTTGTAAATTGGGTGGAAATCGCGTATTGTACATTGGGTGGAGGTGGAATCCGGGTAAATGGGGTGGAATCGCGGTTGTAATAGGGTGGAGATCGCGGGTGGGTACATGGGTGGGAATCGCGGTTGGTTACATTGGGTGGAATCTCGGCACACATTGCATTATGTATTGGAATCACATTTTGACATGACAAATTTGTCACACATTGTGAATTAGTTGGTAAAAATTCTGCCCATTGGTAATAGACTCAAGGGGTGGCCATACACTAAGTAAGACAAGTCCAATCTCTCCTAAGATCAATGTCCAATCTAATTTACAACCCGCCTAGTCGTTCTTCATACAATCAATTGAGATCACAAAATGATGGGTCAGATAGGACACATCTCAAGATAAACCGCAGCTTGTAAAAGTTGATCTTTAGACATTAGATTGAATCTAAAAATCCATTCCAATGTCTGCATAGTGTATGGCCCTTATCCCAGACATAATGTCCATCAGTGTTATAATCTACTACATAGAAGATGACATACCATTAATTTATTAAATACAACATGGAAAGAGATTTTACTGGGTATGGGGTTAAGGTAACAATTTCTTTGTACACATACTCACCCAAGATTTCCAGAAAAGTAATGGTGTACTGGAACCCAGTTATAGTAAAATTAGCAATGATTTTGCTGGCAATATACAGCACTGAAATAAAGGTCACTTTTGCTGTAATCCTCTTTGAAATTTGCTGCACCATTTAAACCCGACTCACATGTATATGATTTTCTGCTCACTCTGATGACATCATTGATCCAGTTTTCATGATTGGCTGTAAATACATCTCCACGTTGGTGATGCTATTCTGGCCTTGCTCAGAGGGACAGTTAAGTTGTGTTTGGAAGATAGGAGGCGTTACCAATAAATGTTTTGTTAAAATGGAAATCAAATTCCAAAACAGTAAAGAAATGGAAAATTTTACAATAAAATGGGCTATGGGTCTCGTTATTCATTGTACCTGTGGGGTTTCGGGCCAAAGGTTTGTTCTCGTGGGGGAGGCGACCAGATCCCTTTAAGATGTAGTTCCACACTAAGATCACTTGAAGATTTATTTACACCCAAAGATCCCTTTAAGATTTATTTCACACTAAGATCCCTTATAAGATGTATTTCACATAAGATCCCTTTAAGATGTATTTCACACCAAGATCCCTTTAAGATTTATTTACACGAAGATACCTTTAAGATTTATTTCACACTAAGCACTAAGATCCCCCTTTAAAGATGTATTTTCACCTCAGATCCCTTTTAAGATTTATTTACACTAAGATCCCTTTAAGATTTATTTCAACACTAAGATCCCTTTAAGGTGTATTTCACACCAAGATCCTTTTTAGATTTATTTCACACTAAGATCCCTTAAGATGTATTTAACACTAAGATCCTTAAGATTTATTTCACACTAGATCCCTTTAAGCTGTATTTCACACTAAGGATCCCTTTAAGATTTATTTCACACTAAGATCCCCCTTTAAGGTTTATTTCACATAAGATCCCTTTAAAGGGCATCTATAGTGAAAAAAAACACATTGCCCCTTTGCAAAGTTAAATTCATGTACCTATGTGCTGGCCCCTTTTCCCTAAAATCCTATATCTGTCAGTGACTCTGTTTAACCACGGTGTCAGAATCTATGGCAGATTCCCCCCTTCTCACCTCCCCCTCTGTTACCCCCCCATGTCTCAGCTCCGGCGAACGACAAGGCTTTTTATGTGCAGAGTAGGAGTTAAAAGTTCAACATCCTGAAAACAACACACCCACGCACAGTGGCAAATAGAAAGAAGCTGTCCTGGAGGGACATGGAAGAAGGGGAGATCAGTACAGTTTCGACTCTCTCTTTGGACCCATCATCAATAAGTGAAAGATATTAAGAAGGGGGGTCAAGGCAGCCTTATCTACATCAAAGTCCCTTTTCCCTTGTAATGCTGTTATCCTCTATGTTTATTACAGAGCAGGGAGGGGCGGATCAAGTCACAGGGATTGATTGACAGTCCAAGTATGAGTAGAGGAATTGCAATCACGTATTCTTCTAACTGGTGTATGCTCAGGACAGAGACGGATCTGAAAAAAGTGATTCCCACTATAAGATGCCCTTTAAGATTTATTTCACACTAAGATCCTTAAGATTATTTTCCACTAAGATACCTTTTAAGAGGTATTTACACACTAAGGAATCCCTTAAGGGTTTAGGTACACTAAGATCCCTTTAAGTATTGATTTCACACTAAGATCCTTTAAGATTTTATTTCACACTAAGCTCCCTTTAAGGGGTCTTTCACACTAAGATCCCTTTAAGGTTATTTCCACTAAGATCCCTTTAAGATTATTTTCACACTAAGTCCCTTTAAGGATGTAATGTCCCCCCCCCCAACACTAAATCCTTTAAGGTTTATTTCACACAAGATCCTTACAGATGTATTTTCACATAAAGATCCATTTAAGGTTTATTTCACACTAAGATCCCCGTTAAGATGGATTTCACACTAAGATCCCTTTAAGAATTATTTCACCACTATTTTTAATCTCTCATGTGACTTCTTGTTCGTTTGCTTTTCAGCACAAAAACATTTCTTAGAAAAATATTGTCATCATCCTGTCAGGCTTACTTCTCTTGGCTATCACCAACAAATGTGAGGAACCATAAGTCACTGCGACAAACCGTCTGCTTAACATAAAGGCTCAACGAGCCCCATTGTGCTGACAAGATCTTAATTGAAATATGAGGGTCCCCAGGAAAATCTGTGTGGCTGCGTAGAGAGTGTTCCCATACAATGACCAACCATCGTTAAAGGCTCAGTCAACCTAAAGCCAATCAAAACTTCACACACATCCCATAATGCAAATTCAGTAAGTTAAACAAAGTTCCCCATTGGTCTTTCCCCTCCGTGATGGTCAAAACATGTCATTATGTATTGATATTAATAAAGTTATTGGGTCCCATTGAAGTCGTTTCTATTCTGATCTGCCAGTTTATAGTAAAGGCCAAAGTATAACGTACAGACCTTCTTCTCCAAACTATAATTATATTAGAGACATCAGAGCGCATGTGCTGAGAATATGCCAATGTTCGACTGTTAACGGCTCAGATATGTTAAAAGGGAACAATATTATATTTATTGTCAATAATATTATTATCTAAACACAGTCTGTCCTAACAATGGAAAGTTCTCCAGCACAAATGTTCAGCTCAACATCAAAACTCTGCAGGTGAAACTTCCAACAAAAATTCTGTTTTTTGCCATCACAATCTCATTCCGAAAACCAAGATGGTGTCAAACCAAAAGTTATGCTCGATCTGCGCAGGAGCAGCGAGCGAGCGCGCGCGTGTATCATTCGATAGGATTAGCTGAGAGCGCGCAGCGAGATATCGAGCGAGTATCTATCTATAGATCTTCATCTAGCGATCTATCGGTCGCTATCTCGCTTATCTAGCTATCATCCTAGTCATCTATCTATCAGCTAGTCTAAATTCCTACTATCTATCTATCTATCTTATCGATCATCTGCTGTTGTCTATGCTATCTATCTATCTATCTATCTAATCTATCTATCTATCTTCTATCTATTATCTAGCTATCTTATCATCTATCTATCTATCATCTATCTATCTATCGAATCCATCTGGCTGTCTGCATCTATCTATCTATCTATCTATATATTTCTATTATCATCTATCTATCTTCTATCTATCTATCTATCATCTCTCTACTATCTATCTATCTATCGATCAATCTGTCTGTTATTATCATCTATCGATCTATCTATTCTATCATTCTATCTATCTATCATAATCATCTATCACGATCTATTCTATTCTATTCTATCGATCCATCTGTCTGTCTGTCTATCTATGTATATATCGATCCTCTGTCTGTCTGGGCTATCTATCTATTATCTATCTATCGATCATCTGTCGTCTGTATATTCTATATATCTATCTATAATCTATCTATCGATCTATCATCTACTATCTATCGATCCATTTGTTGTCTATCTATCTATCTATCTATCATCTATCTATCTATCTATCTATCGATCCGTTCTGTCTGTCTGTCTATCTATCTATCTATATCATCTATCTATCTATTATCTATCGAGCTATCTATCGATACATCTTCTGTCTGTCTGTTATCTATCTACTATCTCATCTATCGATCGATCCATCTGTCTGTGCTATTCTATCTATCTACGATCGATCCATCGGTCTGTTGTATATCTATCTATCTTATTATTCTATCTATCTCTCTTCTATCTATCTATCTACTCTTATCTATCGATCCATCTGTCTGTTGTCTATCTATGTACTATCGATCTATCTATCATCTACTATAATCTATCTATCGCTCCATCTGTCACTTGTCACTATATATCATCTATCACGATATCTGTCTGTCTATATATATATCTAGATCAGGCAGCGCAGGATCTATCACCCATCAACGTCATCACTTTCCATCTGCTCCGATGCCGCGCCCATACGATCTATCTAGCTATCGATCCATCTGTATGTCTATCTAATCTATATATCTATCTATCTATCTATCTATCTATTATAATCTATCATCATTCTATCTATCTATCGATCCATCTGTCGTATGTCTATTATCTATCTATCGATCCATCCATCTGTCTTGTCTATCTATGTATTCTATCACACTCTCTCTCTCGGCTCCCCATTTTAATTAGGATCAATTACAATTAGTTAAGAGTGCTCCTTTAGGAACTCCACAGCATCGCAGGGTGGTGGTGTTTGGTTCTGCAGGTTTGGGGGCAGTGTGAAGTTTCCCCCCCCTACAATTCGTCCTCAGTGCTGTGAGGTAACATCAGACGTACAGCTTCTCATCTGTGGGGACTGTTCCTTCTTCTGACCTCCCTTGGCATTGTTTGACTCCATGACTCATTCTGTGCTTGAAGTGCCGCACAACCAGGTGTGCTTTCTAAATTACACATGAAAGGGCCCCATCCGCCGGCTAATTAACCAGTGAAATTCACCCACTTCCCCCTCACTGACGTTATAAGTGATTGGTCTCGTGCCAATCCCTGGGTCCCTGGTCTGAAGGATTTGGGAGTCGTACAGGCATTCATTGATAGGTGATGGGGAGCATGGTCAGTGTTCAAAGGGAACGTTACCCAGACTAAGAAAAATAATTTACTCTTTCATTATATTACCTAGACATATTTACAGGTACGGTAACACGATTGGTCATGTGTAGTGTAAAATAACGCAAGTTTTGTTATATTGGTCTAATGCGATATGGTGGTTTTTTATATTACGGCATTAGTTCACTAATTAACCAATCTTTCCCTAATTGGCAACGAAATATAATTCCTGTCGTACACAAGCCACATTATCAGTACGCGCGACCAGACACTAACGGTGTGTGTGGGTGTCGATGACAAAAAAATGGGGCCCACAACATCAGGGTTTTTCATTATCAGACATTTATTTATATTGCTACGTGTATGGCCACATTTTATAATGGTCATGTGACGAATATCCTGTCATTGTGACACGGGACATAACTAGGCACCAATTACACACGGAGACATAGCAAAGAACCCATTATGACTGTTGAATAGACTAACACTGATCTAAACTGATGACATAGCTAAACACTGATTATAAACTGATTGACATAGCTAAAACCTGATTATAACTGATGACATACTAAACAATGTTATAACTGATGACATAGCTAAACCTTCTGATTTATAATGATGACACATAGCTAAACAACTGATTATAACTGATGCATAGCCAAACACTGATATAAACTGATGTGAAATAGCCAAACATGATATAACTGATGACATAGCTAAACACTGCTCATAACAAATGACATAGCTAGCTAAAAACATGATATAACGAGACATAGCTAACACTGATATAATGAGACATAGCTAAACTCTGATTATAAACTGTGACATAGCTAAACACTGATTATAAGATTATAACTGATGACATAGCTAAACTGATTATAACTGATGACATAGCTAAACACTGATTATAACTGATGACATAGCTAAACTGATTATAACTGATGACATA
>CM033471.1:6634989-6676134 GCA_019447015.1 Hymenochirus boettgeri | reverse complement strand
GTACCCAGACTAGAAATAAATTTACTCTTTCATTATATACCTAGACATATATTACAGGTACGCGTAACACTATGATCATGTGTGTAGTGCAAAATAACGCAATGTTTGTTATATTGGTCATAATGCGATATGGTTGCGTTTATTTATATTACGGCATATGTTCCACTAATTAACAAATCTTCCCCTAATTGGACGAAATGATAATTCCGTCGTACACAGCCACACATTATCAGTACGCGCGACCAGACACTAACGGTTGTGTGGGATGCTCAGATGACAAAAAATGGGCCAAACATACAGGGTGTTTTCATTATCAGAATTATATTATTAATTGCTACGTGTATGGCCACATTTATAACGGTATACGTGGGACGAATATCCTGTCATGTGACACGGGACATAACTAGGCACACTTACACACGGAGACATAGCAAGAAGAACCCTATATGTTGATAGACTACACGTAACTGATGACATAGCTAACACTGATTATAAACTGATGGACATAGCTAAAACCGATTATAACTGATGACATACTAAAGCACATGTTATAAGATGATGAATAGCTAAACCTCTGATTATAATGATGGACATAGCTAAACTGTTAACTGGAATGCACATGCATTAAACTGATGCATAGCCAAACCATGATATAAACTGAGTGAAATGCCAAACCACTGATTTAACTGATGACATAGCTAAACACTGCATCCTAAACAAATGAATAGTAGCTAAAAACACTGATAGAGACTAGCTAACACTGTTAATGAGACACCTAGCTCAAACTCAGATTATAGAACTGATGACATAGCTAACATCTGATTATAACTGATGAAATAGCTAACACACTGATTATAACTGATGACATAGCGCTAAACAATGGATTAAACTGATGACATAGCTAAAACTGTTACTGTCGGTATCTTATTATACTGATGACATAGCGAAAACTGGTTATAAACTGGCTATAGATGACACATAGCTAAACACTGATTATAACTGATGGCATAGCTAAACACTGATTATAACTGATGACATAGCTAAACGCTGATTATAACTGATGACATAGCTAAACACTGATTATAACTGATGACATAGCTAAACGCTGATTATAACTGATGACATAGCTAAACGCTGATTATAACTGATGACATAGCTAAACGCTGATTATAACTGATGACATAGCTAAACGCTGATTATAACTGATGACATAGCAAAACGCTGATTATAACTGATGACATAGCTAAACGCTGATTATAACTGATGACATAGCTAAACACTGGTTATAACTGAAAACAAAGCTAAACACTGATTATAACTGATGACATAGCTAAACACTGATTATAATTGATGATATAGCTAAACACTGATTATAACTGATGACATAGCTAAACACTGATTATAACTGATGATATAGCTAAACATTCTGATCTTAAACTTAGGTTCATGTTCAGAGAGACTGTTGGTTCCATACAATTTATAAATTAGAAGTCACGTAATTTGAGACAATAATAATAATAATAATAATAGTGGGCAGCATGGTGGCTCAGTGGTTATCACCGATTTCTTGCAACGCTGAGGTCCTGAGTTCGATTCCACCCTTGGACACATCTGCAAGAAGTTTGTATGTTCTCCCCGTGCTTGCGTGGGTTTCCTCCGGGCACTCCGGTTTCCCCCACAATCATAAAGACATACTGATAGGTTGCATGTGTACATAAAGAGATTAGATTGTAAGCTCTTCGGGGCGGGGCCTGATGTGAATGTATACATGTAATTGTAAAGCGCTATTGAAGATGTTGGTGCAATATAAATCCATAATAAGAATAAGAAGAATACTCACAAATGTAACCTTACATTTTAAAGGGTAACTAGAGTTTAAGAGGAAAATATAATTTTTTCATGTGCCCAGAGGTAAATCTGCCCCATAGGTCAGTCTATAAAGTCCCCATTTGAAAAACTTTATTTTCATTTTTGTTTTACCCCATTACCCTATATAATTCTAATCTTGCCACTCATGGCTCCATAACAAGTCAAACCTCATCTAACTCCTCCCTTTAACAGCGCCCTCTAGCAGCTAAATTCTCAAGGGCAACATGCTTACTTAGATTTACTTTCAATTCCGTGTCTCCTGTTAAAATCCAGCGATATTTGACTTTGTTTACCCTTTTTCGTGTCGTTATATTTTTCATGAGACCAAATGGTGTAATGTGGGTTTTATTTAGGATTTTGTAGCAATATAAATAGGCGACACTGTAATAAGGGTATCCCTTTAGTTACCTCCCACACAGACACAAACATATATATGGAACACAAAGTGTTAAAACTAGAAGGCGAAAGGCCACATTCCCCCTATTTCTGACCACATGTTTAATTAATCTGATAGTCACCCAGCTGCCTTTGTGGTGAAGGGAATATATATTAAACAAAAGGGATTTTTCTCCCTTTTCTTCGCCCTATTGTGCTGTCAGCGGATAGAATAGCCAAATGAACATTGCAGATAATAGGAGAGATCAAACGAGACAGACAAAGCTAATTATTCACAAGGAGAAAGGGGGAGCACAGGCGGATCAGAATGGAGGGAATAATTAAAGGAAGCGACAATTTAACGAACAAAGGGGCTAATGTACCATAAAGCAACACCTGAAATCTCCAAGGTGAGGGGAGAAGCTCATATCTCAGCATGGAAATGTACAAGATCCACATTGTCAGATAAGTGGCAGGTAGGTGCTCAGGACTAGAGATGTCCGAACTTCGCAAAATCCGGAAATTTCGAAATTACGAGGATTTCACGCATTTTCGAAAATACGAGAAATCCTTGAGAAAATTTCGAAAACTCGGTTCGGAAAAGTTCGGAAGGCGGAAAACCGGAAAATCCGCAATATCCACCATTCGCGAACGCGGTAAATCCGCCGCGGATCCGGGTTCGGATCCGCGAACTGGGCCATCACTATGCAGGACCATTCGACTTGATGGTACGATCAGATTTTTATTGAAAGGGTAACTAAGCCGTACGTGGAAATACGATTTCCATCCTGTATTAAGAGCTGCAATTACTTTTATTTTCTACAAACGGCATTTGCCATATCCCCGATATATCCGCGCGTTGTTATAGTTCTACTAATCAGCAGATCTGATGGTTTCAGACGCGCCCTTGGTTCTTTGTTATTCTCTAATAAAGAAATGTGTTTTTTCAAGGGCTAGACCCCACCGGCGCGTTTCGGATCACGTTTTGCCATCTGATTGCGCTAGTGGGAGCGAATGCCTGTGGAGGCCATTGGAGTACATGTGATCACCATTTTTGGTCCGTAACACGTGCGCTCAGAAAGAGGAAATGGCTACTGGGATGACAACCTAAAGGAGGTGTGTCCTATTCTGCCTTTGTTACCTGGGGAACTGAAGCCCACGAATCGGATCGCACCCTGTGTTGGAGAGATTATGGAAGGTTGTGGGAGATACTGTATATACAGTCTATATATATTATATATATACCTGGAAGGTTATGGGAGATACTGTATATACAGTCCATATATACTATATATATACCTGGAAGGTTATGGTAGATAATGTATATACATTCTATATATATTATATATATTATTTATCCTGGAAGTTAGGGAGATTACTGTTAATACAGGCCAATATATACTATATATATACCTGAAGGTTATGGTAGATAATGTATATACAGTCTAAATATATAATATATACCTGAAGGTTATGGGAGATACTGTATATACAGTCCATATATACTATATTATACTGGAAGGTTATGGGAGATAATGTATTATCAGTCCCATATATATTATATATATACCTGGAAGGTTATGGAGATACTGTATATTACAGTCCATATATCTATATATATACTGGAAGGTTTGGAGTAATGTATATACAGTCTATATATATTATATATATACCTGGAGGTTATGGTAGATAATGTATATACAGTCTATATATGTTATATATATACCTGGAAGGTTATGGTAGATAATGTATATACAGTCTATATATATTATATATATACCTGGAAGGTTATGGTAGATAATGTATATACAGTCTATATATATTATATATATAACCTGGAAGGTTATGGTAGATACTGTATATACAGTCTATATATATTATAATATACCTGGAGGTTATGGTAGATAATGTTACAGTCTATATATGTTATATATATATCCGGAAGGTTTATGTTATACGTATATAACAGTCATTATACTATAATAGACCTGGAAGGTTATGGGAGATAATGTATATACAGTCCATATTATTATATATATACCTGGAAGGTTATGGAGATACTGTATATCAGTCTCTATATATTATATATATACCTGGAAGGTTATGGGAGATACTGTATATCCACAGTCTATATATAGTATATATATACCTGGAATGTTATGGGAGATAATGTATATACAGTCCTATATATCTTATATATTACCTGGAAGGTTGTGGAGATAATGTAATACAGTCTATATATTATATATTACCTGGAAGGTTAGGGAGATACTGTATACAGTTAGTATATTATATATATACTGAAGGTTATGGTGGATAATGTATATACAGTCTATATATGTTTAATATATACCTGGAAGGTTATGGGAGATACTGTATTACAGTCTATATATATATATATATACCTGGAAGGTTATGGTAGATAAGTATACAGTCCATATATACTATATATATACCTGGAAGGTTATGGGAGTACTGTATATACAGTCCTAGATATATTATATATCCTGGAAGGTTATGGAGATACTGTATATACAGTCTATATATATTAATATATACTGGAAGGTTATGGGAGATACTGTATATACAGTCTATATATATTTATATACTGGAAGGTTATGGGAAGATATTATAACAGTCATAATATACTATAAATACCTGGAAGGTTTGGGATATACTGTATATACAGTCTATATATTTATATATACTGGAAGGTTATGGGAGATACTGTTATACAGTCTATATATATATTATATATATACCTGGAAGTTATGGGAGATATGTATATACAGTCTAATATTATTATATTACCTGGAAGGTTGGATTATAATGTATATACAGTCCATATATAACTATATATATACCTGGAAGGTTATGGAGATAAGTATATAAGTCTATAATATTATATATATACCTGGAAGGTTATGGGAGATAACGTATATACAGTCTATATATATTATATATACCTGGAAGGTTTATGGAGATATGTATATACAGTCATATAATAATATATCTACCTGGAAGGTTATGGGAGATATGTATATACAGTCCTATATATATTATATATATACTGAAGGTTATGGTAGATAATGTATATACAGTCCATATATATTATATACTATAAGCCTGAGAGGTTTATGGAAATAGTGTATATACAGTCCTATATAATATATAATATATACTGGGGATGTATGGAGATAATTATATACAGTCTTATATTTTATATATACCTGGAAGGTTATGGTAGATAATGTAATACAGTCCATATTCTATATATATACCTGGAGGTTAGATGGGAGATAATGTATATACATCCATCTATATTATATATACTGGAAGGTTATGGGAGATACGGTATATACAGTCTATATACATATATATATACCTGGACAGGTTATGGGAGATATGTATATACAGTCTATATATATTAATATATACCTGGAAGGTTAGTGGGAGATAATGTATATACAGTCATATATTTATATATACCTGGAAGGTTATGGGAGATACTGTATATACAGTCATATATATATATATATACCTGGAAGGTCTATGGAGATAATGTTATATCAGTCTATATATATTATATATATACCTGGATTATGGTAGATAATGTATATACAGTCCTATATACTATATATATACCTGGAAGGTTATGGGAATATGTATATAAGTCTATATATATTATATATAACCTGGAAGATTCTTGGAGATAATGTATATACAGTCTATATATATATATAACCTGGAAGGGTTATGGTAGATAATGTAATAATACAGTCTATATATATTATATACCTCGGAAGGTTATGGGAGATACTGTATATACAGTTCTATATATTTAATATCACTGGAAGGTTATTGGAGATACTGTTATACAGTCTATATATATATATATATACCCTGGAAGGTTTGGAGATATGTATATACAGTCTATATATATTAATATAACTGAAGGTTATGGGAGATACTGTATATACAGTACTACATTAGTATCATAACCGGAAGATTCTTGGAGATCATGTATATGTATATACAGTCTATATATATTATATATATACCTGGAAGGTTATGGTAGATAATGTATATACAGTCTATATAATATATTATATATACCTGGAAGGATTCTGGAGATAATGTATTATACAGTCTATAATATTATATATATACCTGGAAGGACTGTATATACAGTCTATATATATTATATATATACCTGGAAGGTTATGGGAGATACTGTATATACAGTCTATATATATTATATATATACCTGGAAGGTTATGGGAGATACTGTATATACAGTCTATATATATTATATATATACCTGAAAGGTTATGGGAGATACTGTATGGGTGTGGTGTGCTGAATAACACTGACTGGTGGACTGGAGGGGTGACTTAATACTGATTGGTGGACTGGTGCTGAAATGCGGTATTGCAGGAAGGAGGTTTTTTTAACTGCTGCCTTTTAAGTGTTTCGCCTGCCTGTCAATAATGTATCTGTTAAGGGCTGACTTATAGGACTCCCAGCATTATTTAAGGTTAGGTGGATTTCTTGACCATCAGTCCAATGGCAAGTTAACGTCCTTTTAGAGGACCCCCTCCTTTCCTTTCCTGTTCTAGAGATTGAAGCAAGATGGACACTTTTGGGAGCCCCATGGTGTTATGTAGTGTACAGGTGGATCAGTGGTTAGCAGTAAGGCCTTCATAGGAAAAATAAGATGGGGCCCCCTTGGCCACGTGATTGCACGTGAGAGCCACGTGATTGCACGTGAGAGCCACGTGATTGCAGCCTGTAATGCCTCCAAAGTTACCAACAATGGCCTGAACTTTACAATAATGTTACAGTCGGATAATGCGACAACACAATGGAATGTTTTTAGCTTTTAGTGGAATGGCTCTTTAACCCTTTGCGGTGATGGGAAGCCATTTATTTTATAATAAACCGCAGTGTTGCGCATCATGTTCACGGGATTTTGTCCTTTGGTTGAACCTTTGTATTTTTTAAATTTTTTTTCAAAATTTCTTTTAAAATCGTTATATTGAAAAGGCGACATTTGGGGGCCACGGCCCCTGTATAAGAAAGATGTAACCGGCTCGATTCCGAAGAAACATCTGCAGCTCCGCTGACATTCCATCTCTTTACAATACGCAGACGTTCGCTTACAAAACATTCCCAACAAGTGATTTATTTGTTGATAAAACCAGAGACGCAGAGGAATCCTGACTTGTTTGAGCTTGTCTATTGTTTCGCTCTGACAATATGTTTTATCATAACATTGTCTCTCGCCCTAAACAATCAGAACGAGAACGTTCCCAGCTTTTAGCGTTTCGTCCCTTCCCAGCGAATTACATCTGATATATTTCACAGGGTTTGCGAAACGGCCCCAAATCTCTTATCTTCAACCCCTTCCAGGTCTATTGTCCCTGATACGTCTGAACTTTGTGGAAATGAGAATAAAATCAACCTCTGAGATTCTATTCTTTACAGTGAGCCGGCCAAGTAAGAATGGATTTTGTCATGTGCAAATATGGAGACCAGAAATGGCATCGTGGGGGATTCTCTGCCGGAGAGAGACATTTTGATAAAGTTGTGAAGTGAGAGGGAATAGGCCATTGGATGTTAAGAATTGTCTTGTTGTGACCTCAATTTGGGAGCGTAGAGACCCTTAAAAGCACTGTCTGAAGTCACAATACCTCTATTCTTCTACATTTAGCACAAGAGATTAGGGATGACGATCTCCGGTCAGGGTTTCCAAGAAATAAAACAACAAAAGAGTCTGAAAAGTTTTTGAAGTTATTTTTAATTGAGTTGAACTAATTGAATAAAAAAAAAAAAATCTTAAAAAAAAAAAAAAGAGAGAGAGGATCCCAATTGTTTTAGACTCCCCGATTCCTTTAAGACGGAACAGGCGTTTATATACAATATTCCCTTTTCATGTTGAGGAGAACAGTAGCCCCATTTAAAACCACAGGCAGCGACTTTACGCTGATGCGAAACGTGGCTGACAACTTATAAATAAATCTGTCTGATAAAATTTGAACGTAAAAAAAAAAAATAAAAATACTGAAATACTACATCTGCCGTGACTTTGCCAAAATTAATTCTGCGTTTAATTGCAGATAGGAGTCGAGTGTGTTTAATAAAAAACAGCCTCATGTTATAAATCAAACTGCGTGACCGCAGAGGAGACCAAATTACCTCATACGAGGGGTGAAGGGAAAAAAGTTTAAAAGAAAGTTTTTTAAAAACAAAAAAACCCAAATATTTTGGTTTAACAGAGATTATAGCGTGTGTGTGTGCATCGCCTCTCGTCCGTAGAATCGGACGGACGTTAGGGACCAGGGATTATTAATCTTCTATATACAGTTCTCTACTTACCCAGAAGGCATGATCAGAAAGTCTTTTACTTGCCCTTTAAAGAGATACAGTTATAAAAAGATCATTGCTATTGATGAAACCCATAAAAGGGTAAGTTATGTCAATTCATATTCACATCAGAGATTCTCAGAAAAAGTTATCCTTCATAGAATCATGTACCTGACATCACCACAAGTAATTACCTCCTGCCAGCAGGGGGCAGACAAGAATTTCCTGTGGATCCTCAAGGTCCGTCCTTGTTCCTTTAAGATGATTAGAATTTTAACAATGCTCAATATATCCAGCTGTAATTATTAAAGGACAACTAAAGCCTCAGAACAAGACTGAATCTGAAGACAAACAAGAACTTTGACCCGATTATGAAGCGGATTTCACAGATCCGCAGAACTTGGACTTTGCGGATTTCTGATTTTTACGGATTTTTTTCGAACCGCGGCGCATGAAATTTTCGGTACTGGACGGTAGGCGGAACTTTCAGATTGTTCAACTCCCATTGACTTGGGTACGAACGGAAGATTGAGGTTGGCCGCGGCCGCCCGCCCCACACCAGCCAATATTTTTAGACGATCAACCTAAAGTGCCGTGAATCAGTCAATCGGCCGAAAATATTGGCTGGTGTGTACCCAGCCCTAGTGTGAGCTACTAAGAAAAAGAGAGGGGGTGGGTCTCAAGTCAGATACTTTGTATCTCCCTGTGCTAAAGGGTCTTTCTGTCAGTGGCTTATCGTCAGGGCCTGCAACTGCAGGGGGGCCCGTGAAGTAAGAGGGCCCGAGATCATCTCCCCAAATTCCGCGATCAGCTGTTTTTAAACAGCTGATCGTGCGTATGAAGTACAAATATGCCATCAACCGTTTAAAAGATCTGATTGCTAATGTCAGGGGCCCGGCTTCCAATCTCGCAGGGCCCCTGCAGTTACACCTCTGCTTTCTGCAGTTAAAATAATTTATTGATTTCAACCAGGTAAATCTTTACTTACACAGGGAGACAAGTGATTTATCATTTAAATCAACAGTTTATGATCTTTAAATCAGGGGGAAGAACTTCTCATTTCAGCAGGACAATCAACATGATATCTATACAAGAAAACTATACCCCAAGCAAACAATCCATCTGATCCGATACCTGCCGCTCCATCATCATCTCCAGTCAGAAGTATCCTCGTCTCTCTTCTTCATCTCTCGTCCTCATCTCTCTTCCTCCTCTCTCTTCCTCCTCTCTCTTCCTCATCTCTTTTCCTCCTCTCTCTTCTTCTCCTCTCTCTTCCTCCTCTCTCTTCCTCCTCTCTCTTCCTCCTCTCTCTTCCTCCTCTCTCTTCTCCTCTTTCTTCCTCATCTCTCTTCCTCCTCTCTCTTCTCCTCTTTCTTCCTCATCTCTCTTCCTCCTCACTCTTCCTCCTCTCTCTTCCTCCTCTCTTTTCCTCCTCTCTCTTCCTTGTCTCTCTTCCTCCTCTCTTCTTCTGCTTTTGTCCAAACGGCTATTTTTACAACTCTGAATCTTATTAGTCTCTGAGCTTGATGAATAATTCTGACTGTATCTAATTTAACATTTTAAAGATTATCTTGTCAAAGTGATGATCAGAAATTTGGGTCATTAAGTCTTAAAATGATCTTATCAAGCAGTTACAGATTTTACCCTCCACTTAACAGGAACATTTCAATTTGGAAGCGAGAAAAAAAAGAAAGTTCTAAGAAAAATTTGAGCTGGTTGGGTCTATTGCTTTGTTAATCCCGGTAACTGTTATAATTAGTCATGAAACGTGTGTCCACATCCAATCGTCTCCTGATATATAGCCCAGAAAAAGGTGTTTAAAACAATCTATTACTGGTATTTCTGTGTAGTCCCTAACTACAGATATACCTGTTTGTAATCAGCCAAATATTTTCCTAAAGAAAATTCTCCCCTCCCTTTAGCCCAGGGAGATATAACGTATCTGAAAGGAAAATTCCTCTTACACTGAGCATGTGTGAGGTCACTGGGCTATGGAAGGGGCGGTAACTGTGGGGATTTCATTGCTTTGTGTTATTGATTAGGGATTACATAGAAATACAAGAGATACATTAGCTGTCCTCTGCAAATTACAAAATATTAACATTGTCTTTTCTGTAATCAAGAACCACCACCAATGGGATTTATTCTTTCTGTGTGTCAGATAACAAAACTATTTTCTCTGTAACATTTTTAGGGAGTAATCTGTGTAGTAAATCCATTTAGAAATACAATCTTCTTACTAAACAAAACTAGACAGAGGACGGTCCATTAAAAAGGAAATAATTGCGGTAATCCCCCCAATGTCTTCCAGTGGGGAGATTAAACAGTGAATTATTCCCTGTGGGGGAGGGGAGGGGGATTAAGGATAAATATGTTAGAATATGGAATTTCTAGTTGCTAATTTCTGATTTTATATGAATCTTATGAATTCTTATATAACCCAGAACACATTGCAATAACTTTATCCATTCAGATGAGGAAATAGCCCTAAGAGCTTACAATCTAAGTTCCCTATCCCCAAGCGATCAATGATGTCATAGAAATATTGCATCACAAATTAAGAAGAAAAAGAAAGCTCTGGTTTATATAATTATAGGTTGTGGTGTGGTCACTCATTACAATACCGAAGATGCAATACTGAACAATGTAAAAGTTTCAATATTCCAGGAGTTTCCAAACAACCGATCAATAAACTGATTCGAAATCTGCCACTCAGAATAAAAAGGGCCACAGGCGCCATTCAGATCGTGTGCCCCATTGAAGACCACAGGGTCGAACTTTCATCGGAGATCTGTGTAAATTAACACCAATATTTCAACCCAACCGCCTAAAATATCGTGGCAGACGGTAGAACCAGAACGCGGGTACCGGACCTTATTATCTGTAATTCACTGTCAGATTTCTCTTAACGTATCAATGTAACAAGAAACATATTTAGATGTTTTTGTTTTTTTTACGTGAAATTTTATGCTAAAAACATCCCTAGAAATGTTCATTGTACAGGGAACATATGTCTTTCCCCAACACCCAACCAATGGGAAATTCATTACAAGCTTTTAAATTACCAAAAACAATCTGCTAGATCCGTCGTATTTAGACTCTTTACCCTTCGTAATGAACACGGTAACAATTATCATATTTTCACGCCCTGTCAGGCTTTTCTTTGTGTTGCCTTTTTTTTAATTCTATGACTATAAATGGGTTCTCTGTGTTATTCAATGTTGATGTACTTACTGTAAACAGGGCTGGCAGGAAATCCAAAGAATTGCTCCAAGATATCAGACGTACAGAAAGACTGGATCGGGCTCTAGGCAACTGCCCTCCGTCCATCCCATTAATCAGCAGCTACCAAACAGATGTTATCTAACTGAGATGACATAAGAGGGTCCAGGCGTTTTGTGTTCCGTTCGTGCGTGAGAAACGCAGACCAGTGTCTGCAAATGAGGATGGTCCCATAACATGCTCCGCTCTGTAATCTGCTTTTGGAGCTAATGCGATCACAACCGGATGGTAATTAGTGATGGCCCAGTTCGCGGATCCGAACCCGGATTTACCCCGTTCGCGAATGGCGGATATCGTGAATTTTCTGGTTTTCCGCCTTCCGAACTTTTCCGAAAATTTTTGGACGGAGCAACCCACATTTTCGGGTCCGTATTTTCGAAGAATCCGTATTTTCGAAGAATTCCCGTATTTTCGAAGAATCCGTATTTTCGAAGAATTCCCGTATTTTCGAAGAATCCTCGTATTTTCGAAGAACGGATTTTGCCGAACTTTCATTTTAATAGGTTTTAATGGGTCCGCTCATGGATTTTCGAATTTTTTCGAAGATTTGCGGATTCTCGAGGGGACCGGATTTTGCGAAGTTCGGACGTCTCTAATGGTAATATGTGCAAAAATACACACGTGGGCTCTTTTCGCGTGTCCTGTCCCTTTATGATTTTTCCAGCATTTTACATTTGTTATTTAGGAAAACCCAGGGGAATTAATGGATAAAGTGTGGAATCTACACGCAAGCCTTAGAGATAAAACAGGACGTAATATTATTATAATCAGTGGATTGATATTATAGATCTAATACCCACGTAACCCAATGCATCCAAATGGAAATAGCGCAGCACTGTCGATACAATAAAGCACAAGACTTAACGTAGGCTGAAACGGCCGGTCGGTCGGACACATCGTGCGTAGATCACACGTGTGTACAAACCTTAAGTAAGGACATGGGATTCCTCAGCCACTATCAGGAATATGTTTGATCCATTCCCACTTGCTTGTACCTTGTCTGTATCTTACTAAATGACTTTCACTAATTATGTCCTATTTACAGTCCCTGGTGTTTACTTTGTTTTTATTGCTTTACTGCTTATACTTCATCCTGCTAATCCTTGTTTTACATTCCATACATAATAGGATTTCCAAAAAAAAAGGTTCAACTCTATAAACTCTAAAGGGAATGTCCACCCCTCTGCAAAAAATACAGCCCCCCTAAACCTAGAGTTTGTTTGGTTGCACATTATAAATCTGCTCCCAGCATGAGAAATCATATTTACAAGTTTAGCCCTTTTAAGCACTTTGTACCCACCCCCCCACTTGTATCTGTATGTTGTTCCCCCCACTTAGATTGTAAGCTCTTCGGGGCAGGGATCTCATTCCTAATGTGTTGAGGCTTGTAGCACTTATATCCATTTATACATAATTTATATATATATGTATTCTTAACCGATGAATGAAATTGTATTTAATTTAATTTGTATCTATCTGTATAATGGCACTTATCCCCTTGTTTGTATAATCTGTATTTTATAATGTACAGCTCTGCGTACCCAGGTGGCACTTTATAAATAAAATGATACATACATACATACATACATACATACATACATACATACATACATACATTCATATATACATACATATATACATACATACATATAGCACAAGCATAAAAAGTTTGATGGAAGCGTTTTACACGTTTGGCAAAGACACATTATTGTGAATGTAAATTAAGTTTGGCCACTCCCCTAAAAGGTGGGAGGGGGGAGTAATCTTGGATCACTGGGTCTATAAATGGTGGTATGGGTTAGAGTGTGGATTACACCTGATGAAGGAGACATAGCGTTCTCCGAAACGTTGTGTATGTTTGTGTGATGCAATAAACAGAACATTTTCTGATTAACAGAGTGCGCTTCCATCAAACTTTTTATGCTTGTGCTATAGCTTAGAGTCCTGAAGGTAGAGGACTGAGGAAAGCAGCACCTGGAAAATACTGGCACATTGCCTGAAGGAGTGCCTAGGCCCACACGTGTGTTACAACGGACTTATACATACATACATATATACATACATACATATATACATACATACATTCATACATATATACATACATACATACATACACACATACATATATACATACATATATACATATATACATACATACACACATACATATATACATACATACATATATACATATATACATACACACATACATACATACATACATACACACATACATATATACATACATATATACATATATACATACATACATACATACATACATACATACATACATACATACATACATACATACAAGTTCGCGATCCACTGCTGCTCCCTGTCTGTCTCCCGTGTGGCTGCTGTGTTCTTTTTCTGTTCCCGAGCAGCCGCAGTGGAGACCGCTCCGGGATTGGCAGTCAGTGATTGGCTGGGACGTCACTGGCGGCAGTCAGTGATTGGCTGGGACGTCACTGGCCGAGACTGACTGCCTTACCCGGAAGTGCAGAGCCGGGCCGGGGAATTGTGGAGGTTGTTAGTATTGCTGGAAGCAGATTTAAACAGTGTGACCTTAACGAACTCTAGGGTTAGTGGGTGCTGTGTAACATACTCATTCCCTTTAATGATGTGCTGTGCCCTGTGGTATTTAGTACTGCCTGACCCGAGGAAGAGAGAAGTGTAACTCTACTGTATCTGCTACTGGACTAACACGGCAACAGCCATTTCATGTGCACGCGTGTAAGGGACATTGACGTTTTCTCACCAAGTGGCCCCTCTATCATGAGGGGCCCAGGACTGATACTGCCCATGTTTTGGGGTTCATTGCAGTACTAATACAGTAATAATTCCAGACAAGTCGATCACCATAGAGGAAGAGGGCGAGTGGGCAGAACTGTAAACATGAACCTACAGGCGGCCAATAGAATAAAGCAGGCTATTGTTAGGAGCCCTCCCACCAACGCTGCCCGTAGCCTGGGGAAATCACAGGGGCCGTCTGTAGATCACACAATGGCGACGTTTGTAAAGGGACCGGCCTGTTTGCTCAAAGTCTGCGTTTAACTCTTCTTAGGTTTACTTTACTATTTTACTTTCTCAATGTTCCCTGTTTGTGAAGAAGAAACAGATGATGCTCAGTAATACACAACCAGGATTGTGTGTGTGGGTGTGTGTGTGTGTGTGTGTGTGTGTGTCTGTGTGTGTTTGTCTGTGTGTGGGTGTCTGTCTGTGTGTGTCTGTCTGTGTGTGTGTGTGTGTCTGTGTGTCTTTGTGTGTGTGTGTGTGTGTGTGTGCGGGTGTGCGGGTGTGTTTGTGTGTGTGTGTGTCTGTCTGTGTGTGTGTGTGTGTGTCTGTCTGTGTGTGTGTGTGTCTGTCTGTCTGTGTGTGTGTGTGTTAGAGTTAATCACTCTCTATAGTGGGCCATACACACACACCAATCAGGGTTGTGCAATATCGGGATATTATACAATCATGTATAGCCAATCATACGAATTACGTATCATTTTCTTCCCTATCGGACACATTAAAATGTTTTTATTGCACCAATAACAACCAGATAATGCGGTGATTGTGCAATCAATATTGGTGCTTGTATGGGCCCCTTCAGACCCCCAAGTCACAAGTTGAAGAACCAAACAGAAATTGACAGATAAATATCTGTCCATGTGTAATATTGACCCTTCTGGATATTTTAATAACCACATTTTCTTATTTACTATTTTCTATAAATTGTGACATTTCTTATTAGAAATTAAGAGGGTGGGATCAGTATCAAACCCAAATGTGAACGATTTGTCGCTCTCCGTAATAATCCGAGGGAAGAAACAGATTCGTCCTCTCAACGGATCTCAGAGTTTATCAACCTTCACAATGAAAAACGGAATAGAATTCAGCAATTGGACGAGGGAGGAACCCGGAGGAATATTGAAAGAGATAAAAGGCAGAATAGGTAAAAAAAATCATTTGTGGGGAAAATGCTTTGTAGGTTTCTAGAGAATACACAGTTGTGATTATTTTGCACATTGTTCCTGTTTGTAAAAGGAGAGTTGAGTCGAGTAATCACAGTGAATATCAATAAACCGACAAATGTTCCCAGGATAACGACTTGCAGTGTGAGAATGGATTTTCTGGACTTAAAATAGACTTATGATTCCTTCTACCTGAGTGAATGAAGAAGATAGAGATTTATAGAGAGAGAAAAATAAACACCTGTGACCATTAATATCCTTATAACCTACCTCTGTAGTGGATTTCTATGGGAGGAACTGTAAGATTATAGCCTTATAATCTTACAGTTCCAGGAGAAAAAGGAAACCAGAAGCCACAAAGGGGGTAGGTTATAATAAATAATGCACCCCGAAATGTAAATTAAAGGGAGTTCAGTGCCCTATATAAAAGGCACTCGTCCTGTGGCCTCGTGCTTTTATATGGTCACGGAACTCCTCAGTGACTTCTAATATCCTTATAATTTACAGTAGGGGATACATTATCCCTTATAATACATGTGTGGTACCCAGAGTTCCCTGTATAACTCAGTCTGTGTCCTTGTACCTTTATATAGGCACAGAACTCCTCAGTGACTTCTAATATCCTTATAATTTACAGTAGGGGATACATTATCACTTATAATACATGGGTGGTACCCAGAGTTCCCTGTATAACTCAGTCTATGTCCTTGTACCTTTATATAGACACAGAACTCCTCAGTGACTTCTAATATCCTTATAATTTACAGTAGGGGATACATTATCCCTTATAATACATGTGTGGTACCCAGAGTTCCCTGTATAACTCAGTCTGTGTCCTTGTACCTTTATATAGGCACAGAACTCCTCAGTGACTTCTAATATCCTTATAATTTACAGTAGGGGATACATTATCCCTTATAATACATGTGTGGTACCCAGAGTTCCCTGTATAACTCAGTCTGTGTCCTTGTACCTTTATATAGACACAGAACTCCTCAGTGACTTCTAATATCCTTATAATTTACAGTAGGGGATACATTATCCCTTATAATACATGAGTGGTACCCAGAGTTCCCTGTATAACTCAGCCTGTGTCCTTGTACCTTTATATGGACACAGAACTCCTCAGTGACTACTAATATCCTTATAATTTACAGTAGGGGATACATTATCCCTTATAATACATGAGTGGTACCCAGAGTTCCCTGTCCGGTATAGTGTTGTCCTGTGATCCGTCTCCCAGTAAATGTTTCCTTGGCTATTTAATTTGACCTTTAACCTTTTTTGTCACTAAAAAAAACTATTGATAAGTTTAGGAATTAACCAGCTGCACAGCACTTGCTGCTGGTGGGAGATGTAACTACAGAGACTGTGCACTGCCCTTTATGGATATTCAGTGGATATTCAACAATTCCTAGAGTCGCCTCCGAGAGGAAGTGTCACAGTGAGGTCTAAATCCAATCATTTGTCTGTTAAAGTCACCAAGAGGGTCGGTGACAACTGCACCAGATTTCGTATAAAGTCTTGGGGGGGCGTTTAAAATTCCAAAGCCATTTTAACCCTTTCACCCCCCCTTGATCACTGTTTTTTTCCATTCCCTTTCATGAAGATTTTTTGTCCCATTGTCACGGTTGGAAAATTCCCTCATTTTCTGTTCGTTTGGTGGCGTCTGACCCACCCGACGCGTCGCAGCCAAGAAAACGTTTCAATCTAGAAATAACTTAAGTCGATGCAGTCAGCAAATTCAATCAGTCTGGATTGTGTCCGAGCCGGGAAGGTGGATCGCGCAGCGTTCTGTCTCTTGCCGCAGCTGTTACGGTCAGAGGTCAAAACGCCAAGATACGGGGGAGAAAAATTAGAACGGCTTAGGGATGCGCGAAACAGAAATACCGGCACAATGGGAAATAATTACAGACAATGCGAATGATTTATAAATACGTTTCAATCTGTCAACCTAGACACATTCTATATAGCGAGAGGCGTTCGGATCTATACGGAGAGAAACATCTGCACAATGAGAGAAATGTAAAAATAAAAGGCGACAGATTTATAAGTGTCCAGTTCGCTCAAAGCCACAGAATTTAAAGAGATACAAAGTTAATATTCAGCCACGCTGAGGCGGCACTTTGACGCACAAGAAACACCTTGCAACGCGCGTGCTTTTTAACCCTGCGCTTGCGTCTCCTACATGTGCAACAAGAAAGTGATGGCGTTCGTTGAAATTTTGGACAGGAGCGAAACGCAAGCCATTTCCACACCAATAGCAATCGGATGGTATTTCCGCGATGCTGCGAAATTCATTTCCAGGGTGTAAATTGCATTTCCGATACGGAATATTTAGAGAATGTTTGGAATATCATGAATAAAGCCCTGAATGTTTGTATCAGGGGGGGACAGTATTTTCCTTTGCACATCATACTTCCTGCCGCTGTTTTAGACAATGATTGCTGGTAGTGCATGCTGGGAAGGAGGTATGAAACTGCTTTAATTAAAGTAACAATCCCTAGCGTATGATTCTGCAATCATAGGACGATATTGGTCCGATAAAATTGTAAAGATTGGACTGAAATTTGAACAATCTGCCACACACAATCATACAATATTGGAACGATTGGGATTGGTACATGTGTGCCACAATCATACAATATTGGAACAATTGGGATTGGTACGTGTGTGCCACAATCATACAATATTGGAACGATTGGGATTGTTACGTGTGTGCCACAATCATACAATATTGGAACGATTGGGATTGGTACGTGTGTGCCCCAATCATACAGTATTGGAACGATTGGGATTGGTACGTGTGTGCCACAATCATACAATATTGGAATGATTGGGGTTGGTACGTGTGTGCCACAATCATACAATATTGGAACGATTGGGATTGGTACGTGTGTGCCACAATCATACAATATTGGAACGATTGGGATTGGTACGTGTGTGCCACAATCATACAGTATTGGAACGAATGGGATTGGTACGTGTGTGCCACAATCATACAATATTGGACTGATGGGATGGTTTACGTGTGCCAATCATACAATATTGGACTGATTGGGAATTGGTTACGGTGTGTGCCACAATCATACAGATATTGAAACGATTGGGATGTGGTACGTGTCGTGGCTTTACAGACTAAATGCAGGTATATTAATGGTTATTATTTTATTCTGGATTTTCCCTTTAAATTCTTAATTGCATTCTAGGCATTTGTTATAGACCTGTCACTCTAACAGGAAAGTCAATTATTGATGTCTCTTAAAGCCACAGGCATTTACTACCCCTAATTGCAGGTTGCAGACTGTTATTACTGATGAAGTGTACCGCGTGAGCGGGGAGTTACAATTGCTTGTAAGACCAGTACAAAATATGGGTGTAACCGCTGTTTGCACAGAACATTCCTGTTTGTTGTTACACATATGGATGGAGCTGCAATATGTTTACCTTTTTAACCATATGTGCAATTCCACCTATTACATACGTGACCTCACCGCAAAAACTTCTCAGTATTTCCTATTTGAACAGTCAAACCGGAAAACTCAATCTCGGAAAAGTCATTTTACTGGGATTTCTACATTATCCCCTTGGATTCTTGTCTCCTCCTGTGTTATTTGCCATGAATGAAATACTTAAGTGCGCTTTGCTGGGGCAGATGTCACCTTGGTTTCTATTGTGTCTGCATATAAACATAAACAACCCCCAACTTTGCCCCAGAGTAATGTTACTGGGGGGGGGGGGAGAGGAGGGAGAGAGGGGACAGAGCGAGCGAGCGAGCGAGCGAGGAGGCGAGCGAGCGGAGCGAGCGAGCGAGCGAGCTAGCGGCGAGGGCGAGCGAGCGAGCGGAGCAGCCGGAGCGAGCGAGCGAGAGAGCGCGGACCGAAGCATGCGAGTACGAGGAGCGAGCGAGAGAGCGGCGGGCGGGCGAGCGATCGAGCGAGAGGCGAGCGAGGAGCGAGCAGCGAGCGAGGCGAGCGAGCGAGCGGCGAGCGAGCGAGCGAGGGAGCGAGCGAGCGAGCAGGGCCAGGGCGAGGAGCCAGCGAGCGAGCGAGGAGCGAGCGACAGGGCCAGCGAGCGAGCAGCGAGCGAGCGAGGAGCGAGCGAGGGAGCGAGCGAGCGAGCGAGGAGCAGCGCGCAGGAGCGAGGAGCTAGAGCAGGCCAGCGAGAGAGAGCAGCGAGCGGCAGCGAGCGAGAGCGAGCGAGCGAGCGAGGAGAGCAGGACGGAGACGAGCAGGGCTCAGCGAGCGAGAGAGCGAGCGAGCGAGCGAGCGCGGCTGGCGGCGAGGCGAGCGAGGAGCGAGAGAAAGTCCAGCGAGCGAGGAGGAGCGAGCGAGGGAGCGAGCGAGGAGCGCGCGAGCGAGCGAGCGAAAGCGAGCGAGCGCGCAGCGAGCGAGGAGCGAGCGGAGCAGGCTCGCGAGCGCGGGCTATGCGAGGAGTGAGCGCGAGCGAGCGAGTCGGGGAGCGAGCGAGCGAGCGAGCGAGGAGCGAGCGCGAGCTGAGCGAGGAAGTCGAGCGAGTCGACGTCGCAGCGAGCGCGCGAGCGCGCGAGCGAGCAAGCGAGGAGCGAAGGGGAGGAGCCAGCAGGCGAGCGAGGCGAAGCGGAGCGAGGAGCGAGCGAGCGAGCGAGGAGCGAGCGAGGAGGGCGAGCGAGCGAGGCGAGCGAGCGAGAGAGCGAGCGAGCGGGGAGCTAGCGAGCGAGGAGCGCTGAGCGAGCGAGGAGCGAGCGAGCGGCGAGCGGAGTCGAGCGAGGAGCGAGCGAGCGAGCGAGCGAGCGAGCGAGCTGAGGAGAGAGCGAGCAGCGAGCGAGGCGAGCGAGCGAGCGAGCGAGCGAGCAGGCGAGCGAGCGAGCGAGCCGGCGAGCGAGCGAGCGAGCAGGCGGAGCGAGCGAGGAGCGCGAGCGAGAGCGAGCGAGCAGGCTAGCGAGCAAGCGGGGAGCGAGAGGGAGAAGAAGCGAGCGAGGAGCGAGCGAGCGAGCGAGCGAGGCGAGCTGGAGGAGCGAGAGATGCGAGCGAGCAGCAGCGAGGCAGCGAGCGAGCGACGATCGAGCAGGAGCCGAGGAGGACGCGAGCGAGAGGAGAGAGGAGCGAGCGAGGAGCGGAGCGAGCGAGCGAGCAGCGAGAGAGCAGCGAGCGAGCGAGAGAGCGAGGAGCGAGGAGCGAGCGAGCTAGCGAGCGAGCGAGCGCGCGAGGAGCTAGCGAGCGGCGAGCAGCGGAGCGAGCGAAGGAGCGAGCGGCGAGCAGCGAGCAGCGACGAGGAGGCGAGCCGCTGAGCGAGGAGCGAGCAAGCGAGCGAGCGAGAGGGGGAAGCAGCCAGCGAGCGAGCGTAGGAGCTAGCGATCGAGGCAGAGAGCGAGCTAGCAGAGAGTCGAGCGATTAGCGAGCGAGCGGGGAGCGAGCGAGCGAGCAGGCGAGCGAGAAGCGAGCGCGCGACGAGCCGAGCCAGAGCGATCGGATCGAGGTAGATCTAGCTATTATCTACTATTCTAGGATTAGCTAGCATCGATCAGCGATCGAGCAGCATCTAGCTATCGAATCTAGATGATCGAGGAGGAGGAGCGAGCGAGCGAGGGATTGCGAGCGAGGAGCCGAGCGAGCGAGGAGGCGGCGAGCGAGCGAGCAGCGACGGCGAGCCGAGGAGCGAGCGAGCTGAGCAGGAGCGGCGAGCGAGCGCGCGCGCGCGCGAGGAGCGAGCGAGCAGCGAGCGAGCAACCGAGGAGCGAGCTAGCGAGGGAGCGAGGAGCGAGCGAGCAGCGAGCGAGGAGCGAGCGAGGAAGAAAGCGAGCGAGCGAGCGAGCGAGCGAGCTAGCGAGAGCCCGAGCGAGCGAGCGAGCGAGCGAGGAGCGAGCGAGCGAGGAGCGAGCGGCAGCGAGCAGCGAGCGAGCGAGCGAGGAGCGAGGAGCGAGCGAGCGAGCGAGCGAGCGAGCGAGAGAGCGACGAGCGACAGAGCTGAGCGAGGAGAGAGCGGCGTATAGCCGAGCTAGCGAGCGAGGAGCGAGCGAGCGAGCGAGCGATCGAGCCAGCCAGCCAAGCCAGCGATGCGAGCGCAGCTAGCGAGCGAGCCAGCGAGCGAGCGAGCAGCGAGCGAGCGACCGAGCTAGATATGGAGCGATGAAGCTTTAGCTATCGAGGAGCGAGCTAGCGAGGCGAGCGATCTAGTACGAGCGAGCTAGGCGAGGAGCGAGCCAGTGCGTAGCGAGCTATCTATCGATCGATCATATTATCCATATATTATCTTCTATCTATCGATCGATCTACCTATCTATCTAGATAGATATCCTATCTGTCGAGTATATATCTACTGATTACTATCTATCTATCTATCATCTATCGACCTACGATCTATCTATCTATCTATCTTATTCTATCTATCTATCTATCGATCTAGTCTACTATCTATCTATCTATCATCTATCTCTGATGGGATGGTTACGTGTGCCACAATCATACAATATTGGATGATTGGGATTGGTTACGTGGTGTGCCACAATCATACAATATTGGAACGATTGGGAGTGGTACGTGTGTGGCTTTACAGACTAAATGCAGGTATATTAATGTTACTATTTTTATTCTGGATTTTCCCTTTAATTACTTAATTGCATTCTAGGCAGTTGTTATAGACCTGTCACTCTAACAGGAAAGTCAATTATTGATGCTCTTAAAGCCACAGGCATTTACTACCCCTAATTGCAGGTTGCGACTGTTATTTACTGATGAAGTGTACGCGTGAGCGGGAGTTACCAATTGCTTGTAAGACAGTACAAAATATGGGTGTAACCGCTGTTTGCACAGAACATTCCTGTTTGTTGTTACACATATGGATGGGAGCTGCATATTGTTTACATTTTAACCATATGTGCAATTCCACCTATTCATACGTGACCTCACCGCAAAACTTCTCAGTATTTCCTATTTGAACAGTCAAACCTGAAACTTCAATCTCGGAAAAGTCATTTTCACTGGGATTTCTACATTATCCCCTTGGATTCTTGTCTCCTCCCTGTGTTTATTTGCCATGAATGAATCTTAAGTGCTGCTTTGCTGGGGCAGATGTCACCTGTCTATTGTGTCTGCATATAAACATAAACAACCCCAACTTTCCCCAGAGTTAATGTTACTGGGGGGGGGGGGAGAGGAGGGAGAGAGGGGACAGAGCGAGCGAGGAGCGAGCGAGGAGCGAGCGAGCGGAGCGAGCGAGCGAGTCGAGCTAGCGGCGAGGGCGAGGCGATCGAGCGCGACGAATTTCTAAGCGGACATCGGCGAGCGAGTCGATATGAATGCGGTCGGACCAGCTAGAGCATCATGCGAGTCAAGACGGAGCGGGAGCGAGCGAGCGAGAGGAGCGGGCGAACAGGCAGCAGGAGCAGCAGCAGGATGCCAGAGCGCACGGCGAGCGGGAGAGAGCTAGAGCGAGGAGCGATGCGAGCGAGCGCGAGAGCGAGCGAGCAGAGCAGAGGACGAGCGAGCAGGCCAGAGGCGAGGGAGCGAGCGAGCAGCGAGGCAGAGCGCGGAGCCAGCGGAGCGAGGAGCACAGCGAGCGAGCGCGAGCGAGCGAGCAGGACGAGCAGGCCAGCGAGCGAGGCAGCGAGCGAGCGAGGAGCGAGCGAGGGGAGCGAGCGAGCGAGCGAGGAGCAGCGCGCAGCGAGCGTAGGGAGCGAGCAGGCCAGCGAGGAGAGCAGCGAGCGAGCGGAGCTGAGCGACGAGCGGGAGCAGAGCGAGCGAGGAGAGCAGGACGGAGCGAGCGAGGAGCGTCAGCGAGCGAGAGCAGCGAGCGAGCGAGCGCGGCTGAGACGGCGAGGCGAGGAGCGAGCGAGGAGCGCCGCGAGCGAGGAGGAGCTGGAGCGAGGAGCGAGCGATGGAGGAGCGGAGGGCGAGCGAGCGAAAGCGACGAGCGCGCAGCGAGCGAGGAGGGGAGCGAGTAGCAGGAGCAGTCGCGAGCGCGGGAGCGAGGGAGTCGAGCGCGAGCGAGGCGAGCGGGCGAGCGAGCGAGCGAGCGAGCGAGAGAGCGAGCGCGGGAGCGGGAGCGACGGAGATCGAGCAGAGAGCGAGCGTACGCAGCGAGCTGCGGCGAGCGCGGCGGGAGAGCGAGCGAGAGCGCGAGAGGGAGCGCAAGGGGAGGAGGGGCGAGACAGCGAGGCGAGCAGGCGAGGAGCGAGAGGCGAAGGAGCGAGCGAGCGAGCGGAGGAGCTAGAGGCGAGCGAGCTGGCGAGCGAGCAGGCGAGCGAGCGAGGAGCGAGCGAGGCGAGGAGGAGCGTAGCGAGCGAGGAGCGGATGAGCGAGCGAGACGAGCGAGCGCGAGGAGCGAGCGAGGGAGCGAGCGAGCGAGGAGCGAGCGAGACGAGCGAGGAGCGAGCGAGCAAAGGACGCGAGTGCGAGCGGAGCGAGCGAGCGAGCGAGCGACGGGTCGAGCGCGAGCTGAGCGAGCGCGCGAAGGAGCGAGCGCAGCTGACGCGAAGCATGATGCGAGGAGGGAGCGAGCGAGGAGCGAAAGCGAGCGAGAGCAGGACTGGCGAGTCATCGAGCTAGCGAGCTATGAAGCGGGGCTAGCCGAGAGGATCGAACGAAGCGAGCGAGAGTAGCGAGGATGGCGAGCGAGCGAGGCAGCTGGGAGCTGAGCAGTATGCGAGCAGCAAGCTGATGCATGCTACTGATCGAGTATCGAGCATGACCGAGGAGCACGCGAGCGAGGGGAGAGCGAGCGAGTGAGCGGAGCGAGCGAGCGGAGCGAAGAGAGCGAGCGAGCGAGCGAGAGCGAGGCTCGAGCGAGCGAGCGCGAGAGCTAGCGAGCGGCGAGCAGCGAGCTGAGCGGCGAGTCGAGCCGGCGAGCAGCGCTCAGCTAGGTATGTCGAGGAGGTGAGGTGGTTAGCGAGGTAGTCGGTAGCACGGCGAGCTGATAGGTGTATTGCCTAGCGAGCGAGTCTAAGGAGCTAGTTGTCGGGCAGTAGTTATGCAATGCTACACTGAGATGCTTATCTGAGCGATCTAGCGAGCGGACGAGGGAGCGAGTGCGAGGCGAGCAGGCAGCGTAGAGCGAGGTGACGAGCCGAGGGCGGAGCGGATCGAGGAGTCTAGCGGGATATTAGCTAGGTGCGTAGCATCGATGCGGAAGCGAGCATGCGTATGAATTTAGACGAGTGACGACGGAGGGGAGGCGGGAGCGAGCGAGCGAGTGGATTGCGAGCAGGACCGAGGCGAGCGAGGAGAGCGGCGAGCGAGCGAGCAGCGACGGCGAGGCCGAGGAGCGAGCGAGGCTGAGCACGGAGCGGCAAGCGAGCCGCGCGGACGCGAGCGAGCGGAGACGAGCCAGGCGAAGAGCCGAGCAGACCGAGGAGCCGAGTAGCGGAGAGGAGCGAGAAGGAGCGAGCGAGCGAGGAGCGAGGCGAGCGAGAACGAAAGCGAGCGGCGAGCGGAGCGAGCGAGCTGAGCGAGTAGCAGCGGCGAGCGAGCGAGCGAGCGGACAGCAGAGACGAGCAGAGAGCGAGCGAGCGAGCGGAGCGGCGCGAGGGAAGCGAGCAGCGAGCGAGCGAGCGAGGAGCGAGGAGCGAGCGAGCGAGCGAGCGAGCGAGCGAGAGAGCGACGAGCGACAGAGCTGAGCGAGGAGAGAGCGGCGTATAGCCGAGCTAGCGAGCGAGGAGCGAGCGAGCGAGCGAGCGATCGAGCCAGCCAGCCAAGCCAGCGATGCGAGCGCAGCTAGCGAGCGAGCCAGCGAGCGAGCGAGCAGCGAGCGAGCGACCGAGCTAGATATGGAGCGATGAAGCTTTAGCTATCGAGGAGCGAGCTAGCGAGGCGAGCGATCTAGTACGAGCGAGCTAGGCGAGGAGCGAGCCAGTGCGTAGCGAGCTATCTATCGATCGATCATATTATCCATATATTATCTTCTATCTATCGATCGATCTACCTATCTATCTAGATAGATATCCTATCTGTCGAGTATATATCTACTGATTACTATCTATCTATCTATCATCTATCGACCTACGATCTATCTATCTATCTATCTTATTCTATCTATCTATCTATCGATCTAGTCTACTATCTATCTATCTATCATCTATCTGTGCCACAATCATACAATATTGGAATGATTGGGATTGGTTACGTGTGTGCCACAATCATACAATATTGGAACCTCCCTCTCTTCCTCCTCTCTCTTCCTTCTCCTCTCTTTCTCCTCCTCTCTCTTCCTCCTCTCTCTTCCTCCTCTCTCTTCCTCCTCTCTCTCTTCCTCCTATCTTTTCCTCTCTTTTCCTCCTCTCTCTTCCTCCTCCTCTCCTCCTCCTCTCTTCCTCCTCTCTCTTCCTCCCTCTCTCTTCTCCTCTTTTTGCCTTTTCTCTCTTTCTTCCTCATCTCTCTCCCTCCTCTTCTTCTCCCTCTTTCTTCCTCATCTCTCTTCCCCTCTCTCTCTTCCTCTTTTCTCCTCTTTCTTCCTCACTCTCTTCCTCCTCTCTCTTCTCTTCCTCTTCTTCTCCTCCTCGTCTTCTCTCTCCTCTTCCTCCCTCTCCCTCTTCCTCCTCCTCTCTTCTCTTCTTCCTCCTCTCATCTTCCTCCTCTCTCTCTCCTCTTTCTTCCTCCTCTTCCCCCTCTCTCTTCTTCTCCTCTTTTCTCCTCATCTCTCTCCTCCTCCTCTTTCCTCCTCTCTCTTCCTCCTCTCTTTTCCTCCTCTCTCTTCCTCCTCTCTCTTCCATTCTCTCTTCTTCTTCTGCTTTTGTCCAAACGGCTATTTTTACAACTCTGAATCTTATTAGTCCTCTGACTTGATGAATAATTCTGACTGTATCTAATTTAAACATTTAAAAGATTATCTTGTCAAAGTGATGATCAGAAATTTGGGTCATTAAGTCTTAAAATGATCTTATCAAGCAGTTACAGATTTTACCCCTCCACTAACAGGAACATTTCAATTTGGAAGCGAGAAAAAAAAGAAAGTTCTAGAAAAAATTTGAGCTGGTTGGGTCTATGCTTTGTTAATCCCGGTAACTGTTATAATTAGTCATGAAACGTGGTCCACTCCAATCGTCTCCTGAATATAGCCCAGAAAAAGGTTTTTAAAACATCTATTACTGGTATTCTGTGTAGATCCCTACTACAGAATACCTGTTTGTAATCAGCCAATATTTTCCTAAAAAATTCTCCTCCCCTCCCTTAGCCCAGGGAGATATAACGTATCTGAAAGGAAAATTCCTCTTACACTGAGCATGTGTGAGGTCACTGGCTATGGAAGGGGCGGTAACTGTTGGATTCATTGCTTTGTGTTATTGATTAGGGATTACATAGAAATACAAGAGATACATTAGCTGTCCTCTGCAAACTTACCAATATTAACATTGTCTTTTCTCTGTAATCAAGAACCACCACCATGGATTTATTCTTTCTGTGTGTCAGTAACAAAACATTTTTTCTCTGTAACATTTTTAGGGAGTAATCTGTGTAGTAATCCATTTAGAAATACAACTTCTTACTAAACAAAACTAGACAGAGACGGTCCATTAAAAGGAAATAATTGCGGTAATCCCCCCAATGTCTTCCAGGGGAGATATAAACAGTGAATTATTCCCTGTGGGGGAGGGGAGGGGGATTAAGGATAAATATGTATAGAATATGGAATTTCTAGTTGCTAATTTCTGATTTTTATATGAATCTTATGAATTCTATATAACCCAGAACACATTGCAATAACTTTATCCATTCAGATGAGGAAATACCCTAAGAGCTTACAATCTAAGTTCCCTATCCCCAAGCGATCAATGATGTCATAGAAATTTGCATCACAAATTAAGAAGAAAAAAAGCTCTGGTTTTATATAATTTAGGTTGTGGTGTGTCACTCATTCCAATACCGAAGATGCAATACTGAAACAATGTAAAAGTTTCCATATTCCAGGAGTTTTCCAAACAACCGATCATAAACTGATTCGAAATCTGCCACTCGAAGAAAAAGGGCCACAGGCGCCATTCGATCGTGTGCCCCATTGAAGACCACAGGGTCGAACTTTCATCGGAGCTGTGTAATTAACACCAATATTCAACCCAACCGCCTAAAATATCGTGGCAGACGGTGAACCCGAACGCGGGTACCGGACCTTATTATCTGTAATTCACTGTCAGATTTCTCTTAACGTATCAATGTAACAAGAAACATATTTAGATGTTTTTTGTTTTTTTTACGTGAAATTTTATCTAAAAAACATCCCTAGAAATGTTCATTGTACAGGGAACATATGTCTTTCCCCAACACCCAACCAATGGGAAATTCTTACAAGCTTTTAATTACCAAAAACATCTGCTAGATCCGTCGTATTTAGACTCTTTACCCTTCGTAATGAACACGGTAACAATTATCATATTTTCACGCCCTGTTCAGGCTTTTCTTTGTGTTGCCTTTTTTTTAATTCTATACTATAAGGGTTCTCTGTGTTTCAATGTTGATGTACTTACTGTAACGGGCTGGCAGGAAATCCAAAGATTGCTCCAAGATATCAGACGTACAGAAAGACTGGATCGGGCTCTAGGCAACTGCCCTCCGTCCATCCCTTAATCAGCAGCTACCAAACAGATGTTATCATCTAACTGAGATGACATAGAGGGTTCCAGGCGTTTTGTGTTCCGTTCGTGCGTGAGAACGCAGACCAGTGTCTGCAAATGGATGGTCCCATAACATGCTCGCTCTGTAATCTGCTTTTGGAGCTAATGCATCCACAACCGGATGGTATTAGTGATGGCCCAGTTCGCGGATCCGAACCCATTTACCCCGTTCGCGAATGGCGGATATCGTGAATTTTCTGGTTTTCCGCCTTCCGAACTTTTCCGAAAATTTTTGGACGGAGCAACCCACATTTTCGGTCCGTATTTTCGAAGAATCCGTATTTTCTAAGAATCCCGATTTTTCGAAGAATCCTGTATTTTCGAAGAATTCCCGTATTTTCGAAGAATCCTCGTATTTTCGAAGAACGATTTTGCCGAACTTTCATTTTAATAGTTTTTTATGGGTCCGCTCATGGATTTTCGAATTTTTTTCGAAGATTTGCGGATTCTCGAGGGGACCGGATTTGGCGAAGTTCGGACTTCTCTAATGGTATATGTTGCAAAAATACACACGTGGGCTCTTTTTCGCGTGTCCTGTCCCTTTATGATTTTCCAGCATTTTACACTTTGTTATTTAGGAAAACCCAGGGGAATTAATGGATAAAGTGTGGAATCTACACGCAAGCCTTAGAGATAAAACAGGACGTAATATTATTATAATCATTGGATTGATATTATAGATCTAATACCCACGTAACCCAATGCATCCAAATGGAAATAGCGCAGCACTGTCGATACAATAAAGCACAAGACTTAACGTAGGCTGAAACGGCCGTCGGTCGGACACATCGTGCGTAGATCACACGTGTGTACAAACCTTAAGTAAGGACATGGGATCCTCAGCCACTATCAGGAATATGTTTGATCCATTCCCCTTGCTTGTACCTTGTCTGTATCTTACTAAATAGACTTTCACTAAATTATGTCCTTTTACAGTCCCTGGTGTTTACTTTGTTTTTATTGCTTTACTGCTTATACTTCATCCTGCTAATCCTGTTTTACATTCCATACATAATAGGATTCCAAAAAAAAAAGGTTCACTCTATAAACTCTAGGGAAGTTCCACCCCTCTGCAAAAAATACAGCCCCCCTAAACCTAGAGTTTGTTTGGTTGCACATTATAAATCGCTCCCAGCATGAGAAATCATATTTACAAGTTTACCCTTTTAAGCACTTTGTACCCACCCCCCCCACTTGTATCTGTATGTTGTTCCCCCCACTTAGATTGTAAGCTCTTCGGGGCAGGGATCTCATTCCTAATGTGTTGAGGCTTGTAGCACTTATATCCATTTATACATATTTTATATATATTGTATCTTAACCGATGATGAAATTGTATTTAATTTAATTTGTATCTATCTGTATAATGCACTTATCCCCTTGTTTGTATAATCTGTATTTTATAATGTACACTCTGCGTACCCAGGTGGCACTTTTAAATAAAATGATACATACATACATACATACTATCCATACATACATACATACATCACTTCATTATACAATACATATATACATACATACATATAGCACAAGCAAAAAGTTTGATGGAAGCGTTTTAACACGTTTGGCAAAGACACATTATTGTGAATGTAAATTAAGTTTGGCCACTCCCTCTAAAAGGTGGGAGGGGGGAGTAATCTGGATCACTGGGTCTATAAATGGTGGTATGGGTTAGAGTGTGGATTACACTGATGAAGGAGACATAGCGTCTCCGAAACGTTGTGTATGTTTGTGTGATGCAATAAACAGAACATTTTCTGATTAACAGAGTGCGCTTCCATCAAACTTTTATGCTTGTGCTATAGCTTAGAGTCCTGAAGGTAGAGGACTGAGGAACCACACCTGAAAATACTGGCACATTGCCTGAAGGAGTGCCTAGGCCACACGTGTGTTTACAAACGACTTATACATACATACATATATACATACATACATAATACATACAGACATTCATACATATATACATACATACTACATACACATACATAATACATACATATATCAATATATACATACATACACACATACATATACATACTACATATACATACCAACACACATACATACATACATACATACAATCATCATATATACATAATACTAATACATACTACATACATACATACATACATACATCATACTACATACATACATACATACAAGTTCGCGATCCACTGCTTGCTCCCTGTCTGTCTCCCGTGGCTGCTGTGTCTTTTTTCTGTTCCGAGCAGCCGCAGTGGAGACCGCTCCGGGATTGGCAGTCAGTGATGGGCTGGGACGTCACTGGCGGCAGTCAGTGATTGGCTGGGACGTCACTGGCCGAGACTGACTGCCTTACCCGGAAGTGCAGAGCCGGGCCGGGAATTGTGGAGGTTTGTTAGTATGCTGGAAGCAATTTAAACAGTGTGACCTTAACGAACTCTAGGGTTAGTGGGGTGCTGTGTAACATACTCATTCCCTTTAATGATGTGCTGTGCCCTGTGGTATTTAGTACTGCCTGACCCGAGGAAGAGAGAAGTGTAACTCTACTGTATCTGCTACTGGACAACACGGCAACAGCCATTTCATGTGCAGCGCTTGTAAGGGACATTGACGTTTTCTCACCAAGTGGCCCCTCTATCATGAGGGGCCCAGGACTGATACTGCCCATGTTTTGGGTTCATTGCAGTACTAATACAGTAATAATTCCAGACAAGTCGATCACCATAGAGGAAGAGGGCGAGTGCAGACTGTAACATGAACCTACAGGCGGCCAATAGATAAAGCAGGCTATTGTTAGGAGCCCTCCCACCAACGCTGCCCGTAGCCTGGGGAAATCACGGGGCCGTCTGTAGATCACACAATGGCGACGTTTGTAAAGGGACGGCGGCCTGTTTGCTCAAAGTCTGCGTTTAAACTTCTTAGGTTTACTTTACTATTTTACTTTCTCAATGTTCCCTGTTTGTGAAGAAGAAACAGATGATGCTCAGTAATACACAACCAGGATTGTTGGTGTGTGGGTGTGTGTTGTGTGTGTGTGTTGTTTGTGTTGTCTGTGTGTGTTTGTCTGTGTGTGGTTGTCGTCTGTGGTGTCTTTCTGTGTTGTGTTTGTGTCTGTGTGTCTTTGTGTGTGTGTGTGTGTGTGTGCGGTGTGGCGGTGTGTGTGTGTGTGTGTGTGTCTGTCTGTTGTGTGTGTGTGTGTGTCTGTCTGTGTGTGTGTGTGTCTGTCTGTCTGTGTGTGTGTGTGTTAGAGTTAATCACTCTCTATAGTGGGCCATACACACACACCAATCAGGGTTGTGCAATATCGGGATATTATACATCATGTATAGCCAATCATACGAATTACGTATCATTTTCTTCCCTATCGGACACATTAAAATGTTTTTATTGCACCAATAACAACCAGATAATGCGGGGATTGTGCAATCAATATTGGTGCTTGTATGGGCCCCTTCAGACCCCAAGTCACAAGTTGAGAACCAAACAGAATTTGACAGATATATCTGTCCATGTGTAATATTGACCCTTCTGGATATTTTATAACCACATTTTCTTATTTACTATTTTCTATAATGTGACATTTCTTATTAGAATTAAGGGTGGGAATCAGTATCAAACCCAAATGTGAACGATTTGTCGCTCTCCGTAATAATCCAGGGAAGAAACAGATTCGTCCTCTCAACGATCTCAAGTTTATCAACCTTCACAATGAAAACGGAATAGAATTCAGCAATTGACGAGGGAGGAACCCGGAGAATATTGAAAGAGATAAAAGGCAGAATAGGTAAAAAAAAATCATTTGTGGGGAAAATGCTTTGTAGGTTTCTAGAGAATACACAGTTTTGATTATTTTGCACATTGTTCCTGTTTGTAAAAGGAGAGTTGAGTCGAGTAATCACAGTGAATATCAATAAACCGACAAATGTTCCCAGGATAACGACTTGCAGTGTGAGAGGTTTCTGGACTTAAAATAGACTTATGATTCCTTCTACCTGAGTGAATGAAGAGATAGAGATTTATAGAGAAGAAAATAAACACCTGTGACCATTAATATCCTTATAACCTACCTCTGTAGTGGATTTCTATGGGGGAACTGTAAGATTATAGCCTTATAATCTTACAGTTCCAGGAGAAAAGGAAACCAGAAGCCACAAGGGGGTAGGTTATAATAAATAATGCACCCCAAATGTAAATTAAAGGGAGTTCAGTGCCCTATATAAAAGGCACTCGTCCTTGTGCCTCTGCTTTTATATGGTCACGGAACTCCTCAGTGACTCTAATATCCTTATAATTTACAGTAGGGGATACATTATCCTTATATCATGTGTGGTACCCAGAGTTTCCCTGTATAACTCAGTCTGTGTCCTTGTACCTTTATATAGGCACAAGACTCCTCAGTGACTTCTAATATCCTATAATTTACAGTAGGGGATACATTATCACTTATAATACATGGTGGTACCCGAGTTCCCTGTATAACTCAGTCTATGTCCTTGTACCTTTATATAGACACAGAACTCCTCAGTGACTTCTAATATCCTTATAATTACGTAGGGGATACTTATCCCTTATAATACATTTTGTGGTACCCAGAGTTCCCTTATAACTCAGTCTGTGTCCTGTACCTTATATAGGCACAGAACTCCTCATGGACTTCTAATATCCTTATAATTTCAGTAGGGGACTATATCCCTTATAAATACATGAGTGGTACCCAGAGTTCCCTGTATAACTCAGTCTGGTCCTTGTACCTTTATATAGACAACAGAACTCCTCAGTGACTTCTAATATCCTTATAATTTACAGTAGGGGATACATTATCCCTTATAATACATGAGTGGTACCCAGAGTTCCCTGTATAACTCAGTCTGTGTCCTTGTACCTTTATATAGACACAGAACTCCTCAGTGACTTCTAATATCCTTATAATTACAGTAGGGGATACATTATCCCTTATATACATGGGTGGTACCCAGAGTTTCCCTGTATAACTCAGTCTGTTTCCTTGTACCTTTATATAGGCACAGAACTCCTCAGTGACTTCTAATATCCTTATAATTTACAGTAGGGGATACATTATCCCTTATAATACATGAGTGGTACCCAGAGTTCCTGTATAACTCAGTCTGTGTCCTTGTACCTTTATATGACACAGAACTCCTCAGTGACTTCTAATATCCTTATAATTTACAGAGGGGATACATTATCCCTTATAATACATGAGTGGTACCCAAGTTCCCTGTATAACTCAGCCTGTCCTGTACCTTTATATGGACACAGAACTCCTCAGTGACTACTAATATCCTTATAATTTACAGTAGGGGATACATTATCCCTTATAATACATGAGTGGTACCCAGAGTTCCCTGTCCGGTATAGTGTTGTCCTGTGATCCGTCTCCCAGTAAAGTTTCCTTGGCTATTTAATTTGACCTTTAACCTTTTTTGTCACTAAAAAAAACTATTGATAAGTTTAGGAATTAAACCAGCTGCACAGCACTTGCTGCTGGTGGGAGATGTACCTACAGAGACTGTGCACTGCCCTTTATGGATATTCAGTGGATATTCAACAATTCCTAGAGTCGCCTCCGAGAGGAAGTGTCACAGTGAGGTCTAAATCCATCATTGTCTGTTAAGTCACCAAGGGTCGGTGACAACTGCACCAGATTTCGTATAAAGTCTTGGGGGGCGTTTAAAATTCCAAAGCCATTTTAACCCTTTCACCCCCCCTTGATCCTGTTTTTTTTTCCATTCCCTTTCATGAAGATTTTTTGTCCCATTGTCCAGTTGGAAATTCCCTCATTTTCTGTTCGTTTGGTGGCGTCTGACCCACCCGACGCGTCGGCCGCAAGAAACGTTTCAATCTAGAAAAACTTAAGTCGATGCATCAGCAAATTCAATCGTCTGGATTGTGTCCGAGCCGGGAAGGTGGATCGCGCAGCGTTCTGTCTTCTCTTGCCGCAGCTGTTACGGTCAGAGGTCAAAACGCCAAGATACGGGGAGAAAAATAGAACGGCTTGGGATGCGCGAAACAGAAATACCGCACAATGGAAATATTACAGACAATGCAATGATTTAAATACGTTTCAATCTGTCAACCTAGACACATTCTATTAGCGAGAGGCGTTCGGATCTATACGGAGAGAAAACATCTGCAATGAGAGAATGTAAAAATAAAAGGCGACAATTTATAAGTGTCCAGTTGCCTCAAAGCCACAGAATTTAAAGAGATACAAAGTTAATATTCAGCCACGCTGAGGCGGCACTTTGACGCCACGAAAACACCTTGCAACGCGCGTGCTTTTTAACCCTGCGCTTGCGTCTCCTACATGTGCAACAAGAAAGTTGAGGGCGTTCGTTGAAATTTTGGACAGGAGCGAACGCAAGCCTTTCCACACCAATAGCAATCGGATGGTATTTCCGCATGCTGCGAAATTCATTTCCAGTGTAAATTGCATTTCCGATACGGAATATTTAGAGAATGTTGGAATATCATGAATAAGCCCTGAATGTTTGTATCAGGGGGGGACAGTATTTTCCTTTGCACATCATACTTCCTGCCGCTGTTTTAGCAATGATTGCTGGTAGTGCATCTGGGAAGGAGGTATGAAAACTGCTTTAATTAAAGTAAAATCCCTAGCGTATGATTCTGCAATCATAGGACGATATTGGTCCGATAAAATTGTAAAGATTGGACTGAAATTTGAACAATCTGCCACACACATCATACAATATTGGAACGATTGGGATTGGTACATGTGTGCCACAATCATACAATATTGGAAAATTGGGATTGGTACGTGTGTGCCACAATCATCAATATTGGAACGATTGGGATTGTTACGTGTGTGCCACAATCATACATATTGGAACGATTGGGATTGGTACGTGTGTGCCCCAATCATACAGTATTGGACGATAGGATTGGTACGTGTGTGCCCCAATCATACAATATGGGAACGATTGGTTGGTACTGTGTGCCCCATCTACAATATTGGAATGATTGGGGTTGGTACGTGTGTGCCACAATCATACAATATTGGAACGATTGGGATTGGTATGTGTGTGCCACAATCATACAATATTGGAACGATTGGGATTGGTACACGTGTGCCACAATAATACAATATTGGAACGATTGGGATTGGTACGCGTGTGCCACAATCATACAATATTGGAACGAATGGGATTGGTACGTGTGTGCCACAATCATACAGTATTGGAACGAATGGGATTGGTACGTGTGTGCCACAATCATACAATATTGGAATGATTGGGATTGGTTACGTGTGTGCCACAATCATACAATATTGGAATGATTGGGATTGGTTACGTGTGCCACAATCATACAATATTGGAATGATTGGGATTGGTTACGGTGTTGCCAGTCATCAATATTGGAACCGATTGGGAGTGGTACGTGTGTGGCTTTACAAGACTAACATGCAGGTATATTAAATGTTACTATTTTTATTCTGGATTTTCCCTTTAATTACTTAATTGCATTCTAGGCAGTGTTATAGACCTGTCACTCTAACAGGAAAGTCAATTATTGATGCTCTTAAAGCCACAGGCATTTACTACCCCTAATTGCAGGTTGCGACTGTTATTTACTGATGAAGTGTACGCGTGAGCGGGAGTTACCAATTGCTTGTAAGACAGTACAAAATATGGGTGTAACCGCTGTTTGCACAGAACATTCCTGTTTGTTGTTACACATATGGATGGGAGCTGCATATTGTTTACATTTTAACCATATGTGCAATTCCACCTATTCATACGTGACCTCACCGCAAAACTTCTCAGTATTTCCTATTTGAACAGTCAAACCTGAAACTTCAATCTCGGAAAAGTCATTTTCACTGGGATTTCTACATTATCCCCTTGGATTCTTGTCTCCTCCCTGTGTTTATTTGCCATGAATGAATCTTAAGTGCTGCTTTGCTGGGGCAGATGTCACCTGTCTATTGTGTCTGCATATAAACATAAACAACCCCAACTTTCCCCAGAGTTAATGTTACTGGGGGGGGGGGGAGAGGAGGGAGAGAGGGGACAGAGCGAGCGAGCGAGCGAGCGAGGAGCGAGCGAGCGAGCGAGCGAGCGAGTCGAGCTAGCGGCGAGGGCGAGCGATCGAGCAGCGAGTACTCTAAGCGGATATGCGAGCAGCGTCATGATGACTGTCGGGTCTGGACCGCACGAGCACATGCGAGTACAAGAGAGCGAGCAGAGCGAGCGAGCGAGGAGCGAGCGGGACAGCGTCCGCGAGCGAGCAGAGCGATCGGCCAGCGGGGCGAGCAGGAGAGAGCTGAGAGCGAGGAGCGATGCGAAGCGAGCGCGAGGAGCGAGCGAGCGAGCGAGAGGACGAGCAGAGCCAGGAGGCGAGGGCTAGTCGAGCAGAGCGAGCGAGGAGGAGCGCCGCACGGAGCGGAGCGAGCAGCGAGCGAGCGAGCGCGAGGAGCGAGCAGGACGAGAGAGGCCAGCGAGCGAGAGCGAGCGAGCGAGGAGCGAGCGAGGGGAGCGAGCGAGCAGCGAGGAGCAGCGCGCAGGAGCGTAGGAAGCTGAGCATGGCCAGCGACGAGAGCAGCAGGAGCGGAGCGAGCGACGAGCGGAGCGAGAGCGAGCGAGGAGAGCTAGGACGGAGACGAGCAGGAGCTCAGCGAAGCGAGAAGCAGCGAGCGAGCGAGCGCGGCGGAGAGCAGGCTGAGCGAGCGAGCGAGGAGCAGGTCCGCGAGCGAGCGAGGAGCGAGCGAGGGAGCGAGCGTATGGAGGGCGACGAGCGAGCGAGCGAAAGCGAGCGAGCGCGCAGCGAGCGAGGAGGGAGCGGTAGCAGGGCGATCGCGAAGCGCGGGCTATGCGAGGAGCGTCGAGCGAGCGAATGCGAGCGCGCAGTCGGAGGAGCGAAGCGAGCGAGCGAGCGAAGGAGCGAGCGCGCAGGGAGCGGGAGCGACTGGCAGCATCGAGCAGGAGTCGAGCGTAGCAGCGAGCGCGGCGAGCGCGAGCAGAGGGAGCGAGCGAAGACAGAGGGAGCGAGAAGGGGAGCGAGGGCCGATGCGAGAGCGAGCATGGATCGAGAGGCGGGAGGGAAGGAGCGAGCGAGCGAGCAGAGCGCAGCTGAGCGAGCGAGCTGAGCGAGCGAGCGAGCGAGCGAGCGAGAGAGCGAGCGAGCGGAGGAGCTAGCTAGCGAGGAGCGGTGAGCGAGCGGAGGAGCGAGGCGAGCGGAGCGAGCGAGGAGCGAGCGAGCGAGGAGCGAGGAGCGAGCGAGGAGAGAGCGAGCGGGAGGAGCGAGGCGAGCAGCAGCGAGCGAGCGAGCGAGCGACGGGGGTCGAGGCGCAGCGGAGCGAGCGCCGAGGGAGCGAGCAGCTAGGCTGCAGGCGCGAGCACGGCAGCGAGCGAAAGCGAGCGAAGCGAGAGAGCGAGCGAGGAGGCTAGGACGGCGTAGACGATCGGCATAGCGAGCATGAAGCGGGGTTAGCCGGAGGATGAAGAAGCGGAGCGAGGTAGCGAGACGAGGCGAGCGAGCGAGGATCTAGCTGGGAGCTGAGCCAGATCGAGCGACAGAGCTATGGCTACTACGATCGATGATTGAGCATGATGCGAGGAGCAGCGAGCGAGGAGAGATGGAGCGAGCGAGAGAGCGGAGCGAGCGAGCAGAGCGGAGAGAGCGAGCAGCGGAGAGCGAGGGGAAGCTACGAGCGAGCGAGGGCGAGAGTGGAGGGCGAGCAGCGAGCTAGCGAGCGCGCGAGTCCGAGCGAGCAGCGAGCTAGCGTATCGAGAGGCGAGGCTGGCGAGGTAGCGGTAGAAGAGGATGCGAGTGTGTATGCCATCGCGACGTAGGAGCTAGTCGTCAGGAGAGTTAGCTTATCTATGCATGAGATGCATCTGAGCGATGTAGCGAATGCGAGCGAGGGATGCGAGTGGAGGGCGAGCGAGGCGAGCGTAGAGCGAGCGGTCGTAGAGCCGAGAGAGCGAGTGGTCGAGGGGTTAGCGGTTTTATCTAGGGGTTGAGCGGTAGCAGTGATGCAGCGAAGCGGCATCGCTCGAGTCTAGGAGATCGAGGGGAGGAGGGGCAGGCGAGCGAGCGAGGCTGATGTGCGAAGCAGGACCGACGCCGAGCGAGAGAGGCGGCGAGCGAGGAGGCAGCGAGCGAGCGAGGCCGAGGAGCGAGCGAGCTGAGCACGAGCGCAGCAGCGCAGCCAGCGACGCTGAGCGAGCGAGAGAGAGCCAGGCAGGAGCCGAGCGAGACGAGCGAGCGAAGAGCGGAGAGGAGCGAGAAGGAGCGAGCGAGCAGGAGCGAGGGCGAGCGAGAAGAAAGCGAGCGCGCGAGCGGAGCGAGCGAGCTAGCCGAGAGCACGCGAGCGAGCGAGCGAGCGAGACAGCAGAGAGAGCAGAGCGAGCGAGGAGGCGGAGCAGCGCGAGGAAGCGAGCAGCGAGCGAGCGAGCGAGGAGCGAGGAGCGAGCGAGCGAGCGAGCGAGCGAGCGAGAGAGCGACGAGCGACAGAGCTGAGCGAGGAGAGAGCGGCGTATAGCCGAGCTAGCGAGCGAGGAGCGAGCGAGCGAGCGAGCGATCGAGCCAGCCAGCCAAGCCAGCGATGCGAGCGCAGCTAGCGAGCGAGCCAGCGAGCGAGCGAGCAGCGAGCGAGCGACCGAGCTAGATATGGAGCGATGAAGCTTTAGCTATCGAGGAGCGAGCTAGCGAGGCGAGCGATCTAGTACGAGCGAGCTAGGCGAGGAGCGAGCCAGTGCGTAGCGAGCTATCTATCGATCGATCATATTATCCATATATTATCTTCTATCTATCGATCGATCTACCTATCTATCTAGATAGATATCCTATCTGTCGAGTATATATCTACTGATTACTATCTATCTATCTATCATCTATCGACCTACGATCTATCTATCTATCTATCTTATTCTATCTATCTATCTATCGATCTAGTCTACTATCTATCTATCTATCATCTATCTGTGCCACAATCATACAATATTGGAATGATTGGGATTGGTTACGTGTGTGCCACAATCATACAATATTGGAACGATTGGGATTGGTACGTGTGTGGCTTTACAAGACTACATGCAGGTATATTACAATGTTACTATTTTTATTCTGGATTTTCCCTTTAATTACTTAATTGCATTCTAGGCATGTTATAGACCTGTCACTCTAACAGGAAAAGTCAATTATTGATGCTCTTAAAGCCACAGGCATTTTACTACCCCTAATTGCAGGTTGCCGACTGTTATTTACTGATGAAGTGTACAGCGTGAGCGGGAGTTACCATATTGCTTGTAAGACAGTACAAAATATGGGTGTAACCTGCTGTTTGCACAGAACATTCCTGTTTGTTGTTACACATATGGATGGGAGCTGCCATATTGTTTACATTCTTAACCATATGTGCAATTCCACCTATTCATACGTGACCTCACCGCAAACTTCTCAGTATTTCCTATTTGAACAGTCAAACCTGAAACTTCAATCTCTGGAAAGTCATTTTCACTGGAATTTCTACATTATCCCCTTTGGATTCTTGTCTCCTCCCTGTGTTATTTGCCATGAATGAAATCTTAAGTGCTGCTTTGCCTGGGGCAGATGTCACCTTGGTCTATTGTGTCTGCATCATAAACATAAACAACCCCAACTTTCCCCAGAGTTAATGTTACTGTGTTTGGTTGGGATAGTATTTATATATTGTACATATCTATCTATCTATCTATCTATCTATCTATCTATCTATCTATCTATCTATCTATCTATCTATCTATTATCTATCTATCTATCTATCATCTATCTATCTATCTATCTATCTATCTATCTATCATCTATCTATCTATCTATCTATCTATCTGTCTGTCTGTCTATCTATCTATCTATCTATCTATCTATCTATCTATCATCTATCTATCTATCTATCTATCTATCTATCTATCTATCTATCTATCTATCTATCTATCATTCCATCTATCTATCATCTATCTATCTATTATCTATCTATCATTCCATCTATCTATCATCTATCTATCTATTATCTATCTATTATCTATCTATCTATCTATTATCTATCTCTCATCTATCTATTATCTATATCATTCCATCTATATATTATCTATCTATCATTCCATCTATCTATTATCTATCTATCTATCTATCTATCTATCTATTATCTATCTATCATTCCATCTATCTATCATCTATCTATCTATCTATCTATCTATCTATCTATCTATCTATCTATTATCTATCTATCATTCCATCTATCTATTATCTATCTATCTATTATCTATCTATTATCTATCTATCTATCTATCTATCTATCTATCTCTCATCTATCTATTATCTATCTATCATTCCATCTATCTATTATCTATCTATTATCTATCTATCTATCTATCTGTTATCTATCTATCTATCTATCTATCTATCTATCTCTCATCTATCTATTATCTATCTATCTATCTATCATCTATCTATCTATCTATCTATCTATCATCTATCTATCTATCTATCTATCTATCATTCTATCTATCTATCTATCTATTATCTATCTATCTATCTATTATCTATCTATCATTCTATCTATCTATCTATCTATCTATATATCTATCTATCTTTTATCTATCTATCTATTATCTATCTATCTATCTATTATCTATCTATCGTCTATCTATCTATCTATCTATCTATCTATCTATCTATCTATCTATCTGCCTATATCTTCTATCT
>CM033471.1:6575260-6634818 GCA_019447015.1 Hymenochirus boettgeri | reverse complement strand
TTTGATCTGGTTATATTTATAGATGCAGATGATCTGTGTTCTATTATAGATAAGTATTGATCTGTGTGTTATATTTATAAATACATTTATTGATCTGTTATATTTATAGATACATTTATTGATCTGTTATATTTATAGATGCATTTATTGATCTATGTTATATTTATAGATACATTTATTGATCTGTTATATTTATAGATACATTTATTGATCTGTGTTATATTTATAGATGCATTTAGGATCTGTGTTAATGTATAGATACATTTATTGATCTGTGTTATATTTATAGATACATTTATTGAATCTGTGTGTATATTTATAGATCATTTATGATCTGTGTTTATATTTAGAGATACATTTATTGATCTGTGTTATATTATAGATACATATTGATCTGTGTTATATTATAGATAATTATGATCCGTGGTTATATTTATAGATACATTTATTGATGCGTGTGTTATATTATAGATACATTTATTGATGGTGTGTTATATTTATAGATACATTGTATTGACTCTGTGTGTTATATTTCTTATAGATACAGTTATTGATCGTGTGTTATATTTAGATACATTATTGAGTGGTGTTATATTTATAGATACATTTATTGATATATGTATTTATAGATACAGTTTATTGATCTGTGTGTTTATATTTATTAGATCATTATTGATCTGTGTGTTATATTTATAGATACATTTAGTGATCTGTGTGTTAGTATTTTAAGATACATTTATTGATCGTGTTATATTTATAGATACATTTATTGATCGTGGTTATATTTATAGAACCATTTATGATGCTGTGTTATATTTATAGAACCATTATTGATTGTGTGTTATATTTATAGATAACATTTATTGATTGTGTATATATATAATATAGATACATTTATTGAATAAGGTGTTATATTTATAGATACATTTATTGATCTGTGTTATATTTATAGATACATTTATTGATCTTTGTAATTTATAGATACATTTATGATCTGTGTGTTATATTATAGAGTACATTTATTGATGTGTGATTTTGTTTGATCTTGTTATTTATAGATACATTTATTGATGTGTGTGTTATATTTATAGATACATTTATTATGTGTGTGTGTATATTTATAGATACTTATTGATGTGTTGTTATATTTATAGATACATTTATTGATGATGTGTTATATTTATAGATACATTTATTGATCTGTGTTATATTTATAGATACATTTATTGATCTATGTTATTATGTATAGATACATTTATTGATCTGTGTGTTATATTTATAGATACATTTATTGATGTGTGTGTTATATTTATAGATATATTTATTGATCTGTTATATTTATAGATACATTTATTGATCTGTGTGTTATATTTATAGATACATTTATTGATCTGTCTTATATTTATAGATACATTTATTGATTTGTGTGTTATATTTATAGATACATTTATTGATCTGTGTTATATTTATAGATACATTATTGATCTGTGTTATATTTATAGATACATTTATTGATCTGTGTTATATTTATAGAACCATTTATTGATCTGTGTGTTATATTTATAGATACATTTATTGATCTATGTTATATTTATAGAACCATTTATTGATGTGTGTGTTATATTTGTATTTATTATTTATTTTAATGAATTGGTGACTAAGACAGATTTAAATAAATAAAATATATAATGGTTTTGTTAAAGGCAATGTTCACCCACAGAAAAGCTGGGATGATCTGTTTGATTTGAGGTTGAGAGATGTAGTTTTGTCACAATCACATATTTTACATTGGCAGCTGTGTATTGTAATGGCCAGAAAGGTACATATGTACATATACACAGACAGAGACTTAGAAAGACAGAGAGAGATGGAATACAGAGAGACAGACCGACACAAAGAGAGACATAGGCGGCAGAAAGAGAAAGTCAGACAGACAGACTGTCAGATGATATAAACTAACTTACCCCCAAACACCCCACAGATCAGACACCATTTCAGTATCTGCAGCATGTAGATCCTCTGTGTCACTGTTACTCTGGGTCTCTATGTGACTTACTGGGAGGAATCTCCAGTCTCCAGATCTGTTATCAAATGAAACACATGCAGGGTAGATGGGAGCTGCCATGCTGATTGACAGCTGTGGCTCCCACTCAAGCATCTGTTTAAACAGACTAATAACTTTCCTTTAATGTCTACATACAAAGTCATTGTTCTTTATTTACTAAGGCTGAGCATTCTGTATTCAGTATGGTTTAGTTAATATTTGGTCTTTGGCTCTACACAGAAATTCCTCCTACTTAGATCTCATACTGTGTTTAAACAATATAGGACAATCCATCAAGTTCAACCACTCATGTATTATAAGGATAATGTATCCCCTACTGTAAATTATAAGGATATTAGAAGTCACTGAGGAGTTCTGTGTCTATATACAGGTACAAGGACACAGACTGAGTTATACAGGGAACTCTGGGTACCACTCATGTATTATAAGGGATAATGTATCCCCTACTGTAAATTATAAGGATATTAGAAGTCACTGAGGAGTTCTGTGTCTATATAAAGGTACAAGGACACAGACTGAGTTATACAGGGAACTCTGGGTACCACTCATGTATTATAAGGGAATAATGTAATCCCCTACTGTAAATTATAAGGAGATTAGAAGTCACTGAGGAGTTCTGTGTCTATATAAGGTACAAGGACACAGACTGAGTTATACAGGGAACTCTGGGTACCCACTCATGTTTATAAGGATAATGTATCCCCTACTGTAAATTATAAGGATATTAGAAGTCACTGAGAGTTCTGTGTCTATATAAAGGTACAAGGACACAGACTGAGTTATACAGGGAACTCTGGGTACCACTCATGTATTATAAGGATAATGTATCCCCTACTGTAAATTATAGAGATATTAGAAGTCACTGAGGAGTTCTGTGTCTATATAAAGGTACAAGGACCAGACTGAGTTATACAGGGAACTCTGGGTACCACTCATTATATAAGGGATAATGTATCCCCTACTGTAAATTATAAGGATATTAGAAGTCACTGAGGATTCTGTGTCTATATAAAGGTACAAGGACACAGACTGAGTTATACAGGAACTCTGGGTACCACTCATGTATTATAAGGATAATGTATCCCCTACTGTAAATTATAAGGATATTAGAAGTCACTGAGGATTCTGTGTCTATATAAAGGTACAAGGACACAGACTGAGTTATACAGGGAACTCTGGGTACCACTCATGTATTATAAGGATAATGTATCCCCTACTGTAAATTATAGGATATTAGAAGTCACTGAGGAGTTCTGTGTCTATATAAAGGTACAAGGACGACGACTAAGTTATACAGGGAACTCTGGGTACCACTCGTATTATAAGGGATAATGTATCCTCTACTGTAAATTATAAGGATATTGGAAGTCACTGAGTAGTTCTGTGTCTATATAAAGGTACAAGGACACAGACTGAGTTATACAGGGAACTCTGGGTACCACTCATGTATTATAAGGGATAATGTATCCCCTACTGTAAATTATAAGGATATTAGAAATAACTGAGTAGTTCTGTAAGTCAGTCCCTGTAGGAGAGGAACTTGGTTTCGGAGAGCAGGTGGAATGTTAGTGGATCATAAAGCTAAAATATCTCGTGAGAATGAGGCTAAATCGCTCTGTTCCTTGAGAACAGTCACTAAATGGGTTTCTGATGATATTCAGTCCTGGGGTCTTTATATCATTTTAGGGGAGTTCCCACTGGTAATAAAAACCAATGAACAGTCAGTTGTTCTCTCCCAGGGATGTTACACGGTGATGGAGTTGAGATGCTTTTAGCCAAGAATAAATAATCTGACAGGTTTTTATCCAGTTCCCAAACTCACTTTTCACTGGGAATTAAAATGATGAATTAATTTAAATGTATCAAAGTTCTAAGATGTTTATGTGTTGGAAACAAAGTAAAGTCCTTTCCACAATTTAAAGGAACGCAGCCATGTTTGTGTAGGGCTAAATATAGGGCTTCCTTTGAAAAGTGATTTATTTTTAACTCCTGTTGACTTGATGGAACATGAGTTTTCTTTTCCCTACAAGAGAACATTCATCAGATCCGTTTATTATCGGCGCTTGTGGATATAGAGTTTTTATTGTCTTTGTGGACTATTGGTTTCAATTCTGGGATCCACTGAAACATTCTTTCTTTAGTTTCTTACAATACAAATTCTCACCTGTGTCAGGGAGATGATAATCAGCCAATGAAAAGTTCCAAAATTTGTGGCTTATCTAGCTTGTTACAGGTAACTCCTCCCCCTACCCATACCACTGGTTTAGGAAGCTGCCCAATAAGATACTTACAGGGAGATTCAATAAAAGTTCTTATCGTTAAAAATGATGCTAATCTTGCCCCAACCAATCAGATCTTATTTAACATTTGAAAGCTAACATCTGATTGGTTGGGGCAAAATTAGCACCATTTTTAACAATAAGAACTTTTATTGAATCTCCCTGTTTGTGTGTTAAAAGGAGGGGAGAGTAAATATGAAATGAACTAGAGGACTTACTATGGACAGTATTGCTACTTATTTATAATAAAGCTATGTCTTAACATTACTAACTACTATTTTGTAAGAGGGGTCTTAACAGTGGCCCATCATCTCTTCCCAATCCTGGGGTATTGCATTAAACCCAGATGCCCTAGAGCAAGATAAAACCCTTGTCAATAATTTACCAGGAAGGAAAAATATGTTGGTCAAACCTGACATTTTGTAACAAAGTAACAGACATTAGATCCGTACAAACAACAACAAGTTCCTAACAGTGGGATTACACATTGGTCTTCTGTCTGGATATTTTCCCCGGTGTGATGAAATACAGGAAATCTGGGCATCACTTTGGCAAAGGACTTTGCAAAGTTCCTGCTGGAATAGGTGAGGCCCTGAAAACTGATCTCATCTCAACCACAAACTGTCGTTAATCGAGAGACACTGACACAAATGGAAAAAAGAAATAAAGAAAAAAGAAAGAAATGAAGGAGAAATAGTAAAAAGAAGAAGACAGAAAGAAAGAAAAAGGAAGAAATAAAGAAAGCGAAAGAAAGAGAAGAAAAAGAGAAAAATTAAAAAAGAATTCGAGAAAAAGAGAGAAAAAATAATAAGCGAAAAATAGAGAAAGCAGAAAAAGAAAGAGAAAGAAAATGTTTTGTTCCGTTGGGAACTAATTACTAATTATTTCCTTTTGAGCTCTAAATTGGGAATAAATTAGGGGCTTTTACCTGCCATAGACAATCGGAAAGGTCTTAAGGATTTGGTAAATAACCAGATTTGTTATGGATGAATGGGACATTAAAGGGCACAATGGGGGTCAGTGTTAGATACAGTGCTGGGAAACATATGACTAATTAACAGGAGACTCTATGAACGATAAATAAGGGAGGGGTTCTTGGTAATACAGAAAGGGGCCCCAACTACATGAAAGGTCTCACTAGCCTTGCTATTGTTTACAAAAACAATGAATTGTACATAAAGCCATATTCATTTATTGGTCCTGCCACGCTCAATTTCCAAGCTCCACGCGCTCGTCCGTTTCAAACGAGAATCATCCATGCGTATGCGTTCCATTGGGGGTCATTCACCGATCCGATATATGGTGATGACAAAAGGAGAGTTTAAGAAGTGCCATGTCACCTGGCGAGCAGGGGGGGAATAACTACTCGATGGAAAGGGCAGTGGGTGAATTACAAATTGATATTGAACTGTGAGTGGGTAAAGTGTAATTACATTACCCATCGTAAGACAAACATGGGACCCCAACACCCTACAAACCATCACTAGTGTGAATGGGAATCACTGGGAGTCGGATACAGAGCTCTGATTCTGTGAAAACGACTATTTCCTGCAGTGAAAAGAGCACGAGAAACAGAGAATCCGATCAGCAGATCCACATTAATCTGTCTGAGAAAAACCCATGTGATTCCTCCACCCAGAGTCACAATAAGCCCAGAGGAAAACACTATGTACAGTCATATTGTACATCCCCATTGTCATATGGCTTTATATGGACACTGAACTCCTCAGTGACTTCTAATATCCTTATAATTTACAGCAGAACAGGATTATCCACAAGGCAACTATAGGCACTTGCTTAGGGCTCAGAAAACTTCTGGGGGCCCAGCTTCAGAATCAGTAACAATATTTTAGTCTACACAATATATGTAGCAAAAAAAGAGGGCCCTAAATGATGGCCATGCCTAGGGCCCCATATGATCTTAATCCATCTCTGATTTACAGTAGGGGATACATTATCCCTTATTAAACATGAGTGGTACCCAGAGTTCCCTGTATAACTCAGTCTGTGCCCTTGTACCTTTATATAGACACAGAACTCCTCAGTGACTTCTAATATCCTTATAATTTACAGTAGGGGATACATTATCCCTTATAATACATGAGTGGTACCCAGAGTTCCCTGTATAACTCAGTCTGTGTCCTTGTACCTTTATATAGACACAGAACTCCTCAGTGACTTCTAATATCCTTATAATTTACAGTAGGGGAGTACAATCCCTATAATACATGAGTGGTACCCAGAGTTCCCTGTATAACTCAGTCTGTGTCCTTGTACTTTATATAGAACAGAACTCTCAGTGATTCTTAATATCCTTATAATTTACAGTAGGGGATACATTATCCCTTTAATAAATGAGTGGTACCCAGAGTTCCTGTATAACTCAGTCTGTTGGCCTTGTACTTTATAGACACAGAACTCCTCAGTGACTTTAATATCCTTATAATTACAGGAGGGATACATTATCCTTATAATACATGAGTGGTACCCAGAGTTCCCTGTATAACTCAGTCTGTGTCCTGTACCTTATATAGACACAGAACTCCTCAGTGACTTCTAATATCCTTATAATTTACAGTAGGGGATACATTATCCTTATAATACATGAGTGGTACCCAGAGTTCCCTGTATAACTCAGTCTGTGTCCTTGTACCTTTATATAGACACAGAACCCCTCAGTGACTTCTAATATCCTTATAATTTACAGTAGGGGATACATTATCCCTTATAATACATGAGTGGTACCCAGAGTTCCCTGTATAACTCAGTCTGTGTCCTTGTACCTTTATATAGACACAGAACTCCTCAGTGACTTCTAATATCCTTATAATTTACAGTAGGGGATACATTATCCCTTATAATACATGAGCGGTACCCAGAGTTCCCTGTATAACTCAGTCTGTGTCCTTGTACTTTTATATAGATACAGAACTCCTCAGTGATTTCTAATATCCTTATAATTTACAGTAGGGGATACATTATCCCTTATAATACATGAGTGGTACCCAGAGTTCCCTGTATAACTCAGTCTGTGTCCTTGTACCTTCATATAGACACAGAACTCCTCAGTGACTTCTAATATCCTTATAATTTACAGTAAGGGATACATTATCCCTTATAATACATGAGTGGTACCCAGAGTTCCCTGTATAACTCAGTCTGTGTCCTTGTACCTTTATATGGACACAGAATTCCTCAGTGACTTCTAATATCCTTATAATTTACAGTAGGGGATACATTATCCCTTATAATACATGAGTGGTACCCAGAGTTCCCTGTATAACTCAGTCTGTGTCCTTGTACCTTTATATGGACACAGAACTCCTCAGTGACTTCTAATATCCTTATAATTTACAGTAGGGGATACATTATCCCTTATAATACATGAGTGGTACCCAGAGTTCCCTGTATAACTCAGTCTGTGTCCTTGTACCTTTATATAGACACAGAATTTTTTTTACAGTAGGGGATACAGTATCTCTCTCTCTCTCTCTCTCTCTCTCTCTATCTATCTATCTCTAGCTGTCTGTCTCCATCCATCCATCCATTTATCTATCTATCTATCTATCATCTATCTATCTATCTATCTATCTATCTATCTATCTATCTATCTATCTATCTATCTATCTATCTGCTCAGTCTCCTACACTGTATTGGTTTCTGCCTTTTCTTTCTAGTCCAGTATCATTCAGGGGGTCTCATTAATTCTGTTCTGCCCTCCCTGAATTCTCTTGATTTGGTACAAGCCCCTTAGGGAAAGGTTTAGCCCAGAATGAAGAGACTGTAATTGAGAGGAGTCTAGGAGGGTTGTTCTGCAGTCACAACTAATTGTAAGTCACTCAGGAAAGACTTTATTAATACCCACCACACATGGTTACCAGATGTGATTGGAGGGGATGTCTTAGGCAGGGGGGCAGTTAGACGGCTGCATTTTTTAACCTAATAATCTCCCTTTTGTTTTCAGAGCTATTGTATTCGAGGAAGGGGGGGGGTGTTGTCTGGGGGGCCGGCTGAACTTTAAGAGCGGTTATTATACCAATAGATGAATAGAATTCTTTGTTTCTCCAAAAAACAATCCTGCCTGTTGATGGCGAATTCTTTTGAGGACCATCAGAGACTTGTTGTGTCATTGAACTTAATAGAAGGAGTTGGAATATCCAGGGAGAGGCACAATAGCTTTCTACATTTCTATTTTGCTGCACAGTGCTCATATGAACTCATGTCTGTTTTATAATGTAACACAGAGGGCGGATCTTCTGTTTCACTTTTGTGGCCCCCCCTTGGTGCGATGCCCCCCGCGTCCGACAAAGCTGCTATTGTCATTCTGCAGAGGTGATACTTTCATATTTCAGGGGAAAGACATTTCAGGCTGGTCCGGGAAGAAACGAAATATTGTTACAATGTAATATTGTTACGGGAAATATTCCAGGAACTATAATAAATATGGACTCATTCGAGAGCCTATCCACATACTGTATACGTATATACACCCTATAACATATTACACCCTTATTGTACACATTGTATACGTTATATGAGAAAATACATTTCCCCTGAAATTAGAAACTGAGAGTCTCTTTTCCTGTAAGAATATGAGGTCATTGTGATGATGTCATTCTCTCACTGTACATTAACCTTCACACAGTAACATTAATCAGCAAATATTGTATTTTTTGCTTTGCTCCTTTGGTGGGGTAATGTTCGCACTGTGGATTTTATTTCAGAATTATTGCAGGAAGATAAATCTGGAACATCATCCCTCTGATTTCTACCACACCCCTGTGATTATTACACATAATATAGCATCTCATATGATGCTCCCTGGTCCATTAATAGCTGCCTTTATTCTGTGATCATTTATAATGTTCAGCGTGTATAGAAACTCCATAACACAACCCCTAAACTTGTTTTAAGATTACTAATTTACGTTATTTATACAAAACCCATTAACAATGATGGGTTAACTGGGGGGAAGGGGGTAACTGTCCTCCTAAATATATGGTACAAACCACCTTCTGGACTGAGCTTCTGCTGTGTCACAATCTGCAGAATCCAAAAGTTGACCATGGGTCAATCTAGTGCTGGGAATGTTCTAATATTCTGATTGGCTACAGGTTAATCTAGTGCTGGGAATGTTCTAATTATCTGATTGGCTACAAGTTAATCTAGTGCTGGGAATGTTCTAATATTCTGATTGGCTACAGGTGTTCTGATTTTCTGATTGGCTACAAGTTAATCTAGTGCTGGGAATGTCTTTAATATTCTGATTGGCTATAGGTTAATTTAGTGCTGGGAATGTCTTTAATATTCTGATTGGCTACAGTGTCCCAATCCTAGTGCTGGGAATGTTCTAATATTCTGATTGGCTACAGGTCAATCTAGTGCTGGGAATGTTCTAATATTCTGATTGGCTACAGGTTAATCTAGTGCTGGGAATGTTCTAATATTCTGATTGGCTACAGGTTTATCTAGTGCTGGGAATGTTCTAATTATCTGATTGGCTACAGGTTAATCTAGTGCTGGGAATGTTCTAATTTTCTGATTGTCTATAAGTTAATCTAGTGCTGGGAATGTTCGGATTTTCTGATTGGCTACCAGTTAATCTAGTGCTTGGAATGTTCTGATTTTCTGATTGGCTACAAGTTAATCTAGTGCTGGGAATGTTCTGATTTTCTGATTGGCTACAAGTTAATCTAGTGCTGGGAATGTTCTGATTTTCTGATTGGCTACAAGTTAATCTAGTGCTGGGAATGTTCTGATTTTCTGATTGGCTACAAGTTAATCTAGTGCTGGGAATGTCTTTAATATTCTGATTGGCTATAGGTTAATTTAGTGCTGGGAATGTCTTTAATATTCTGATTGGCTATAGGTTAATTTAGTGCTGGGAATGTTTTAAATATTCTGATTTACCACAAGTTGGCCTAGACCTGGCAATGTTCTAGTTTTCTGATTGGCTACAGCTATGTTTAATGCCCCAGTAAAGTTTAACCCTGTGGAATAACAAAATAAACTTACAGGGCGATGCACAGAGAGGCGCTAATCAAAAATCCAATCTTTGGGGTCAGTGTTGTTTTAATAAGTATTTGCAGCCCTTACAAAAGTGTTAACAGACCCAGTTCCATAGTAAAACTGTATGAGGGGCCCAGGCTGCCGATACCGTAACCGTGCAGTTTCTTTGGACCCAAAGGCAGAGAAAGTCTCAGATCTCCCGTCACAGCACATTGTGGAGCAGTGATTAATGCTGTTCCCAGTGTCAGTATTTTAAGGCTCCATGAGAGGATTGTGTTTCCCATTATCAGGCAGTTCGTTTGCATTATTTTCTAAGGCATCAATCCAAAGCAAATTCCATTAGTGCCATTTTTAAAACATATTATAATGGGGCTGTTAGATATCTTACCGTATAAGGCCTGGAACTGCTCCCATTCCCAACGTGCTGGTCCAAAGCTCTGACACCGAATTTAGCCCACAGAATATGGACACCGCTGACCGTATCACACTATTGGGGGGACCTTAAACCCCAAAAAGCCAATGGGCGCAAAGGGAAAGTTCTTAGGATTTACATAGAAAATCACTGGCCAGTTATGTAATCTGTAAACAAGAAATCACTTTACTGGGCCCAGAGCAGCGTGTAAGGTACCAAGACCAATCAAATCATTCCACTCGGAAGACTTCTGCATTATGGGACAGCATAACTACTATGGAAATGCTAATGGTCAACCTGACTTTATAGTGTAGCTGTGTAACCACCAAAAATAACCCTCATACTGTACTGTCTAGGGGAAACAATATGGCAGCTCCCATCCATATGTATAAATATAAATATACAGAGAAGGAATGTTCTGTACACACAATAAGCTATACCCTCATACTGTACTGTCTAAGGGAAACAATATGGCAGCTCCCACCCATATGTATAAATATACAGAGAAGGAATGTTCTGTACATACAATAAGCTATACCCTCATACTGTACTGTCTAAGGGAAACAATATGGCAGCTCCCACCATATGTTAAATATACAGAGAAGGAATGTTTCTGTACATACAATAAGCTATACCCCTCATACTGTACTGTCTAAGGGAAACAATATGGCAGCTCCCACCCATTTGTATAAATATAAATATACAGAGAAGGAATGTTCTGTACATACAATAAGCATAACCTCATACTGTACTGTCTAAGGGAACAATATGGCAGCTCCCACCCATATGTATAAATATACAGAGAGAATGTACTGTACACACAATAAGCTATCCCTCAATCTGTACTGTCTAAGGGAAACACTATGGCAGCTCCCACCCATATGTATAAATATACAGAGAAGGAATGTTCTGTACACACATAAGATATACCTCATATTGTACTGTCTAAGGAAACACTATGGCAGCTCCCACCCATATATATAATATAAATATACAGAGAGGAATTTTCTGTACACACAATAAGCTATACCCTCATACTGTACTGTCTAAGGGAAACACTATGGCAGCTCCCACCCATATGTATAATATAAATATACAGAGAAGGAATGTTCTGTACACACAATAAGCTATACCCTCATACTGTGTGTCTAGAGGAAACATATGGCAATTCCCACCCATATGTATAAATATAAATATACAGAGAAGGAATGTTCTGTACATACATAAGCTATACCCTCATACTGTACTGTCTAAGGGAAACACTATGGCAGCTCCCACCCATATGTATAAATATAAATATACAGAGAAGGAATGTTCTGTACACATAATAACTTATACCCTCACACTGTACATTACAGTGGCCCCTCCCACAGTCATTGCCACTGACAATTCTCCCACCTGTGACATCAGTGTTAAAGAAGGAGGGGGAGGAGCTTGTTACTGCACAGGTAGATTTCCCTTAAACAGAAGAGTTTTGGTTAGTTTTCCGTGTTTGTATTTCGGGGAAAACACAATGAATTGTTGTCGCTTTTCTCTGCAAGGTTCAAAGGTTGGGATGTGAGTTTGTTGTTTCTTTCCAAGGTATTCGTCCCTGTTCTATTGTCTGATAATCTTAGCAACTTATCGTAAATAATAGCAGGATTCACATTCCAAACGCAGTTTACGATAACACCGCGCGCGCCAGGTAAATACAATAGCCAATTCATCCTCGATTTTTTTTTTTACTCATCTCTGTTCCTGTTTTACTAACGCGTTTCATGTAAAAGGCTAAATCCAACCGCAGGATGAATATGGGAATTCATAGCCAGAGAAAGTCCCTCTAAATACCAAGTTCTCCACAGCTGTCCAGAGCAAAACAAACCGCCAACACTCCCCCATTGATGAACAGGATCTGGGAAGCAATGGCTCTGTGGAAAGGGAAAAAAAAAAATCAGCTTTCTGGACAAACCGAGAGCCATGAAAAGCTCAGAAAGCGTTTGGTCTTTTTTCCGAGGGCAGCAGGAATTCGACAACAATCGGAGAGTTTGTGCAGGTTAAACCGAAAAAATTCACCGGGGCCTTTCATGTCAAAATAGATTTAACCTTCTTACTGGAGAGAATGACTTGACACAGGTAACGGAATCAGAAGAGATGTCGATTCATTTCCCCGTCTGACCCGACACGACCGCACAATGGGGCTCAGTGTTTGCTAAATCTCTGAATGTGTTGGTGGCGTCAGTGGGGTGAGGTATGTGTGTGTGTGTGTAGAGACACATTACCTGGAATAAAATGTTTAATCTTAGAGTTATGGAAAGGAAGTGGCCTAGGTGACCATTCATTTCAACAACAGCTAAATATCCAAGGTTACAACAATCTCTACACCACCACACCAAACATCTACACCAGGGTCCAGGTGGGAACACAATCTGGTGTCTTCCTGGTAACTTTTCATTGGAGATCTAAATAATGACAAGGATCATCACCGCATCCTAAACAGAAACTAAACACAAGACTCAAATCATCCCCTGTGAATCTTCTCATTCTTGGCCTTGTGGACCTCACTTGACTTATACAATGACCTTTATTGGAGGCTGGAAGGAAAACTGTCAATTAAGATATTAATCAGAATTATTTGCACAGCAAAACCAAATAAAAGGAAATTACAAAATAAAATTGAGGTTAAACAATTTAACAGCCCCCCCCCCAAAAAAATGTAGGTACAGTCCAAGTTGGTTTCACTCTGGTCTGGCCCAGTCCAAGTTGGTTTCACTCTGGTCTGGTTCAGTCCAAGATGGTTTCACTCTGGTCTGGTTCAGTCCAAGTTGGTTTCACTCTGGTCTGGCTCAGTCCAAGATGGTTTCACTCTGGTCTAGCTCAGTCCAAGTTGGTTTCACTCTGGTCTGGTTCAGTCCGAGATGGTTTCACTCTGGTCTGGCCCAGTCCAAGATGGTTTCACTCTGGTCTGGTTCAGTCCAAGTTGGTTTCACTCTGGTCTGGCCCAGTCCAAGTTGGTTTCACTCTGGTCTGGCTCAGTCCAAGATGGTTTCACTCTGGTCTGGCTAAGTCCAAGTTGGTTTCACTCTGGTCTGGTTCAGTCCAAGTTGGTTTCACTCTGGTCTGGTTCAGTCCAAGATGGTTTCACTCTGGTCTAGCTCAGTCCAAGTTGGTTTCACTCTGGTCTGGTTCAGTCCGAGATGGTTTCACTCTGGTCTGGTTCAGTCCAAGATGGTTTCACTCTGGTCTGGCTCAGCCAATTGTTTCACTCTGGTCTGGTTCAGTCCAAGTTGGTTTCACTCTGGTCTGGTTCAGTCCGAGATGGTTTCACTCTGGTCTGGTTCAGTCCAGTTGGTTTCACTCTGGTCTGGTTCAGTCCAAGATGTTTTCACTCTGGTCTAGCTCAGTCCAGTTGGTTTCACTCTGGTCTGGTTCAGTCCGAGATGGTTTCACTCTGGTCTGGTCAGTCCAAGATGGTTTCACTCTGGTCTGGCTCAGTCCAAGTTGGTTTCACTCTGGTCTGGCTCAGTCCAAGTTGGTTTCACTCTGGTCTGGCTCAGTCCAAATGGTTTCACTCTGGTCTGGCTCAGTCCAAGTTGGTTTCACTCTGGTCTGGCCCAGTCCAAGATAGTTTCACTCTGGTCTGGCTCAGTCCAAGTTGGTTTCACTCTGGTCTGGCTCAGTCCAAGATGGTTTCACTCTGGTCTGGTTCAGTCAAGATGGTTTCACTCTGTCTGGCTCAGTCCAAGTTGGTTTCACTCTGGTCGGGCCCAGTCCAAGATGGTTTCACTCTGGTCTGGTTCAGTCCAAGATGGTTTCACTCTGGTCTGGCTCAGTCCAAGATGGTTTCACTCTGGTCTGGCTCAGTCCAAGTTGGTTTCACTCTGGTCTGGCTCAGTCCAAGATGGTTTCACTCTGGTCTGGCTCAGTCCAAGTTGGTTTCACTCTGGTCTGGTTCAGTCCGAGATGGTTTCACCCTGGTCTGGCTCCGTCCAAGTTGGTTTCACTCTGGTCTGGTTCAGTCCAAGATGGTTTCACTCTGGTCTGGCTCAGTCCAAGTTGGTTTCACTCTGGTCTGGCTCAGTCCAAGTTGGTTTCACTCTGGTCTGGCTTAGTCCAAGATGGTTTCACTCTGGTCTGGCTCAATCCAAGATGGTTTCACTCTGGTCTGGCTCAGTCCAAGATGGTTTCACTCTGGTCTGGCTCAGTCCAAGATGGTTTCACCCTGGTCTGACTCAGTCCAAGATGGTTTCACCCTGGTCTGACTCAGTCCAAGATGGTTTCACTCTGGTCTGGCTCAGTCCAAGATGGTTTCACTCTGGTCTGGTTCAGTCCAAGTTGGTTTCACTCTGGTCTGGTTCAGTCCAAGATGGTTTCACCCTGGTCTGATTCAGTCCAAGATGGTTTCACCCTGGTCTGATTCAGTCCAAGATGGTTTCACCCTGGTCTGACTCAGTCCAAGATGGTTTCACTCTGGTCTGGCCTAGTCCAAAATGGCTTCAGGTGTTTATAAGAATAGAAACCCCCTCTAAACCCCCAATATAAAACCCCAATTTCCCCGAAAATCTGATTCACTTGTTTGTCTCCTACTTGATAATTTGCCTCCAACTGAACCCATGCAAGTCAATGGGAGTTAATCCTACTGGAATAAAAGGATCATGGTCTTTTCTAGGTAACTACATGTATCTTGAGATGTGTCTTGTTATTATCTTGGTGGGGATCACATACAATAAAACCATTACACATTTTATTTGCAAACACCATTGAAACGAGATGTAGGCGCCAAGGTTTCTATATATAATGGGGGGGGCTCTAAGTTGTGGGATAGGAGAGGGTTTGGGATTATCTCTCCAGTCTGGTGAATGAGCCTCATACGTTCCCCTCTTCCTCGCCAGCAAGAGCTGATTGAGCAACACCGGATGAAATTGAAATCCTGAGATGTGACCTTTGCCTGGCCTGGGAGGACTGAAATTCACATAACAATTTCCTTTTGTTCCTCGTTTGGAGTTATTAATCCAACATGAGCTTTGAATTAATCAAGCCGCGGCGTTGTTCTATTGCTAATTCATAGCACCCAGCGCTTGTGTCTTATTTAATTAAGGCCGAACGATAGCAGAGCCTGGGCCTGATTGTCGCGCCTGCTCACCCTCCATTCAGAAAGGGAGAGGAACCTGGTGTAGGAGAAATGAGATTATTCTTCGCTTTCACCTAATTGTCTTCTTCCTTTAGGTAAACAGTGACCATGGGACAGGCTCCTTCCGCTAAGAGGGGCTTACATTTGTTTGTGTTCCTCTTGGGAGGGGGGGGGGGTTCAGGCCGTGTGGATAAAGACGGCGACCATTTTTAAAGGGAAAACCTATAAATATTGATCTAAAACACACATCCTGCATTCCTCACATGCATGAATCAGCTTCAATCACTTTACGTTCCCTTACAGACTGACGGATAGTTTATCGCATGTTTACAAGGGACGTTAACAAAAAGGGCCCCTGATTGTTGTACGGCATTGGAGAAAGCATACAGACACACGGTGATCCTTAAATATAAACATCTGCTTACAGGGGGTTTCTTAAACGCATCAAATAAAAAATTGGATATAGTTAAATCACCCCCCAAAACTGCAATACATAGAAAGCCAGTTAGCAACTGTCAGTCATGGATGGAACAGCCAATGGCTGAATGTTATTCGCCTAGCTGTGTACACTGAGCATGTCCAAGCTCATATAGACCCCAAAGAGCTTAGAGAGTAGACAGAAAGTCTTTGAGAGACGGAAGAGGGAGAACATTTCCCTGTGGGTTAGTCCTACATCTGTCAGATTTATAGCTATTGTTATGATGTGTGATTAACCTTCGAATACACGTCCAATGTGCACTCAACACCCTTCGACCACGTGTATGAGACCCGTGTCCATTCAAATCTGTCAGTGTCAGTAGAAACAATTTAACAGGGTTTGGGTCTAATGTTTGTGTTTACATTACTGCAGCCTAGAGATCCCTGTCATACAGTTAAGTAGAGCAGTAGAAGAGAAATTAAAGTGTAGAACCACAGAGAATATTAATGATAAGCCCTGGTTTAGAAACAAACCTGGTTTAAGGCAGAACCGCTACCGCAAAGTCGCAGTTAAAAATGTTTTCATTCAGTGCAATTAAAATGTGATTTGCCCTTTAATATATATTATATATATATATATTAAAGGGCAAGTTCACCCCTCAAATAAAAATTTTATTCTAAATTACTTTCAGGTGTGATGCAAGGGGAACCGGCAATTTATTCATTACACAAAAAACTCCAGCACTCAACTACACATATAAGCATAAATAAATTAGATATCACGATCAAACATATATGCAAGCAGCGAAGGGTAATTAACTGCACTAAAGTTAAAATGGATACATTTAGTTACATAGTTTGTACAAACTTGCGTCAGCTTATGCGCCACTTCAAGGCAGTATCCCAGCATCTCCTCTCCAAGCTCTTTTACAAGCTCGCACATGCTCAGAGACAGCTAGGGGAATAGCATTCAGCCATTGGCTTTGATGTCATCTGTTACATCCATGACTGACAGCTACTAACTGACAGAAAATGTTCTAATCTTAAAGGATGTCCACGTGTCCTCTGATATGACCTATTAGTGAACAATGCACCAGAGAGTTCATTGTATGGGCCATTAATATATTTGTATAAGGTGATCATATCCCCACGCAAACGTCGCTTCTCCAATGTAAACAGCCCTAATTTGTCTAATCTGCCTGCATAGTCAAGCCCCTCCATTCCCCTTATTTATTTAGTTATAACTTGTCTAATCTGCCTGCATAGTCAAGCCCCTCCATTCCCCTAATTAATTTAGTTATAACATGTCTAATCTGCCTGCATAGTCAAGCCCCTCCATTCTCTTTATTAATTTAGTTATAACTTGTCTAATCTGCCTGCATATTCAAGCCCCTCCATTCCCCTTATTAATTTAGTTATAACTTGTCTAATCTGCCTGCAAAGTCAAGCCCCTCCATTCCCATTATTAATTTAGTTATAAGTTGTCTAATCTGCCTGCATAGTCAAGCCTCTCCATTCCCCTTATTAATTTAGTTATAACTTGTCTAATCTGCCTGCATAGTCAAGCCCCTCCATTCCCTTTATTAATTTAGTTATAACTTGTCTAATCTGCCTGCATAGTCAAGCCCCTCCATTCCCTTTATTAATTTAGTTATAACTTGTCTAATCTGCCTGCATAGTCAAGCCTCTCCATTACCCTTATTAATTTAGTTATAACTTGTCTAATCTGCCTGCATAGCCAAGCCTCTCCATTCCCCTTATTAATTTAGTTATAACTTGTCTAATCTGCCTGCAAAGTCAAGCCCCTCCATTCCCTTTATTAATTTAGTTATAACTTGTCTAATCTGCCTGCATAGTCAAGCCCCTCCATCCCCTTATTCATTTAGTTATAACTTGTCTAATCTGCCTGCTAGTCAAGCCTCTCCATTCCCCTTATTAATTTAGTTACAACTTGTCTAATCTGCTGCATAGTCAAGCCCTCCATTCCCCTTATTATTTAGTTATAACTTGTCTAATCTGCCTGCATAGTCAAGCCTCTCCATTCCCCTTATTCATTTAGTTATAACTTGTCTAATCTGCCTGCATAGTCAAGCCCTTCCATTCCCTTATTCATTTAGTTATAACTTGTCTAATCTGCCTGCTAGTCAAGCCTCTCCATTCCCTTATTAATTTAGTTATACTTGTCTAATCTGCCTGCATAGTCAAGCCCCTCCATTCCCTTTATTAATTTAGTTATAACTGTCTAATCTGCCTGCATAGTCAAGCCTCCTCCATTCCCTTATTAATTTAGTTATAACTTGTCTAATCTGCCTGCATAGTCAAGCCCTCTCCATTCCCTATTAATTTAGTTATAACTTGTCTAATCTGCCTGCATAGTCAAGCCTTCCATTCCCCTTATTCATTAGTTATAACTTGTCTAATTGCCTCATAGTCAAGCCCTCCATTCCCTTATTAATTAGTTATAATGTATCTAATCTGCCTGCATAGTCAAGCCCTTCCATTCCCCTTATTAATTTAGTTATAACTTGTCTAATCTGCCTGCATAGTCAAGCCCCTCCATTCCCTTCATTAATGTAGTTGCCCTTCTCTGAATTCCTTCCATTTCCAAGATGTCCCTTGTAGGAACCCATTTCTGATGCATTGTGGGATTTCATTAGTTTTACTGGTGAATTTCCATCTTTTCCCATGGTGCCACCACCACAACTTCAATCAAACATGGGTCTTACAGGTCCGGTGTCACCGAGTTTTCTGCTGTTGGCCATGGTTCAGGGCAGAACCGTCTCCTTTCCTGTTTTGTCCTCATATTATATTGCAAATTACCTTTCGGCCTGACACTCTGCCAAGCTCGTTGCTTCCCCTTGGATCCATTTATTTCTCCCGCGGTATATTTTACCGCAATGGAGATCATTATGTGGCCTGTATTTCAGTCATTTTTATTAAGATGCCAGACAATAAGCTGTTTGATTGGGGGAACAAGAGCGGAACAATAACATTCTGTGTCACATAATACCCACCATTCTCCGGCTTCGCCGCACAGGGCCCCCGCTTTATTTTTCTGTATAAAAATGGTTCTTAGGAGGTGGAATATTTTGCTAAGGTATGTCATTATTTTGCAAATTTCTATTATTCTCATCATGTTTCTTCATTGTAAATTGCCGCTAATTAGGAGCCTAGTTAAGCCCCTAGCTTTTCAGGCTGGTTTTTTTGTGAAAAGCGCTCACCGATTACGGTTTCTACAGAGAGCGAATGGAGAGAAAAGGGAGATTAATCTGGTTACCTAGGCGACTCTCGCTTCCATCTGGGAGAAACAATACATTTTTGTTTCTTTGGTTCAGTTCAGATCTGTTTTGTTTGGGGGAAAGAAGAAGAAGAAAAAAATAATAAGAGAAAGAACATAGTCCCCAACAATACGGAATCCTGTCTTGGCCAAGGCTTTAGGGCTTCATTCCCCTGCAAGTGAGGGGTCTCCGGGGAACTTAGAGATGAAAGGGGACCAGCTCCAAACTTGTCAGAGGTCCTGACCTTGGTGCATAAAGCCACCACATCTCTCCTTAATCCCCTACTGGCAAAAAGCACTTAATGAAATAATATACTGAGCTCCGAGCACACACACGCAAACACTAGGCCGGTCTTTAACGGCTCTTAGGGCCCCTGGATTGGGAGTTCTAGGGAGGCTTTAGAAAGTTCTGATTAAACTGTCAGGTCTAAAGACTGAGCTTTTCATTGCAACGTGACTTTTCCTTTAGCCTGGACCTGGCTGAGTCTCGGAAGGGATCCACGGAAACCCGCGGGATTTTCAATTTATTTTAGCTCTAAGTTACTTAAAGGGCAATTCTCTCTCTCAAGTAAAAAAAAAAAAATAGTTTGAAATCTGAGAGATGTTAGACTAACCTGTGCGAAATGTTCTTCTCCTCCTTCCCCCTGCCTCTCCAAGCTCTGTTACAAGCTTGCACATGCTCAGAGGAGAGAGCTAGGGGCACAACATTTAGTCATTGTTACATCCATGAATGACAGCTGCAAAATGGAAGAACCAGGAAGCAGGAAGAAAGGAAATAGAACTCCGGCAGCATTTTAGGTTAGTCTTACATCTCTTAGATTCCTAGCTATTGCGTTTTTGGTTTGGAGTAATTTTTATTTATGGGGTGGAATTGTCCTTAATTAGATTGGGGGTTTACGGTTCTGTTTATTGATGAGTATTGAAGGGTTAGGATTAATGTTGACCTGCTGGGTTCCTGCTACCCACAGTGGGCAATCATTGTTCAACATAATAATAGCAAATGGATGGTCCATAGCAGGGATTGTCACAGAAACTTTTGCATATACAACTGGACAAGCCAGTGAATGTCATATCTGGCAGCATTAAAGGGTATGTATACTGAAAAAATGACTTTGCTTCATCTTAATTTGTAATTAAATAAATGCTCAGCTTAGTATCCCTGCTATCTATTTTAACCAATGCCCCCTTTATCAGACCTGACTTTATGTGAGGGTGAGCATGCTCAGTAATCACTATGAGGGCCATTAAGAAGGGTATTTCCCACCATGCAATTCACACATACCAACTGTCACCATTCCAATTACAGCAGGAGTTTATGATATAAGGCACTTGATTGACAGGTGAAATGTAAGATGTTTCAGATTGGATATCTAGAGAAAAGGGGGACAGATCAAAAAATAAAATGGAACAATGATAGTTGGGGAGGTCATAGTTTCCAGTAACAGACAAAAAATAAATAATAATTTTGCAGTGTACCTACCCTTTAATGTTCTCCCATAAAAAAGTTAAAGGACGTGCTAGACTGCAGGGAATTATCCAGGATCCCCTAAATAAACGGACCAGTCTTAATATTTCCTTTGGTGATTTATAAGTAAAATCCACTAATAATAAGAGAAAGATCCTGCCAATCCAGAAGTTTTTCAATTTATTCATTGGATTACCAAGTCTTACCTGATTGGACAAGGCACCGTTTATATCAACAGAACAGACCCACCGACATTACATACAGATATAACGTGCTTCATAAAATGATACATTGGGCTGTATTAAAAATGGCAACCCTGAACCTTTAACACAGTTTTACGTGGTCCCAACACTATGTTCTATATCACCAGTGATTGACATTGTGGTCGTTAATCTACCGATATTGACTGGTAATTGACATTGTGGTTATTCTGAATGTGCAGTAATAAAAAACGACCGATACCGAAGGTTATAATGACCAACCCAGGATTGTTTATTGGACCTGAAGATTCTACAAGGGCCTGAATGGTACCCTGAGCGGGTAAGTATTGTGGTTATACCAGCTAGAGTACAGGAAGTATTTCTAAAGCCGCGGTATTGTAAAGTATCGATACCGCACGCTGTATGAGCATGATATTTTATAACACAAATATAAAACTAAGGGCATTATCGTCATTTTATTCCACAAAATAACCGTGTTGTCGTGTAAAATATCTCCTGATAATGTAAATAGTAGTGTATTAAATAAGGTAAACTAAGACCGTCTGTTTTAACAATGCCCACACTGTGTAAATTGCTTGAGTGTGTAAGCTTGGCCGCAGGGCCAGACAGGACAGATGGGTAGCTGCAACTCCTGATCTTAACCAGTGTCGCTGACACTCGTTCCATCTCCGACACAGACAACCACATGTTATGAAGGTGAGGGCAAACTGGGGGAGGAGTTTTACACGACAACACGTAATTGGCGAGCTGTCAGTTACTGCACTAGTGTCCCTTTAAATCCTTAAACAGGTTGAAATTTTTAAAGGGGTTTCGAGAGCTGTCCCGATTCTGTTAATCATCAAACACCTTCTGTGCATCATAGTAAATGTGTAACTAGTCTCACATCTCTGGAGTGTAGACAAGGATAAGGCCACACCCAATTGGACATAATAAACTCAGTTTTATTTATATAGAATAGGAACTTGCGCTATCACTAGATCTATTGGTAGATAATCATATATATATTTCCCTTTAAAGTGTAACCTTAGTTGCTTAACCCCATTTCTGTGACACTTTCTTCAGTGTTTTTGGTCTTGGGTGGAAAGTTCAGCCACAGGCTAGAAACTGACCAATCAGGTTAGAAGCCCATCGTCTTCCTAATGGCTCAGTTATAATCTCTCCATTTACTCTCCCTATAAATAACACAATTCGTGAGCTCGATGCCTGTTCATTGTGTGGCCCTGAAGCCCTTTATGTTGGATTTCTGGGCTTTCAAGGCGACTGACCTGGCTCTGCCCTCAATACGCTGTTGTCTTTGTCGGCAATATAAATATCTGTAATCCAGTAATAGGAGGAGAGGACAATAAGGATGATCTTTGCACAGAACCTTGAAATGATGAAAAGAAATCTCATAGAATTCTCTGCAGAATCCGAGTCTTCGCCTTTGTCTACGGAGAGTCCAGATATGGGCGTGGAGGGTGGAGAGAGATCCGTTTAACTCCACAGGGGGGGTTGGTCAGCGCCTTAAGAGTTAAACAACCTTTTGGACTAAAAAGTTTTCATAAATAACATGTTTCCTTTAGATGTCAGAGTCACCATTATTCTGTTAAACTATTACCATTATTTCACAATATCAGAGATTTTTGTAGAAATGACAATAAGCAAAGACAGTTAATACCTTTTATTAGCTGACTGCGAATGTAAACAGACAAATCACAAACTGGAAGAAGTCATATGTTACAGAGATAAAAACATTATAAGTTTATCTTTCTTCCCAATAGACAAAGACCCCGGCTCCGCCCCTCTCCTGTTTTTATGCACAGACATGCTCAGTGTGTTTCATTTAAGAAAAAAGAGATAAACAACTTTCTATCTTTTTGTTATAAGGAGAAGGTGTAAGGAGTTTGTATTGTTCATGTCTTTATAAGATATATTCGTGAAGAAATCACATAGTCAGGGGCATTTAGGTCATGTATGAACGGCCGCTATCTCAGAAAGTGTCAGTATGTTCGCAGACGCTAATGTATTGGGTTTTCACGTTAATGTGGTTAACTGGATTTTCTGTGTTGGTCTTGACTTCTGGTCCAGGTAAATTCATGACAAATCCTTTTCTGCTTGAACTGTGGGTATAACAGGAGATTTAACAAGTTAAACCTCAAACAAAACGAAATATAAGTCCGTGTGAAATGCCCTTCGTGGTGAAAGTCTCAGGCGCGTCAGTCCCAGTGAAAGGGAGAATTCCCAGGTAGCGTGAATTATGTACACACTGCATTCCCCTCATCGTACGATAGAGAGACAGCAACGTGGATTATTATTTATAGAAGATAATGATCACCAGGACGGCATGAAAGAAATTACAGTATGTTTATCGCTCACAGATCCTGTAATTATCCCCAGCAAATCTCACCGTGTCTTCCGCCGCCTCAAACAAGGACCCTCTGCTGGAAATGTGGACAATTCTTGCTAAACTGTCATAACAACAACCCCCGCAACGTTCGAATTATCCAATGATTCACCAGTGTGAAAAAACAACTAAAGTAAAGACCCAATTTCACCGATTATTGGAAGAGTTTAGATTCCGATTGTTTGTCTAAATGACAATTTACCCTTGGAATGAGGTAAAAGGCGGAGTTACGGATAACTAGAGATAGGGTTCATTCTTTATGTGTCAGTGCATTGGATATGGACCAAACTCTGAAAACATCAACAGTGTTCCAGAGTGCACATACTGTCATACAAATCCTAAGGTAAACAATATGGCAGCTCCCACCCATATGTATAATATAAATATACAGAGAAGGAATGTTCTGTGCTAACAATAAGCTTACCCCTCATGTACTGTCTAAGGAAAACACTATGGCAGCTCCCACCCATATGTATAATAAAATATACAGAGAAGGAATGTTCTATACACACATAAGCTATACCCTCATACTGTACTGTCTAAGGGAAACAATATGGCAGCTCCCACCCATATGTATAAATATAAATATACAGAGAAGGAATTTCTGTACACAATAAGCTATACCCTCATACTGTACTGTCTAAGGGAAACACTATGCACGCTCCCACCCTATGTGTAAATATAAATATACAGAGAAGGGATGTTCTGTACACACAATAAGCATAACCCTCATATGTACTGTCTAAGGGAAACAATATGGCAGCTCCCACCCATATGTATAAATATACAGAGAAGGAATGTTCTGTACATACAATAAGCTATACCCTCATACTGTACTGTCTAAGGGAAACAATATGGCAGCTCCCACCCATATGTATATATACAAGAAGGAATGTTCTGTACACACAATACTATACCCTCATACTGTACTGTCTAAGGAAACAATATGGCAGTTCCCACCCATATGTATAAATATAATAACAGAGAAGGAATGTTCTGTACACACTTAAGCTATACCCTCATACTGTCCTGTCTAGGGAAACAATATGGCAGCTCCCACCCATATGTATATGTATAAATATAAATATACAGAGAAAATGTCTGTAACACAATAAGCTATCCTCATACTGTACTGTCTAAGGGAACAATATGGCAGCTCCACCCCATATGTATAAATATAAATATACAGAGAAGGATGTTCTGTACACACAATAAGCTTACCCTCATACTGTACTGTCTAATGGAAACAATATGGCAGCTCCAACCCATATATATAAATATACAGAGGGAAGTTCTGTACACCACAAAGCTATACCCTCATACTGTCTGTCTAATGGAAAACAATATGGCAGCTCCCCCCATATGTTAAATATACAAAGATGGAATGTTCTGTACATCAATAAGCTATATCCTCATACTGTACTGTCTAAGGGAAATAATATGGCAGTTCCACCCATATGTATAAATATAAATATACAGAGAAGGAATGTTCTGTACACACAATAAGCTATACCCTCATACTGTACTGTCTAAGGAACAATATGGCAGCTTCCACCACATATGTATAAATATACAGAGAAGGAATGTTCTGTCACACAATAGCTATACCCTCATACTGTACTGTCTAAGGAAACAATTTGGCACTCCCACCCATATGTATAAATATACGAGAAGGAATGTTCTGTACATACAATAAGCTTACCCATCATACTGTACTGTCTAAGGGAAACAATATGGCAGCTCCCACCCATATGTATAAATATACAGAGAAGGAATGTTCTGTCATACAAAGCTATACCATCACTGTACTGTCTAAGGGAAACAATATGGCAGCTCCCACCCATATGTATAAAATAACAGAGAAGGAATGTTCTGTACATACAATAAGCTATACCCTCATACTGTACTGTCTAAGGGAAACAATATAGCAGCTTCCCACCCATATGTATAAATATACAGAAGGAATGTTCTGTACAACAATAAGCTATACCCTCATACTGTACTGTCTAAGGGAAACAATATGGCAGCTCCCACCCATATGTATAAATATACAAGAAGGAATGTTCTGTACATACAATAAGCTGTACCCTCATACTGTACTGTCTAAGGGAAACAATATGGCAGCTCCCACCCATATGTATAAATTAAATATACAGAGAAGGAATGTTCTGTACTACAATAAGCTATATCCTCATACTGTACTGTCTAAGGGAAACAATATGGCAGCTCCCACCCCATATGTTATATATAAATTACAGAGAAGGAATGTTCTGTACACACAATAATCTATACCTCTCACTGTACTGTGTAAGGGAAACAATATGGCAGCTCCCACCCCATATGAATATATATAAATATAGAGAGAAGGAATGTTCTGTACACATAATAATCTATACCCTCATACTGTACTGTCTAAGGGAAACAATATGGCAGCTCCCACCCATATGTATATATATAAATATACAGAGAAGGAATGTTCTGTACACATAATAAGCTATACCCTCATACTGTACTGTCTAAGGGAAACAATATGGCAGCTCCCACCCTATGTAAAATATAAATATACAGAGAAGGAATGTTCTGTACATACAATAAGCTATACCCTCATACTGTACTGCTAGAGGAAACAATATGGCAGCTCCTTACCCATATGTATAAATATAAATATACAGAGAAGGAATGTCTGTACATACAATAAGCTATACCCTCATATACTGTACTGTCTAAGGGAAACAATATGGCAGCTCCCACCCATATGTATAAAATACGAGAAGGAATGTTCTGTACATACAATGCTATACCTCATACTGTACTGTCTAAGGGAAACAATATGGCAGCTCCCACCATATGTATAAATATACAGAGAAGGAATGTTTTTGTACAACACATAAGCTATACCCTCATACTGTACGCTAGGGAAACAATATGGCAGCTCCCACCCATATGTATAAATATAAATGTACAGAGAAGGAATGTTTTGTACACACAATAAGCTATACCCTCATACTGTACTGTCTAAGGGAAACAATATGGCAGCTCCTTGCATCTATTGATACAGATATGGGAATTATGGTAAAATGCAGTTTCACACAAACCCACACACAGTTAATATTCCACAATTATTTACACATCACTCATGGTTCCCACCTTGTTTGTGTAATTCTTATACACGGACAGTGTGTCTGTGCACAATTAAAGGGTAACTACACTGGATTTTTTTTTTAATTTGCCCATTACTGTAGATCCTGTAATCCTTCCCAACTATCACTGAACCATCATAGTCTGTGTATACACGAAAAGACATTTAAGGTGGACTGACCTTAATTCCTATTTTCGGAATTTCATTGGGTGAAAATATTACGAGCAGTTGTGAGGTCTGAATGAATGATCATAGTGAATTTTGCCTGGCCGATAAGTTGGACACATTAAATTACAACTGTCAAGTGTCGTACTATCATAAAGGATTCTGCTGTGTGGAGTTTTGCTGTAACTGGAATGGTGACAATGAATTGCATGATGGGAAATTTCCTCCTCCCGTGCTGCCTCATAGTGATAACTGAGCATGCTTGACTTCACAGAAAGTCAGATCAGCTGAAAAGAGGAGCCAGGAGTGGGGATACTTAGCCAGATCAAAACAAGTACTGGATTACGACCTGCACTGACAGCGCATTTCATGCCCAGATCTAAAATGATTAATATGAACAGGGGAGGAAGAACTCAATATCTTTTTCCTTTAACACTGGATAGGTCCGATTTAAATGGAATTTCACTTGCAATCACAGAATTCCCAATAAAATTGTACCGATTCCCCCCCCATGAATTATTAATTACACAACAATACAAATAATGTTAAAAACAGCTAAATCTTTTTCCATGGGGCGAGTCCAGTAACAGATGTTAATTTGCAGGGTTTTTAATGGTGATTTGGGAGCATTTAATGGAGAATAAGGCTGGCTGTGTTGTTTGAGCTCAGATGTACTTGACATGCCTTGTTTGTTTGCCTCTGATAATTAAAATGATTGTAATTACAACGCAGACTCACTGAAATCTAAAAGGCGTCCGAGTCTCTTCTTCAAACTCTCCTCGGAGAATCGAGTCGTTTTGGATTTGGGAAATAATTACAGAATTGGCAGGATCACCTGACTACATCTGCTTCCATATATAAGGCCTATCTATGGGAATAAGCAAACCCACGGTCGTTCGTTCGGAGATCCGCCAAGTCGGTCATGCAACAATTTACGAACGAATGACCATGTGTAGGCGGATAAAGTGCCTACAAACGGGCCAATTATAGACCGAAACGTTCGTACACATCGTGCGTCGCGGGTCAGGACTCACTGCCTCCTTGTAGTGTCTGCGACACTTATAAGTTCTGCACAGCCTCACCATAGATTCTGCTCTGCTTACACATCTCCCCTTCCTTCCTTCTTTCTGTTCTCTGTTGATTCTCTTAACTGTTGCATAAAGTGTGCTGACAGGCAAAGATCCTATTAAGAGGTCAGGGATGGGGCACACATTATAATATCTACTTCTGGAGTGACAGGTCTTTCCCTGTAAACTCTGTGATTTGAAATGATGATTTCTTAGAATCTACAGATTTTTTGAAGTAGTGGGATCTCTCTTTCTGTATCTTCATTTATAATGTATGGAAATTCAATTTTTTAGAGTATAAATACCCTTTAAGGCCTAAATCCCTCATTGTATAGAACAGCCACGTGTCTGAGACATTGGGGGTTATTTATCGCAATCACCTGGACCCTATTTACAAGACACATAACACAACAATGTGAAGAGGGATTATTAAGAAATGGGACCTCAGATGGTCCCAGAGATGAACTGAAAGTCTCCTCAGATACACCACGGCTGATGATTCTATTTTAATTTGAAGCTTTTTTGCACATCTACATAAAGCACTCACTGGAGAACTTCCTGGAAGGGTCGATAATGATGTGGACACATTTCATTCAGTCTGGGTTGCAGTTGGTCCTCAGTAAGATGGAGTTTTAACCCAGACATCAGGAGAATGTTCAGAGGGACTTTTATGAGATCTTTGAGACTTTCAATGGCTTCTGTGTAATGGCCAAAAGAATAACTCTGTGTATTAAATATCAGCAGTATCCCAATGATTTGGTACAAGTGTGTGACACCTTTTTACTGACAGAACCAGAGAGCATGGAAAAGTCATCAAGGATAGGACAGAAGAAAATAAAACGCCTTCCCTCATTAGAAAAGATTCAAAAACTCACAGAGCAGGAAGAGGCCCCTTTAAGGAGGTAAAACAGTCTAAACCTTGAAGACCAATCATCCGCCTGGACGGGAGGAACAAACACAGAGTCCCGATTCGTATTGAGCTTGAAATTCCCATTAACACACCTGAACCTGGGGTAGCAAATGAGAATCCCTGAAATACAGGAAATGGATACAAATTAGCACCAGGCTCACTGAGCCAATCAGGTGAGAGGAAAACTGATGGAACCAACAATGAGTGAAGGAAGGAGCCAGAATGTCCCCAATATTTACCCTCATTATTATTGGATGGAGGGGGGGAGAGGTACTAGGGCCAAGTGAAGGTCCCAGTATTCCAAGGACAGGATAACTTGGAGTTATTATTGGGGTATCCCAAGCCAGGAACATGGGTGGTCTATTAATAAAGAAATCAACCAGCCAGAACCAGTGTGAGTGTCAGAACAAATGAGTGTGAGTGCAGTGAGTGTCAAAAACAGTCAACGAGAATGTCAGAGCCAGTTAGCGTGAGTGTCAGAGCCAGTCCGCGTGAGTGTCAGAGCCAGTCCGCGTGAGTGTCAGAGCCAGTCAGCGTGAGTGTCAGAGCCAGTCAGCGTGAGTGTCAGAACCAGTCAGCGTGAGTGTCAGAGCCAGTCAGCGTGAGTGTCAGAGCCAGTCAGCGTGAGTGTCAGAACCAGTCAGCGTGAGTGTCAGAACCAGTCAGCGTGAGTGTCAGAGCCAGTCAGCGTAAGTGTCAGAGCCAGTTTGAGTACCAGAACCTGTCATTGGATTGTCAGAACCAGTTTGAGTACCAGAACCTGTCATTAGAGTGTCAGAACCAGTGTGAGTATCAGAACCAGTCAGCGTCAGTGTGAAAACCAGTGTGTCTGAACCAATCAACAAGATGGTTAAAACCAGTTAGTGTCAGAACGACTGTGAGTGTCACAACCAATCAGTGTAAGCATCAGAGCCAGTGTGAGTGTCAGTACAAATGAGTGTGAGTGTCAAAACCAATGAGTGTAAGCATCAGAGTCAGTGTGAGTGTCAGTACAAATGAGTGTGAGTGTCAAAACCAATCAGCGAGAATCATAACTAGTGTGTGTCAGAACCAATAAACCAGTGGGATAGTGTGAGTGTCAGAACCAGTCAGCATTTACGCTATTGCTCTGGGTAAATGCTTCTTCCGCAATTTAATATGGCGTTTGCTGGCGTGAAAATCCTGCGCTAAAACTAGCGCACACGCAATATTCAATAGCAAGCGTCGGATGTGTGGGTTACGCAAAAATCACCCACGTATCCAGCGCTCGCAATTTGATATCGTGTTTGCACTAGTTTAAGCTCAGGATTTTAACGCCTGGCATTAAAATCCCGCAGTGGGTAAATCCCTTACCGGGATTTAATATTGAGCTAAAGTCACGCTAACTGGTATCGAACCGATTAGCGCGGCTTTAGCTCCATATATTTGCCCAGCGAGTCTTGGTAAATAAGGGCCACTATATCTAATACCAGTCTGTATCTAATACCCAGAGTTAATAATACACCCTCTCTATATTATTATAATACCCCCTCTGTATCTAATACCCCACTGTATCTAATACCCAGAGTTAATAATACACCCTCTCTATATAATTATAATACCCCCACTGTATTGAATACCCCCTTAAATACCATATGGATTTACCATAAGGCACATGCCCAGGGGTACCTGTGGTTGTAGCGGCAGCTAGCAATCCGCGTCCCACTATTGGCACATTAATTTGCAGCATATCATATATATTTATATATATTTATATAATTTATATTTATTTGTTACAGTAAATAGTTTTTAAAATAGTCATGTTTTTTGCAATTCTTAAATTTTAATATAATAAAGTCTGTTTCTCCCCTATAATTAAAAATGGGTGTGGTTTTGGGTGTGGTCTCTGTTAAGGGGTGGAGTTGAGGGCACCAGATCTTTGTGCCTATTGGCTTTCGAGATATAAATATGTCCCTGCCCCCTGTGTAGAATACCCTCCCTGTATAGAATACCCCAATACCCTCCCTGTATAGAATACCCCCTGCATAGAATACCCTCCCTGTATAGAATACCCTTTCTGTATAGAACCCCCCTGTATAGAATACCCCCTGTATAGAATACCCTCCCTGTATAGAATATCCAGGTGGGCAATCATTTTTTGTTTTCAAGGGGGGGGGCAGTAATAATAGCAAAGTGATGGTCACATAGCAGGGATTGTCACGGGGAGAAACTTGTTGGTCCAATATCCAACTGACGGGACAGCCCAGTGATGTCATATCTGGCACAGGCATTAAAGGGTATGTATGACTGAAAAAATGACTTTGCTTCATCTCTAAATTTTGTAATTTAAATAAATGCATTCAGCTTAGTATCCCTGCTATCGGTATTTTAACGTCAATCCGGGCCCTTTATCAGACGCTGAGCTTTATGTGAGGGTGGGCGGCTGAGTGGCAATCACTAGAGGCAGGCCATTCAAGAAGGGTACTTCCCCCATGGCAATTCACCATACCACCTGTCACCATTCCAATTACAGCAGGAGTTTATAGATATAAGTGCACTTGATATTGACAGGGTGAAAATGTAAGATGTTTCGTAGATTGGGATATCTAGAGAAAGGGGGACAGATCAAAAAATAGAATGGAACAAATGCAGTTGGGGAGGCTCATATGTTCCAGATAACAGACAAAAATAAATAAGAATTTGCATGTGTACGCTATCCCTTATGTTCTCGGCTCATCAAGAGAAACGTTTAAAGGTACGTGCTAGACTGCAGGGAATTATCCAGGATCCCTAAATAAACGCGGGACCAGTCTACTTAATTTTGCCTTTGGTGATTAGTAACTAAGTAGAAATCCACTAATAATATAAGAAACGGGGAGACTCCCAATCCAGAATGTTTCATCAATTTGTATTCATTGGAAACAATTCGTCTTACCGTGGTTGTGACACGGGCACCGTTGTAGTAATACACAGAATCAGAACCCACCGACATTACTACAGATATAAACGTGCTTCAAAATGATACATTGGGCTGTAGTTAAAAAAGTGGCAACCCTGAACCTTTAACACAGTTTTTACGTGGTCCCAACACTATGTTCTATATCACCATGATTGACATTGTGGTCGTAATCTAACCGATATTGACTGGTAATTGACATTGTGTTATTCTGATTGTGCGTATACGCTCTACGACCGGACGAGAGGAGGTTATAATGACCCAACAGGGATTGTTTATTGGACCTAAGGATTCTACAAGGGCCTGAATGGTACCCACTGCTCTGACAGGGGTAGTATTGTGTGTTATACAGCTCGATAGAGTACAGGGGAATATTTCTAAAGAGCCGCGTATTTAAAGTATCGATACCGCACGCTGTATGAGCATTGATATTTTATAACACAAATATAAAACTAAAGGGCATTATCGTCATTTTATTCCAGTCCACAAATAACCGTGTTGTCGTGTGTAAATATCTCCTGATAATGTTAAATAGTAGTGTATTAAAATATGTAAACTAGACCTCTGTTTTAAACAATGCCCCAACTGTGTAAATTGCTTGAGTGTGAGTCTGGGCCTGGCCAGGCAGGCCATACAGATCTAGATGGTAGCTGCAACTCCTGATGCTTAACCAGTGTCGCTGACACTCGTTCCATCTCCCGGACACAGTGTTTAATGAAGGTGAGGGCAAACTGGGGGAGGATTTTACACGACAACACGGTAATTGGCAGCTGTCAGTTACTGCACTAGTGTCCCTTTTAAATCCTTAAACAGGTTGAAATTTTTAAAGGGGTTTCGAGAGCTGTCCATTCTGTTAATCTTAACCACACTTCTGTGCATCATAGTAAATGTGTAAGTCTCACATCTCTGGAGTGTGACAAGGATAAGGCAACACACAAGCCAATTGGACATATAAACTCAGTTTTATTTATATAGAATAGGAACTGTGCGCTATCACTAGATCTTTGGTATATACATTATATATATTTCCCTTTAAGTGTAACCTTAGTTGCTTAACCCCATTTCTGTGACCACTTTCTAGTGTTTTGGGTCTTGGGTGAAAGTTCAGCCACAGGCTAGAAACTGACCATCAGTTAGAAGCGCCATCGTGCTTCCTATGGCTCAGTATAATCTCCTCCATTTATCTCCTCCTATAATATACACAATTCGTGAGCTCGATGCCTGTTCATTGTGTGGCCCTGAAGGCCCTTTATGTGGGATTTCTGGGCTGTTCATATCAGGCGACTGACCCTGGCTCTGCCCTTCAATACGCGTGTCTTTGTCGGCAATATAATATCTGTACTCCAGAATCGGCAGTACAGGAGGACAGTAAGGAAAAATGGTGATCTCTTGCTACGATCACCTTAAACGTTAGATGATGAAAATGAGAAAGAAATCTCATAGAATTCTCTGCAGAATCCGAGTCTTTTGCGCCTTTGTCTACGGAGAGTCCAGATGATGCGTGGAGGGTGGAGGAGAGATCGCGTTTAACTCTCCACAGGGGGGTTTGGTCAGCGCCTTAAGAGTTAAAACAACCTTTTGGACTAAAAAGTTTTTCATAAATAAACATGTTTTCCTCTTTGATGTCAGAGTCACCCATTATCTGTTAAACTATTACCAATTATTTCCATGAACAGAGAATTTTTTGTAGAAATGACAATAAGCAAAGACAGTTAATACCTTTTTATTAGCTGACTGCGCGAATGTAAACAGAACAAATCACAAACTGGAAGAAGTCATATGTTACAGAGATAAACATTATAAAGTTTTATCTTCTTTCTTCCAATAGCACAAGACCCCGGCTCCGCCCCCTCTCCTTGTGTATTTATGGCACAAACATGCGCAGCATGTGTTTTTCATTTAAGAAAAAAGAGATAGAACAACTTTCTCTCTGTTGTTATAAAAGAGAATGTTAAGGTTTGATTGTTTCCTTCTTTATAAATGACTATTTCGTGAACCAAATCCATAGTCGAGGGGCATTTGGGTTCATGTATGACGCCGCTATCTCGAAGTGTCAGTATTTTCGCAGACGCTAATGTATTGGGTTTTCACGTTAATGTGGTGTTAACTGGATTTTCTGTGTTGGTCTTGACTTTCTGGTCCAGGTAAATCATGACATCTTCCTCTCTTCTCTCGCTTGAACTGTGGGTATAACAGGAGATTTAACAAGTTAAACCTCAAACAAAACGAATATTAAGTCCGTGTGAAATGCCCTTCGTTGGTAGAAGAGTCTCAGCGCGGTCAGTCCCAGTGAGAAGGAGAGATATTCCCAGGTAGCTGAATTATGTACACACTGTCATTCCCTCATCGTACTGATAGAGAAACCAGACGTGGATTATTATTTATAGAGAGATAATGATCACCAGACGGCATGAAAGAAAATTACAGTATGTTTATATCGCTCACAGATCCTGTAATTTCCCCCAGCAAATCTCACCGTGTCTTCCGCCGCCTCAACAAGGGACCCTCTGCTGAAATGTGGCTGATTCTTAGCTAAACTGTCAAATAACAACAACCCCCCGCAACGTTCGAATTATCCCAAATGATCCCGTGTGAAAAAACAACTAAAGTAAAGACCACTTCATTCACCGTGTATTGGAAGAGTTTAGATTCCGATTGTTTAGTACAATGACAAGTTACCCTTGGAATGAGGTAAAAAGGCGGAGTTTACGGATAACTAGAGAAGGGGTCATTTCTTATGGTCATGCAATTGGATATGGACCAAACTCTAAAACATCAACAGTGTTCCAGAGTGCACAATACTGTCAACAAATCCTAAGGTAAACAATATGGCAGCTCCCACCCAAAGTATAATATAAATATACAGAGAAAGGATGTTCTTTTGCATTACAATACAGCTATACCCTCATACCTGTCTGTCTAAGGACAACACTATGGCAGCTCCCACCCATATGTATAAATTAAATATACAGAGACAGAGATGTTCTCATACACACCAATAAGCTATATCCCTCATACTGTACTGTCAAGGGAAACAATATGGCAGCTCCCACCCATATGTAAATATAAACTATACAGAGAAGGAATTTGTCATCGAATAAGCTATACCCTCATACGTACTGTCCTAGGAAAACACTATGCAGCTCCCCCCCATATGTGTAAATCTAAAGTAACACAGAAAGGGATGTTCTGTACACACAATAAGCTAAATAATACCCCATACGGTAGCTGTCTAGGAAAAATTGGCAGCTCCCACCATATGTTAAATATACAGAGAAGGAATGTTCTGTACATACAATAAGCTATAACCCTCATACGTACTGTCTAAGGGAAACAATATGCAAGCTCCCACCCATATGTATACCATATACGAGAAGGAATGTTCTGTACACACATAGCTTACCCTCATACTGTACTGTCTAGGGAAACAATATGGCAGTTTCCCCCCATATTATAAATATGAATATACAGAGAAGGAATGTTCTGTACACACTATAAGCTTAACCCTCATACTGTACTCGTCTAAGGGAAACAATATGGCAGCTCCCACCCATATGTATATGTAAAAAAAATATAATATCAGAGAAGAAATGTCTGTCACACAATAAGCTATCCCTCATACTGTACTGTCTAAGGGAAACTATGGCAGCTCCCACCCATATGTAATAAATATAAATATAGCAGAAGGAATGTTCTGTACACACAATAAGCTATCCCTCATACGTACTGTCTAATGGAACAAATGGCAGCTCCAACCCATATATATAAATATACAGAGAAGGAAGTTCGTACACAATAAGCTATAACCCTCATACTGTACTGTCTAATGGAAACATATGGCAGCTCCCCCCATATGTTATAATATACAGAATGGAATGTTCTGTACATACAATAAGCTATATCCTCATACTGGTACTGTCTAAGGGAATAATAATATGGCAGTGTTCCACCCATATGTTAAATATAAATATACAGAGAAGGAATGTTTTCTGTACACACATAAGCTATACCCTCATACTGTACTGTCTAAGGGAAACAATATGGCAGCTTCCACCCTATGTTAAATATAACGAGAAGGAATGTTTCTGCCACACAATAAGCTATACCCTCACTGTACTGTCTAAGGGAAACAAATGGCAGCTCCCACCCAATGTAAAATATACAGAGAAGGAATGTTCTGTACATAACAATAAGCTGTACCCTCTACTGTACTGTCCAAGGAAACAATATGGCAGCTCCCCCCATATGTTAAATATACAGAGAAGGAATGTTCTGTACATACTAAGCTATACCATCATACTGACTGTCTAAGGAAACAATATGGCAGCTCCACCCATATGTATAATATACAGAGAAGGAATGTTCTGTACATACAAAGCTTACCCTCTACTGTACTGTCTAAGGGAAACATATAGCAGCTTCCACCCATATGTATAAATATACGAGAAGGAATGTTCTGTACACACATAAGCTATACCCTCATACTGTACTGTCTAAGGGAAACAATATGGCAGCTCCCACCATAGGTATAATATAACAGAGAAGGAATGTTCTGTACATACAATAAGCTGTACCCTCATACTGTACTGTCTAAGGGAAACATATGGCAGCTCCCCCAATGTATAATATAAATATACAAGAGAAGGAATGTTCTGTACATACAATAAGCTATATCCTCATACTGTACTGTCTAGGGAAACATATTGGCAGCTCCCACCCCATATGTATATATAATATACAGGAGAAGGAATGTTCTGTACACACAATAATCTATACCCTCATACTGTACTGTGTAAGGGAAACAATTATGGCAGCTCCCACCCCATATGATATATATAATATAGAGAGAAGGAATGTTCTGTACACATAATAATCTATACCCTCATACTGTACTGTCTAAGGGAAACATATGGCAGCTCCCCACCCATATGTATATATATAAATATACAGAGAAGGAATGTTTCTGTTACACATATAAGCTATACCCTCATACTTGTACTGTCTAAGGAAACAATATGGCAGCTCCCACCCATATGTAATATAAATATACAGAGAAGGAAGTTCTGTCATACAATAGCTATACCCTCATACTGTACTGTCTAAGGGAAACAATATGGCAGCTCCTTACCCATATGTATAAATATAATATACAGAGAAGGAATGTTCCTGTACATACAATAAGCTATACCCTCATCCTGTACTGTCTAAGGAAACAATATGGCAGCTCCCACCCATATGTATAAATATACAGAGAAGGAATGTTCTGTACATACATAAGCTATACCCTCATACTGTACTGTCTAAGGGAAACATATGGCAGCATCCCCACCCATAATGTTAAATATACAGAGAAGGAATGTTTTTGTACACACACATAAGCTATACCCTCATACTGTACTGTCTAAGGGAACAATATGGCAGCTCCCACCCATATGTAAAATATAAATGACGAGAAGGAATGTTTGTACACACAATAAGCTATACCCTCATACTGTACTGTCCTAAGGGAAACAATATGGCAGCTCCTTGCATCTATTATACAGATATGGGAATTAGGGTAAAATTGCAGTTTTCACACAAACCCCACCACACAGTTAATATTTCCACAATTATTACACATCACTACCATGGTTCCCACCTTGTTTGTGTAATTCTATACACAGGACACTGTGTCGTGCACACATATAAAGGTAAACACACTGGATTTTTTTTTTATTATTTGCCCATTACTGGTAGATCCTGTAATCCTTCCCAACTATCACTGAACCATCATAGTCTGTTATAACACGAAAAGACATTTAAGGTGGACTGACCTTAATTCCTATTTTCGGAATTTCATGGGTGAAAATATACGAGCAGTTTGTGAGTGTCTGAATGAATGATCATAGTGAATTTTGCCTGGCCGATATTGGACCAATTAAATTCAACTGTCAAGTGTCGTACTTATCATAAAGGATTCTGCTGTGGTGGAGTTTTTGCTGTATATTGGCAATGTGATACAACTAGTGCATGATGGGAAATTCCTTTTCCTCCTCCCGTGCTGCCTCATAGTGTATAACTGAGCATGGCTTGACTTCACAAAAGTCAGATCGCCTGAAAAGAGGAGCCAGAGTGGGAATACTTAGCCAGATCAAACACAAGTACTGGATTAAACCTGCACTGTAAAGTGGACAAAGCGCGGGATTCTGGGGGGGGTGACTCTAAAGATAGACTAGTAGTGCAACAGTGGGAGTAGATAAATCTGCATATGTCCTTTTTCTTACCTTATCACTGAGACTAATACAAAGTGGTTATCCGATTAAATGGAATTTTTCACTTGCATCACAGAATTCCCATAAAATTGTACGATTCCCCCCCCATGATTATTAATTACACAACCTACAAATAATGTTAAAAACAGCTAAATCTTTTTCCATGGGGCGAGTCCAGTACCGATGTTAATTTGCAGGGTTTTAAGGTATTGGGAGCATTTAATGGAGAATAAGGCTGGCTGTGTTTTGTGAGCTCAGAGTCTTGACATGCCTTGTTTGTTTGCCTTGATATTAAAAGTATTGTATAATACAACGCAGACTCACCTGAAATCTAAAAGGCGTCCGAGTCTCTTCTTCAAACTCTCCTCGGAAATCGAGCGTTTTGGTTGGGAAATAATTACAGAATTGCAGGTCACCTGACTACATCTGCTTCCATATATAAGGCCTATCTATGGGAAATAGCAAACCCAGTCGTCTCGTTTCGTCGGAGATCCGCCAAGTCGGTCATGCAACAATTTACGAACGAATGACCATGTGTAGGCGGATAAAGTGCCTACAAACCCAATTATAGACCGAAACGTTCGTACACATCGTGCCGTCGCGGGTCGAGACTCACTGCCTCCTTGTAGTGTCTGCGACACTTATAAGTTCTGCACAGCCTCACCATAGATTCTGCTCTGCTTACACCATCTCCCCTTCCTTCCTTCTTTCTGTTCTCTGTTGATTCTCTTAACTGTTGCATAAGTGTGCTGACAGGCAAAGATCCTATTAAGAGGTCAGGGATTGGGGCACACATTATAATATCTACTTCTGGAGTGACAGGTCTTGTCCCTGTAAACTCTGTGATTTGAAATGATATTCTTAGAATCTACAGATTTTTTGAAGTAGTGGGATCTCCTTTCTGTATCTTCATTATAATGTATGGGGAAATTCAATTTTTTAGAGTATAATACCCGTTAAAAAAGCGCCTAAATCCCTCATTGTATAGAACAGCCACGTGTCTGAGACATGGGGGTTATTTTCAATCGCATCACCGGACCCCTATTTACAAGACACATACCACAGGCCAATGTGAAGAGGGATTAATTAAGATGGGACTATCCATGGGTAGCGAATCTATTTCAGATGGTCCCAGAGATGAACTGAAATTCTCCTCAGATACACACGGCTGATGATTCTATTTTAATTGAAGCTTTTTGCACATCTACATAAGCACTCACTGGAGACTTCCTGGAAGGGTCGTAATGATGTGGGACACACATTTCATTAGTCTGGGTTGCAGTGGTCCCAGTAAATGGAGTTTTAAACCCAACATCAGGAGAATGTTCAGAGGACTTTTATGAGACTTTTGAGACTTTCAATGCTTCTTTGTGTAATGGCCAAAAGAATAACCTGTGTATTAAATTCGCATTATCCCATGATTTGGTACAAGTTGTGACACCTTTTTACTGACGACCAGAGAGCATGGAAAGTCATCAAGGATAGGAACAGAAGAAATAAAACGCCTTCCCTCATTAGAAAAGATCAAAACACTCACAGAGCAGTGAAGAGGCCCCTTTAAGGAGGTAAAACAGTCTAAACCTTGAAGACCAATCATCCGCGGCTACTGAACGGGGGAACAAACAGAGTCCCGATTCGTATTGAGCTTGAAATTCCCATTAACACACCTGAACCTGGGGTGCAAATGAGAATCCCTGAAATACAGAAATGGATACAAATTAGCACCAGGCTCACTGAGCCAATCAGGTGAGAATGGAAACTGATGGAACCACAATGAGTGAAGGAAGGAGCCGAAATGTCCCCAATATTACCCTCATTATTATTGGATGGAGGGGGGAGAGGTACTAGGGCCAAGTGAAGGTCCCAGTATCCAAGGACAGGATACTTGGAGTTATTATTGGGGTATCCCAGCCAGGAACATGGGTGGTCTATTAATAAAGAAAATCAACCAGCCAGAACCAGTGTGAGTGTCAGAACATAAATGAGTGGTGAGTGTCAGTGAGTGTCAAAAACAGTCAACGAGAATGTCAGAGCCAGTTAGCGTGATGTCAGAGCCAGTCCGCGTGAGAGTGTCAGAGCCCAGTCCGCGTTGGTGTCAGAGCACAGTCAGCGTGGGAGTGTCAGAGCCCGTCAGCGTGATTTCAGAACCAGTAAGCATGATTGTCAGAGCCAGTCCAGCGTGATGGTCAGGAGCCAGTCAGCGTGAGTGTCAGAACCAGTAAGCAGGTGAGTGTCAGAGCCAGTCGTTAGCGTGAGTGGTGCAGAGCGCAGTTCAGCGTGAGTGTCAGAGACCATTAAGCGTGAGTGTCAGACCAGTCAGCGTGAGTTGCTCAGAGCCAGTCAAGCGGGTGGGAGGCGGGTGGTTCAGAGACGGCAGTCAGCGTGAGTGTCCAAACCAGTCGCGTGAGTGTCGTAACCGTCAGCATGATGTGTCAGAACCAGTCAGCGTGAGTGGTCACGAACCAGGTCAGCGTGAAGTGTCAGTAGCCGTCCAGCGTAGTGTCAGAGCCATTTGAGTCCCAGAACCTTCAGGGATTGTGGTCAGACCATTTGAGTACCAGAACCTGTTCTTAGAGTGTGGCCAGAACAGTGTGAGTAGGTCACGAACCCGGAGTCGTGCGTCAGTGTGGGAAAACCCGGTGTCTGAACCATCCCAGAGATGGGTTAAAGCCAGTTAGTGTCAGAACACTGTGAGTTTCCACACAACCAATCAGTGTAAAGCATCAGACCAGTGTTAGGGTGTGCAGTACAAATGAAGTGGTGAAGTTCGAAGCACCAATGGAGTGTAAGCAATCAATTGGGTCAGTTGTGAGTAGTGCAGTTACAAGAGTGTGAGGTGTCCTAAACCAATCAGCGAGAATCATAACTATGTTGTATCTCAGAACCAAATACCTCATGGAGGATAAGGTGTGCATGTCAGACCCAGTCAGGCAGTTCACGGCCGTATTGCTCTGGGTAAATTCTTTCTTCGGTCGGGCGGGAATTTACTAATAGGCGGTTTGTGCTTGCGTGGAAAAATCCCGTCGCCTAAAACAGCGACACGCGAATATCAATAGCAAGCCAGGAAATGTGTGGGTTACAGAACAAAAATGCACCCATCTACCAGCCGTCGACAATTGATAATCGTGGTTTGCACCTGTGTACAGCTGCAGGATTTTTAACGCCTGGGGACTTAAAGATCCCGCAGTTGGGTTAAATCCCTCTACGCGGGGATTAATTTATTGTAGCCGTAAAGTCCGCTAAGCTGGTAATCCGAACCGATTACCGTCGGCTTTTAGCTCCCATTATTTGCCCAGCGAGTTCTTTTGGTAAAATAAGGGCCCTATGGTATCTAATAGGGCAGTCCTGATCCTAATACCACAAGTTAATAACTACACCCTCTCTATTTATTAGTAATACCCCCTCTGTATCAATACCGAACCCCACCCTGTGATCTAATTAACCCAGGGTTATATCAACAACCCTCCTCTATATAATTATAATAACCCGGCCCACTGTATTGAATATCCCCCTTAAATACCATAGGGGGTGGATTTACCATAAGCCCATGCCCAGGGGTAACCCTGTGTGTGTAGCGGCCAGTCTATGCAATCCGCGTGCCCCCTATATGGCGGCCATTATATTTGCAGGCATGATCAGTAATATTTATAGGTGATAATTTATAGAGAGTGTTATATTGATTTTGTTACAGAATTAGTTTTTAATAGGTCCATGGTTTTTGCAATTCTTAAATTTTAATATAAGGTAAAAAGTCCTGTTTCTTCCTCTTCTCTCCCCTGATAAGTTAAAAATGGGTGTGGTTTTTGGCGTGCTAGGGTTCTCTGTTAAGGGTTGAGTTGAGTCAACCCGGGGAGTTCTGTGGGGGTGTGCCGTATTGGGCTTTCGAGATATAATTATTGTCCCCCCTTCCCCTGTGGTAGTAATCCCTCCCCCTGTATGAATACCAACCCATGTAAGGATTACCCCCTGGCATATACCCTCCCTGTAGTAGAATCCCGCGCCTGCCGGAGTAGAATAGGGACCCTCCTTTTATAGAAGTGACCCTTTCTGTAATAGGAGCCGCCCCTGTATCTGAATCACCCCCGTATATAATACCTCGCCGGGTATAGGTCTGTGAATACCCCCGGACATAGGTAAATAGCCGCTGTATAGAGCTACGCGCCCCATGTATAGAATAGCCACCTGTATAAGATAATCCCCGGTTCGAATACAACTCCTCTTTCTCCTCCCCGTCCCGTATATTAAGAGGTCCCCTCGTAGAGAATATAGCCAAAGCGTGCCGTGCCACAAGAAATCCACCAAGAGGTCCACAAGCCTGCTGTGCGGGGGGGCAAATCCCAAATAACAAAAGCCATCCGCCACCCCTGAAATCCACCACAATACCATATCCAGGCGGGGGAGACCAGGCTCCATCCCGCAGCGTCCCGGCGCCACACAGCGTATATAGAGATAAAGAAGATATATAATCTAAAATTAATTACCCATAAGGGCCTACGTACTGCGGGACCGTACCCCGAAAACAACGGCCACCGACCAAGTCCCGCCCCCTTGATGTAATACCCACTATATATAGGAGATACCGGGGGCCGTGTATAGAATATCCCCGTATACTACACTCCCTCGTGTAGAATGATCCCCTTGTATAGAATATCCCCGGGTTATGGATGGGGGGGGGTCCCCACTAGTATTGAATAGGGGGGGGAGTACCCTTAAGAATACCCCTTATATTCCGTATAGCTTATCCCTGTAATAATACAACTCCCTGTATAGAATATCCCCTTATTAATAACCCCCTGTATAGACATAACACAAGTTGAAATACCCTGTAATAGAATAACCCCTGGGTCAAGAATATCCGTATAGCTACCTCCCTGACTACCTATAAGCCCCAGTATATACCTCCCATAAACCCCCTGTATAGAAACCCCCCCTGTTAGATCCCCTGAGAACAAGCTACTATATAAATACCCCTGTATAGAATACCCTATGTATTAGGAATATAACCCTCCTGTATAGAATACCCACTATACTAGAATAACTGTATAGAATAACCCCCGTAAGAATTCCCTGTCTAAAGAATACCCTCCCTAGATGAATATCCCCCTGTGATGAATACCCTCCTTGGTATAAATACCCCCTTGTATATAATACAACACACTAAATATACGACACCTACCTAGATAACCCCATGTAAGGATACCCTTGGTATAATACTCCTGTATAGAATGACCTCCCCGTATAATATACCCTCTTCTTTATAGGAAATTCCCCTGTACAGAATAACCTCCCTGAAGAAATCCGCCCTGTTGAATAACACCTACCTTGTATAGATATGACGTGCCCTGTATAGAAGGTACACAACACTATATAGAATAATTGTATAGAATAAACGGCCCCCGTACTAGAATATCCCTGTATAGAAACTACCCTCCCTGTATAGCAAATCCCGTGTTAAAACCCTCCTGTTGTATAGTATACCCCCGTATAAATAGGCCACGGGCTGATCTAGACTAATACCCACATAGTGATCCCCATGTATAGGTAGTACCTCTGTGCTTATATAATAATCCAGGGGGAGGCCCCGTATAGAAATAACCCCCGTATAATAGCCCTCCCGTATAAAATTCCCCGTATAGAAATCCATCCCCCTGTCATCGAAAAATGCGCCCCATGTATAGAATACCAACACTCATATAGTGTATCCCTGTATAGTAATACACCCCTGTATAGAATTTCCCCTTGTATAAAATATCCACACTGGATAATAGAATACCCCTGGTTATGGAATGACATACCCCCTCCGATACTTAGGTTCTGGCCCCTCCGTGGGGTGGTGAATATCCCCTATACGAATCACTCCCGTTATAGATATCCCCTGTAGATATCGGTAACCCCTGTATAGAATATTCCACCACTATAATGGAATAGGCGCCTGTAGAGAATACCCCTGTAATAATCCCTGTATAGAATACACTCCCTTAAGAGAATACCCTGTATAGAATACCCCCTGGATCAAAAAACCGCTCACCTGTATAGATACCCCTGTACTGAATACCTCCCTGTAATAAATACCACCCATTATATGAATACCAAGCACTATATAGATATGACGCGCCTGTGATAATACCCTATGTAGTGAGACTACCCTTGCCCATGTATAGAATACGCGCACAATATTAGAATTAACTGTTAGAATAATATCAATATAATATATAAAATGAGAAAGATATAAGCGATAAAAATAAAGTAGATAAAAGTAAAAAAGAATATAGGGTAGGGAAAGTATGTGAAATAACAATATGATATAAAAAGAATCATATAGAAATACAATGAATTAGTAAATAATAAAATTAATATAAAATCTAACTATCTCTTGCTGCCTCCTGCGCTTCAGCGCTTCTCCCCTCTTCTCTCTCCCTCCCCCGCTCCGGTGCCTCTCTGCCTGCCGGTAGCCGCTCTAGGTGCCGCTGTCGGCCTCCTCCCCTCTATTTCTGTCTCCCTAGGGGGCGGGCGTAGGAGCCCTATCCTCTCCCCCCTATCTCGCACTGCCTCCCCCTCTCCGTTCCCCGCCCTGGGGCTCCGGCGTCCTCGTATCGCGTATCCCTCTCTCTCCGTCACAGATTCCTACTCTCTCCTCCCCTGCGGTACTCTCTGCACCAAACTCGCTAACCTATTCCCCCTCCTATCCATATATCGTCTATCACTCCTGCCCGACCCTTCCATCCCAACTCCTCACAATCGACATCAACCTCCCTCCATCGAGGGCTATAGTTATCCCGGGACTGGTACTATCACGGAGGGCGTGTAAGGGAGGGCTATGCACTTCTCCTCCCCTACCGCATCCCGTGGCCTCCTCTGACCTATAACTAGTCTCTTGCGTGACTCGCTCCTCAAGGTCCCTCCCGGTCCCTTGGATTACCTCCCTCCTCCCCCCCATCTCCCCATCCCACGGGGCGGCGCTGGCGGCACTCCCCCTGCCCCACTCCCTCCCATCGCCTCTAATCTCCTCGGCACTCTGCCACGCATCCCCTCCGTCCGCACTCGGGGGAGGGCCGATCCCATCGTCCCCTCTGCCTACTCCCTCACGCCTTCCTACCTCTCCGTCTCCCCCTGTCCTCCTCCATACATCCATCTCCTGCTCCCTCCTCTCCACTCCTCCGCCTACCCATCTCTCTCTCCCGTCCCTCTCTCTTGCCGGCGCCCCGCCCTCCGCCCCTCCCCCCTACTCCCTCTCTCCCGTCCCTGCGCCTCGGGGAGCCGTCGAGGCGCTCAGGGGTGCCGCATCCTCCTCGGCCGTTCCCCTCCCGTCCTTGGGCCCTCTCGCCCGCCCTCTCCCCTCTCCCCCTTTCCGCGCCTTTCCCCCCTCCTCCCCTCTCCTCCTCTCCTCTGCCCCCCACCCTCTCTGGCGGGGGGTACCTCGCCCTCTCCATCTCGTCTCCTCGTCTCCCCCCCTCTAGGCCGGGTCCTCCGGCACCCCCTGCCTGCTGCGTTCGTCATCCCTACCTCGTCGTCCTCACCTCTCCTCCGGTTAGGCCGTCCCTCCCCATCTCCCGCTCTCTTTCCCCACTACGCTTCCTCGCCCCTCTCTCTCATCCCCGCACTCCTCTCTCTCATACTCACCTGCGTCGCGTCCCCCCTCTCCCTCCTCCCGTCTCCTCCGTCGTGTCCTTTCACCATTCCTCCTCCCCTTCCTCCCCTCCTCTCCCCTCTTCTCTCCCCTGCTCTCCTACACCCATTGCTTCCCCCCTGCCTGGCCCTTCGCATCCCTACCTCTCCCACTCCCCATTCCCCTCCCCCACCCTCTCTATCTCCCCTCCCTACTCCCCACCCCCGCCTCTCCCTTCACCGCTATCCCACCCTCCCCTTCTCTCCTCCTTCTTATTCCTCCTCACTCTCCCCCGCGCCATCTCCTCCTCTACACACCTTCTTCCCCTCATCTCCCTCACCTCCTCTCCTCTCCATCCCTCCTCTCCTCCTCCCTCTGCTCTACTAACTCATCCACCTTCCTTAACTCCTGCCCTACTCCGAATCCCCCATCTACCTACCCTCTCTCCCCTCCTCCTCTGACCTTCTATCCCCTACCTTTCTCTTCCTTCCCTCCAGCCTCCCCCCCTACAATCCCCCTACCATCCATACCCCTCGGCCCTCCCTCCCATTCCCTCTCCCACTCTTCTCCCTCCTCCCCTCTCCCCCTTGCTCCTACCTCCTTCCTCTTCTCTCCTCTCCGCCTCTCCCTCCCTCCTTCCCCCTCTCTCTCCCCTCCCTCTCCCTATCCTCCCTCTCCCTCTCTCTCTCTCTCCCTCCCTCCTCCTCTCCCCTTTGATCCAATCTCTCCCCTCCCCCCATCATCCTCCCCTCCAATCACCTTCTCTCTCCTCTCCCCCCCCTCTCCTGTCCTCCTTCCCTCGCTGCGTTGCCTCCCCCTCTCTCCCCTCTCTCCTCCCTACCCCCACCCCCCGCCTTCCCCTACTCCCTCTCCCCCCCTCTCCTCTCCCCTCCCTCCTCTATCCCTCTAGACTTTCCTCCTCTCCTCTCCTTCTCCCTCCCTCCCCCCGCCCTATCCCACCCCCCCTCCCTCCCCTCTTCCCCATATCTCCTTCTCCTCCTTCTCCTCCCCTCCTCTTCCCTCCCCCTACTCTTCCCCCCCTCTCCTCCCTTCCCTCTTCCTCTCTCTCTCTCCTTCCTTATCTCTTCCCCCACTTCCGCCGCTACTCTCTCAATCTCCCCCGTCTACTCTCCCGTTGCTCGACACCCATTCCTGTCTCGCTCTACGTCTCCCTGTCCTCCCTCCCCTCCTTGTCTCGCCGCCCCCCTGTCTCGCCCCTCACCCCCCTCTATAGCCGCCCCCCCCTCGTACTCCCCCCCCTTTCCGCGGCTCCTTGCTGTTCTCCTCCTCCGTCTCGCATCCCCCCGTTCCTATACCCTCTCTCTGTATCCCCTCCCCTGTATCTCCGCCTCCCCTCCCTGTATCGACTCCCCCCTTCTCTCCTACCCTCCTTGTCAGCCTCCCCCCCGATGTCTCGACTCCCCCCACCACTCTCTAGCCTCCCGTCTCGCATCCCCCCGTATAAGCATAATCACCTGTCTCGCCATCCCTCCCTGTATCGCATCTCCCCTGTCAGCCTCCCCTCCTGTCTCGCATCCCCCCTGTCTCTCATCCCACCCGTTTCTCTCCTCGCCTTCCCCCCCCTCGTCCTAACCTCCACCCCCATGTCTGGCTCTATTCTATACAAGGAGGGTATTCTATACAGGGGATATTCTATACAGGGAGGGTATTCTATACAGGGATATTCTATACGGGGGTATTCTATACAGTATATCCCCGTATAGAATACACTCCCTGTATAGAATATCCCCTGTATAAAATATCCACACTATATAGAATACCCCTGTATAGAATACCCCATATATAGAATCTGTATAGAATACCCCCTGTATAGAATACCAACACTATATAGAATACCCCTGTATAGAATACCCTATGTATAGAATACCCTTCCTGTATAGAATACCCACACTATATAGAATAACTGTATAGAATACCCCCGTATAGAATATCCCTGTATAGAATACCCTAACACTATATAGAATACCCACCATAGTATACCCCATGTATAGGATACCCTTGCTGTATATAATACTCCTGTATAGAATACCCCGTATAATATACCCTCTCTGTATAAAATATCCCCTGTATAGAATACCCTCCCTGTATAGAATACCCCCTGTATAGAATACACTCCTTGTATAGAATACCCCCTGTATAGAATACCAACACTATATAGAATAACTGTATAGAATACCCCCGTATAGAATATCCCTGTATAGAATACCCTATAGAATATCCCCTGTATAGAATACCCTCCTTGTATAGAATACCCCCTGTATAGAATACCAACACTATATAGAATACCCACCATAGTATAACACTATATAGTCAATAACTGTATTAGCATACCCGGATTGGGAATATCCTGTATAGGCATTACCCTCCGTATAGAAAATCCCCTCTATATAGAATACCCTCCCTTGATATAGGGGGCATGGAGAGGACAGAAAGGGGGGAGAGGAAGAATACCCCCCATCCTGGATAGAATACAACACTAATAGAAGTACCCACCATAGTATACCCCATGAAGGAACTCTTGCTGTATATAATTAACAGCTTCTCCCGTATAGAATACCCCCGATATAATATACCCTCCATGTAAAAAGAGTAGTCACCCGTTATCGCATACCCTCCTGTATAGAATACCCCATGTATAGAGAAAATACCAACACCCCCAATATATAGAATTCTTACCCGCGTAGTAGAATTACCCCATGTATAGAATACCCTTCCTGTATAGGGGAATACCCCCGTCATTTAGACAATTTACCCCTTCCAGTATAAAACATACCATCTCCCATGGATAGAACTACCCAACTATTATCCTATCTAGGATACCCACAATATAGGAATTACCCCCGTAGATAGAATACCCCATTGAATACCCTTCCAGTTAAAATACCTTTTCCTGTATATGTGATTACCCCCAACTATATAGAATAACCCCCATATAGAATATCCCCTGTATAGAACAACCCTTCTGTATAGAATACCCCCCTGTTGAATATAAAAAAGCCTTTACTATATTAGATAAACGTTTAGAATACCTTCCTGTATGAATACCCCTCACGATATAGAATTTAAACGTATAGAATACCCAACTAGATAGAATAACCTGTGTAGACTCCCCTGTAAGAATACGCTGTATAGAATGCCCCCGTATAGAATAACCTCCCTATATAGAATACCCCCTGTATAGAATACCCCCTGTATAGAATACCCTCCCTGTATAGAATACCCCCTGTATAGAATACCCACACTATATAGAATACCCCATGTATAGCATACCCTTGCTGTATATAATACTCCCGTATAGAATACCCCCATATAGAATACCCTCCCTGTATAAAATACCCTCTGTTTAGAATACCCCTTGTATAGAATACCCTCCATGTATAGAATACCCCTGCACAGAATACCCTCCCTGTATAGAATACCCCCTGTATTGAATACCCACGCTATATAGAATACCCCTATATAGAATATCCCATGTATAGAATACCCTTCCTGTATAGAATACCCCCATGTAGAATACCCCCTGTATAGAATTCCCTTCCTGTATAGAATACCCTACCTATATAGAATAATCCTTATAGAATACTCCCTGTATGGAATACCCTTCCTGTATAGAATACCCCCTGTATATATAACACCCCACACTGTATATAACTCCCACACTGTATATAACACAACACCCCACTCTGTATATAAACCCCCACGATAGAACACCCACCACTCTGTATATAACACCCCCACACTGTATATAACACCCCACACTGTATATAACACCCCACACACGTATGAAGATAACCCCCACTCTGGATATAAACACCCCACCACTGTAGTATAACACCCACACTGTAATAACCACCCATATCTGATATAACAACCCCACTCTGTATATAACACCCCACACTGTAATCACACCCACACTGTATATAACAACCCACTCTGTATATAACACCCCACCACTGTAAAACACCCCACACTGTATATAACACCCCACTGTATATAACACCTCACACTACGTAACACCACCACACTGATAAACACCCCACTCTGTATGATAAAACCCCACTCTGTGATTAACACACCACACTGTATATACACTAACCTGTATACAACACCCCCAACTGTATATAACACCCACACTGTATAAACACCCCACACGTGTATATAACACCCCACGATACAACCACCACATCTGTATATAACACCCCACACTGTATTAACACCCCCACCTTGATATAACACCCAAGATATAACAACCCCACCACTGTAGTATAACACCCACCTGTATATAACCACCCCACACTGTATATAACCACCCACCACTGTATATACAACCCCATCTGTATATAACACACCACTTGTATATAATACACCCACTCTGTATTCTGTAACACCCCACACTGTATATAACACCCCACTCTGTATATTAAAACACCCACACTGTAATAACACCCACTGTTATTATAAACACCCCACACTGTATATAACACCCCACACTGTATATAACACCCCACACTGTATATAACCACCCCACTCTGTATATAACACCCCACACTGTATATAACACCCCACACTGTATATAACACCCCACTCTGTATATAACACCCCACACTGTATATAACACCCCACACTGTATAAACACCCCCACTGTATATAACACCATATGTAAAACCCACCGTTATCAACCCCACATGTATATAACACCCACACTCGTATATTAACACCCCACACTATAACCCCAACATCATTGTATAACCCCCCCCTGTTATAACACCCCACTCTGTATAAACACCCACTGTATATAACACCCCACACTGTATATAACACCCCACTCTGTATATCAACACCCCACTCGTATAAACAACACCCCCACACTGTATATAAACACCCCCACACTGTATATAACACCCCACACTGTATATAACACCCCACTGCTGATATAACACCCTCAACTGTATATATACACCCCACACTGTATATTAACAACCCACACTGTATATAACACCCACATGCTATATTAACACCCACCTGTATATAACCCCCACACTGTATATAACACCCCACACCTGTATATAAACACACCCACAGTATAGTAAACCCCAACCGTACTAAACACCCCACTCTGTATATAACACCCCTTACTGTAAATAACACCCACTCTGTATGTAACACCCCACACTGTATATAGCACCCCACACTGTATATAACACCACACTGTATATAACACCCCACACTCTGTATATAACACACCACACTGTATATAACACCCCACACTGTATATAACACCCCACACTCTGTATATAACACACCACACTGTATAAAACACCCCACACTGTATATAACACCCTGCACTGTATATAACACCCTACTCTGTATATAATACCCCACTCTGCATATAACATCCCACACTGTATATAACACCCCCCACGTTTCTGTATATAACACCCCACACTGTATATAAAACCCCACTCTGTATATAACACCCCACACTGTATATAACACCCCACTCTGTATATAACACCCCACACTGTACATAACACCCACAATGCATATAACACAACACCCCACTCTGTATATAAAACCCACTCTGTATATAACACCCCACACTGTATATAACACCCACTCTGTATATAACAACCACTCTGTATATAACACCCCACATTGTATATAACACCCACTCTGTATATAACACCCCACACTGTATATAACGCCCAACTCTGTATATAATGCCCCACTCTGTATATAACGCCCCACACTGTATATAATGCCCCACTCTGTATATAACGCCCCACGCTGTATATAACACCCCACACTGTATATAACACAACACCCCACTCTGTATATAACACCCCTTATACAGAGTGGGGTGTTTAATACAGAGTGGGGTGTTATATACGAGTGGGGTGGTTTATACAGATGGGGTGTGTTTATATACAGAGTGGGGTGTATATACAGAGTGGGGTTGTTATATACAAGTGTGGGGTGTTGTATACAGGTGGGGTGTTATATACAGTGGTGTGGGTGTTTATATACAGAGTGGGGTGTTTATACAGAGTGGGGTGTTATTACAGTGGGGGGTTTAATACCATGTGGGGTGTTAATACAGATGGGGTTTATACAATGTGGGGTGTTATAACACAGTGGTGGGGTGTTATATACAGAGTTAAGTGTTATATACAGAGTGGGGTGTTATATACAGTGTGGGGTGTTATATACAGTGGTGGTGGGTTGTTTATATACAGAGTGGGGTGTTTTATACACAGTGGGGGGTGTTTATATACAGTGTGGGGTGTTATATACAGTGTGGGGTGTTATATACAGAGTGGGGTGTTATATAACAGTGGTGGGGGTTGTTATCTACAGATGGGTGTGTTTATACAGTTGGGGTGTTATATACAGTGTGGGGTGTTTATATACAGTGTGTGGGGTGTTATATAAGTGTGGGGTGTTATATACAGAGTGGGGTGTTTTAATACAGTGTGGGGTGTTATATACAGAGTGGGGTTGTTATATACAGTGTGGGGTGTTTATAACAGAGTGGGGTGTTATATACAGGTGTGGGGTGTTGTATACAGAGTGGGGTGTTATATACAGTGTGGGGTGTTATATACAGAGTTAAGTGTTATATACAGAGTGGGGTGTTATATACAGTGTGGGGTGTTATATACAGTGTGGGTGTGTTATATACAGAGTGGGTGTTATTAATACAGTGTGGGTGTTATAATACAGTGTGGGGGTGTTGTACTACAGAGTGGGGTGTTATATACAGTGTGGGGTGTTGTATACAGAGTTGGGTGTTATATACAGTGTGGGGTGTTGTATACAGAGTTAAGTGTTATATACAGTGTGGGGTGTTATATACAGTGTGGGGTGTTATATACAGAGTGGTGTGTTATATACAGTGTGGGGTGTTTATATCAGTGGTGGGGTGTTATATACGAGTTGGGGGTGTTATATACGTGTGGGGTGTTATATACAGTGTGGGGTGGTTATATACAGGTGGGGTTATATACAGTGTGGGGTGGGTTAAATATACAGTGTGGGGTTGTTATATACAGAGTGGGGTGTTATAATACAGTAGTGGGGGTTAATATACAGTGTGGGGTGTTATATACAGTGTGTGGGGGGGTGTTATATACAGAGTGGGTGGGGTGTTATATACAGTGTGGGGTGTTATATACAGGTGTGGGGGTGTTATATACAGTGTGGGGTGTTATATACATAGAGTGGGGTGTTATATACAGTGTGGGGTGTTATATACTATCAGAGTGGGGGTGTATATACAGTGTGGGGGGTGTTATATACAGTGTGGGATCAGTGTGGGGGGTTTATATACAGTGTGGGTGTTATAACAGGTGGGGTTTTATACAGTGAGTGGGTGGGTGTTTTATACAGGTGTGTTATATACAGTGTGGGTGTTATTATACAGAGTGGGGTGTTATACAGAGTGGGGTGGTGTTATATCAGTGTGGGGTGTTATATACAGTGTGGGGGGTTATAATATACAGAGTGGGGTGTTATAATATACATTGTGGGGGTGTTTATATCGTGTGGGTGTTATATATACACAGAGTGGGGGTGTTATATATACAGTGTGGGGGGGTGTTGTATACAGATTGGGTGTTATATACATGTGGGTGTTTGTATACAGAGAGTTAAGTGTTATAATACAGTTGTGGGTGTGGGTGTTATATACAGTGTGGGGTGGTTATATACAATATGGTGGTGGGGTGTTATTACAGAGTGGGTGGGATATACAAGGTGGGGTGTTATAATACAGTGTGGGTGTTGTTATAACATAGAATACCCCTATTAGAATATCCCCCGTAATAGAATACACTCCCTGTATAGAATATCCCCTGTATAGAATATCCCCTGTATAGAATATCCACACTATATTGAATACCCCTGTAAGAATACCCCTGTATAGAATATCCCCTGTATAGAATACACTCCCTGTATAGAATATCCCCTGTATAAAATACCCCCTGTATAGAATACCCTCCCCTGTATAAGAATACCCCCTGTATGAATACCTCTCGTTATAGAATACCCCCTGTATAAATACCACCACTATATAGAATACCCCTGTATGAAACCCTATGTATAGAATACCCTTTCTCCTGTATAGAATACCCACACTATATAGAATAACTGTATAGAATACCCCCGTATAGAATATCCCTTATAGAACCCTCCCTTGTTAGAATATCCCTGTATATAATACCCTCCTGTATAGATATCCCCCTGATGAAAACCAACACTATATGAATACCCACCATAGTATACCCCATGATAGGATACCCTTGCTGTTATAATACCCTGTATAGAATACCCCGTATAATATACCCTCTCTGTAATAAATATCCCCTGTATAGAATAACCCTCCCTTATAGAAACCCCCTGTAAGAATACACTCCTTGTATAGAATACCCCTGTATAGAATACCACACTATAGAATACTGTATAGAATACCCCCGTATAGAATATCCCCTGTATAGAATACCCTCCCTGTATAATAATCCCCTGTATAGAATCACCCTCCTTGTATAGAATACCCCCTGTATAGAATACCAACACTATATAGAATACCCACCATAGTATACCCCATGTATAGGATACTCTTGCTGTATATAATACTCCCGTATAGAATACCCCCGTATAATATACCCTCCCTGTATAAAATATCCCCTGTATAGAATACCCTCCCTGTATAGAATACCCCATGTATAGAATACCAACACTATATAGAATATCCCCGTATAGAATACACTCCCTGTATAGAATATCCCCTGTATAAAATATCCACACTATATAGAATACCCCTGTATAGAATACCCCATATATCGAATACCCCTGTGTAGAATCCCCCGTATAGAATACACTCCCTGTATAGAATATCCCCTGTATAGAATATCCCCTGTATAGAATATCCACACTATATTGAATACCCCTGTATAAATACCCCTGTATAGAATATCCCTGTTATAGAATACACTCCTGTATAGAATATCCCTGTATAGAATACCCCCGTATAGAATACCCTCCCTGTATAGAATACCCCCTGTATAGAATACCCTCCCTGTAATAGAATACCCCCTGTATAGAATACCAACACTATATAGAATACCCCTGTATAATACCCTATGTATAGAATACCCTTCCTGTATAGAATACCCACACTATATAGAATAACTGTATAGAATACCCCCGTATAGAATATCCCTGTATAGAATACCCTTCCTGTATAGAATATCCCCTGTATAGAATACCCTCCTTGTATAGAATACCCCCTGTATAGAATACCAACACTATATAGAATACCCACCATAGTATACCCCATGTATAGGATACCTGCTTGTATATAATACTCCTGTATAGAATACCCCCGTATAATATACCCTCTCTGTATAAAATATCCCCTGTATAGATACCTCCCTTTATGAATACCCCTGTAAGAATACCCTCCTTGTATAGAATACCCCTGTATAGAATACCAACACTAATATAGAAATAACTGTATAGAATACCCCCGTAATAGAATATCCCTGTATAGAATACCCTCCTCTGTATAGAATATCCCCTGTATAGAATAACCCTCCTTGTATAGAATACCCCGTATAGAATCCCAACACTATATAGATACCCACCTAGTAAACCCCATTGTATAGATACTCTTGCTGTATATATACTCCCGTATAAATACCCCCGTATAATATACCCTCCCTGTATAAAATATCCCCTGTATAGAATACCCTCCCTGTATAGAATACCCCATGTATAGAATACCAACACTATATAGAATACCCGCGTATAGAATACCCCATGTATAGAATACCCTTCCTGTATAGAATACCCCCTGTATAGAATACCCTTCCAGTATAAAATACCTCATGTAAAATAACCCACACATATATAGAATACCCACACTATATAGAATACCCCCGTATAGATACCCCCTATAGAAAACCCTTCCTGTATAAAATACCTTTCCTGTATAGATACCCCCACTATATAGAATAACCCATATAGAATATCCCCTGTATAGAAAACCCTTCCTGTTAGAATACCCCCCCGTTTAAAAAAGCCTTACTATATAGAATAACCTGTATAGAATACCTTTCCTGTATAGAATACCCTCACTATATAGAATAAACTGTATAGAATACCCACACTATATAGAATACCCCTGTGTAGAATACCCCATGTACAGAATACCGCTGTATAGAATGCCCCCGTATAGAATACCTCCCTATATAGAATACCCCCTGTATAGAATACCCCCTGTATAAACCCTCCCCTGTATGAATACCCCCTGTATAAATACCCACACTATATAGAATACCCCATGTAATAGCAACCTTGCTGTATAAATACTCCCGTATAGAATACCCCCATATAGAATACCCTCCCTGTATAAAATACCCTCTTTTAGGAATACCCCTTGTATAGAATACCCTCCTGTTAGAAATACCCCTGCACAGAATAACCCCCCTGTATAGAATACCCCCTTATTGAATACCCCACTATATAAATAACCCCTATATAGAATATCCCATGTATAGAATACCCTTCCTGTATAGAATAACCCCCCTGTAGAATACCCCCCTGTATAGAATTCCCTTCCTGTATAGAATACCCTACCTATATAGAATATCCTTATAGAATACTCCCTGTTGGAATACCCTTCCTGTATAGAATCACCCCCTGTATATATAACAACCCCACACTGTATTAACTCCCCACTGTATATAACACAACACACCCCACTCTGTATATAACACCCCCTTATGTAATAAACCCACTCTGTATGTAACACCCACACTGTATATAGCACCCCACACTGTATATAACACCACACTGTAATAAACACCCCCACACTCTGATGAAACACACCACACTGTATATCAACACCCCACTGTATATACACCCCACACTCTGTATATAACACACCACACTGTATACAAACAAAAACACCCCACACTGTATATAACAACACCCTGCACTGTATATAACACCCTACTCTGTATAATACCCCACTCTGCATAACATCCCACACTGTAATAAACACCCCACTCTGTAATACACTACTCTGTATATAACACCCCACACTGTAATAAAACCCCCATCTGTATATAACACCCCACACTGTAATATAACAACCCCACTCTGTATATACAACCCACTCTGTATATAACACCCCACACTGTATATAACACCCACTCTGTATATAACACCCACTCTGTATATAACACCCCACCACTGTATATAACACACCACTCTGTATATACACCCCACACTGTATATACCCCCCCCACCTGTACATAACACCCACAATGCATAACCACAACAACCCCCTCTGTATATAAACCCACTCTGTATATACCACCCCACACTGTATATAACACCCACTCTGTATATCAACCACTCTGTATATACACCCCACATTGTATATAACACCCACTCTGTATATAACACCCCACAACTGTATAAACCCCAACTCTGTTATAATGCCCCACTCTGTATATAACGCCCCCACACTGTATTAATGCCCCACTCTGTATATAACGCCCCACGCTGTATATAAACACCCACACTGTATAAACACAACCCCCACTCTGTATTAACACCCTTACTGTAAATTAACACCCACTCGTATTACCACCCCACACTGTATATAGCACCCCACACTGTATATAACACACACTGTATATAACACCCCCACTCTGTATATAACACACCACACTGTAATACACCCCACACTGTATATAACACCCCCACACTCTGTTATATACACACCCACACTGTTAAAACACCCCCCTGTATATAAACACCCTGCACTGTATATAACACCCTACTCTGTATATAATACCCCACTCTGCATATAACATCCCACACTGTATATAACACCCCACTCTGTATATACCACTTAACTCTGTATATAACCCCCACACTGTATATAAACCCCACTCTGTATATAACACCCCCACACTGTATTAACACCCCACTCTGTATATAAAACCCACTCTGTATATAACACCCCACACTGTATATAACACCCACTCTGTAATATAACACCCACTCTGTATATAACACCCCACACTGTATATAACACCCACTCTGTATATAACACCCCACACTGTATATAACACCCACACTGTAACATAACACCCACCAACATGCATATACACAACCACCCCACTCTGTATATAAACCCACTCTGTATATAACACCCCCACACTGTATATAACACCCACTCTTATGTATACAACACTCCTGTATATAACACCCCACATTGTATATAACACCCACTCTGTAATATACACCCCACACTGTATACAACGCCCAACTCTGTATATAATTGCCCCCACTCTGTATATAACGCCCCCGACAACTGTATATAATGCCCCACTCTGTATAACCCCCACGCTGTTATATAACACCCCACACTGTATAACACCCCATACTGTATATAACACCCACACTGTATATAACACCCACTCTTTATATAACACCCACTCTGTATATAAAACCCCACACGTAATAAACACCCCACCTTTATTAACACCCCCTCTGTTATATAACACCCCACACTGTATATATAACACCCCACTCTGTATATAACACCCCGCACTGTATATAACACCCAATTTGTATATAACACCCACACTGTATATAACACCCCACACTGTATATAACACCCACTCTGTATATAACACCCCACACTGTATATAACACCCCGCTCTGTATATAACACCCCACACTGTATATAACACCCACACTGTATATAACACCTCACTCTGTATATAACACCCCACACTGTACTATACACCCCACACTGTATATAACAACCCCACTTTGTATATACACCCGCACTGTATATAACACCCCACTTTTGTATATAACACCCACACTGTATATAACACCCCACTCTGTATATAACACCCCACACTGTATTACAAACCCCACACTGTATATAACACCCACACTTATTCACTTCACTCTGTATACAACACCCCACACTGTATATAACCCCCCACCAATAACACCCACTCTGTATATAACAACCCCACTCTGTATATAACAACCCCACACTGTATATAACACCCCACTCTGTCTATACACCCCCCACTGTATATAACACCCCACTCTATATATAACACACCCCACACTTGTATACACTTAACTCTTGTATACAACACCCCACACTTTAATATAACAACCACCCCACCTCCCTGGTAATATAACACCCCACACTGTATATACCCCCCCTCTGTATATCCACCCCACACTGTATATAACACTTAACTCTGTATACAACACCCCACACTGTATATAACACCCCACTCTGTATACAACACCCACACTGTATATAACACCCCACTCTGTATATAACACCCCCCACTCTGTATATAACACCCCACACTGTATATAACACTTAACTCTGTATACAACACCCCACACTGTATATAACACCCCACTCTGTATACAACACCCCACACTGTATATAACACCCCACACTGTATATAACACCCCACACTGTATATAACACTTAACTCTGTATACAACACCCCACACTGTTATCACACCCAACTCTTTATACAACCACACCCCACTGTAATAACACCCCACTCGTATATAACACCCCACACTGTATATAACCACCCCACACTGTAATATAACACCCCCCCTCTGTATATAACACCCCCACTGTATATAACACCCCACCTTATATAACAAACACAAAAACATCCCAATATAGAATACCCCTGTATAGAATACCCCATATATAGAATACCCCTGTGTAGAATATCCCCGTATAGAATACACTCCCTGTATAGAATATCCCCTGTATA
>CM033471.1:6484590-6575163 GCA_019447015.1 Hymenochirus boettgeri | reverse complement strand
TGTTTTATAGAATACCCTCATGTATAGAATACCCCCGCCCTTGATAGGAATTACCAACATATATAGATTACCCACCATAGTAATACCCCATGTATAGGTACTCTTGCTGTTATATCAACCCCGTATAGAATACCCCCCCGTATAATATACCCTCCTGTATAAAATATCCCCTGTATAGAATACCCTCCCTGTATAGAATACCCCATGTATAGAATACCAACACTATATAGAATATCCCCGTATAGAATACACTCCCTGTATAGAATATCCCCTGTATAAAATATCCACACTATATAGAATACCCCTGTATAGAATACCCCATATATAGAATACCCCTTGTGGTAGAATATCCCCGTATAGAATACACTCCCTGTATAGAAATCTCCTGTATAGAATATCCCCTGTATAGAATATCCACACTATATGAATACCCCTGTATAGAATACCCCTGTATAGAATATCCCCTGTATAGAATACACTCAGATAGAATATCCCCTGTAAGAATACCCCCCTGTATATAGAATACCCTCCCTGTAAGCAATACCCCCTGTATTAGAATACCCCTCTCCATGTATAGAATACCCCCTTTAGATACCAACACTATATGATACCACCTGTATAAATACCCTATGTTATGAATACCCTTCCTGTATAGAATACCCACACTATATAGAATAACTGTATAGAATACCCCCGTATAGAATATCCCTGTATAGAATACCCTTCCTGTATAGAATATCCCCTGTATAGAATACCCTCCTTGTTAGAATACCCCCTGTATAGAATACCAACACTATATAGAATACCCACCATAGTATACCCCATGTATAGGATACCCTTGCTGTATATAATACTCCTGTATAGAATACCCCCGTATAATATACCCTCTCTGTATAAAATATCCCCTGTATAGAAAACCTCCCTGTATAGAAATACCCCTGCTGATAGATACACTCCTTGTATAGAATACCCCCTGTATAGAATACCAACACTATATAGAATAACTGTATAGAATACCCCCGTATAGAATATCCCTGTATAGAATACCCTCCCTGTATAGAATATCCCTGTATAGAATACCCTCCTTGTATAGAATACCCCCTGTATAGAATACCAACACTATATAGAATACCCACCATAGTATACCCCATGTATAGGATACTCTTGCTGTATATAATACTCCCGTATAGAATACCCCCGTATAATATCCCCTCCCTGTATAAAATATCCCCTGTATAGAATACCCTCCCTGTATAGAATACCCCATGTATAGAATACCAACACTATATAGAATACCCGCGTATAGAATACCCCATGTATAGAATACCCTTCTTATGAAACCCTGTATAGAAAACCCTTCCAGTATAAAATACACTCAGTATAGAATTTACCCACACTATATAGAATTACCCACCTAGATAAAATCCCCCGTATAGAATACCCCCATATAGAATACCCTTCCTGTATAAAATACCTTTCCTGTAGATATACCCCCACATATAGATAAACCATATAGAATATCCCCTGTATAGAAAAACCCTTCCGTTATGTTAGAATACCCCCCCTGTTAAAAAAGCCTTACTATATAGAATAAAACCTGTAAGAATACCTTTCCTGTATAGAATACCCTCACTATATAGAATAACTGTATAGAATACCCACACTATATAGAATACCCCTGTGTAGAATACCCCATGTACAGAATACCGCTGTATAGAATGCCCCCGTATAGAATAACCTCCCTATATAGAATACCCCGTATTAGGACATACCCCCTGTATGAAGTACCACCCTGTTAGAATACCCTCCCTGTATAGAATACCCACACTATATAGAATACCCCTGTATAGAATACCCTTGCTGTATATAATACTCCCGTATAGAATACCCCATATAGAGAATACCCTCCCTGTAAAAATACCCTCTGTTTTAGAAATACCCCTTGTATAGAATACCCTCCATGTATAGAATACCCCTGCACGAATAACCCTCCCTGTATAGAATACCCCCTCCTGTATTGAATACCCACGCTATATAGAATAACCCTATATGAATATTCCCATGTATAGAATACCCTTCCTGTATATAGAATACCCCCATGTAGAATATCCCCCTGTATAGAATTCCCTCCTGTATAGACATATACCCTACCTGATAAGAAACATCCTTTATAGAATAACTCCCTGGATGATGAATACCTTCCTGTATAGATACCCCCTGTATATAACACCACCCACACTTATTATAAAAATCCACACTGTATATAACACAACACCCCACTCTGATTTATAACACCCCCTTACGTAATAACCACCCACTCGTTGTAACCACCCCACACTTCGTATATAGGACCACCCCCACACACTGTATTAACACCACACTGTAGATCACACCCCCACACTCTGTATATAAACACCAACACTGTATATAACCCCCACCTGTATATAACACCCCCACTCTGTATAAAAGAACACCACACACTGTACTAAAAACACCCCACCACTGTATAACACCTGCACTGTATATAACACCCTAATCGATAAATTACCCACTCTGCATATAACTCCAACAACTGTATATAACACCCACTCTGTATATAAACTAACTCTGTATATAACACCCCACACTGTATAAAACCCCACTCTGTATATAACACCCCCCACTGTATAAAAACACCCCACTCGTATATAAAACCCACTCTGTAATATTAACACCCACTCCACTGTAGTATAAACACCCCACTTGTATATAACACCCACTCTGTATAAACACCCACCACTGTATATACACACCCACTCTGTATATAACCCCCACACTGTTATAACACCCCACACTGTAATAACACCCCACAATGTTATAACAAACACACAAACCCACTCTGTATATAAACCCATACTGTATATAACAACACCACTACTGTAATAAAAAAACCCACATGTATATAACACCCCACATTGTTATAAACACCCATCTGTATATAACACCCCACACTGTATACATAACGCCCCAACTTGTATATAATGCCCCCACTCTGTATATAACGCCCACCACACTGTATATAAGCACCCCACTGTATATAACGCCCACGCTGTATATAACACCCCACACTGTATATAACACAACACCCCACTCTGTATATAACACCCCCTTACTGGTAAATAACACCCCACTTGTATTTGGTAACAACACCCACACTGTATATAGCACCCCACACTGTAATATAACACCACACTGTATATATAACACCCCACACTGTATATAACACCCCATACTGTATATAACACCCACACTGTATATAACACCCATCACCACTCTGTATATAACACACCACACTGTATAAAACACCCCACACGATATAACACCCTGCCACTGTATATAAAACACCTACTCTGTATATAATACCCCAACTCTGCAGATACATCCCACACGTACTAAACACCCCACTCTGTATATAACCTTAACTCTGTATAAACACCCTCACACTGTTAATATAAAAACCCCACTCTGTATATAACACCCCACACTGTATATAACACCCACTCTGTATATAAAAACCCACTCTGTATTATAACAACCCCACACTGTATATACACCCACCAACCCACTCTGTATAAGTTATAACACCCACTCTGTATATAACACCCCACACTGTATATAAAACACCCACTCTGTAATATATAACACCCCCACCCACACTGTATATAAAACAACCCCACACTGTATATAACACCCCCACACATGTCTATAACACAAACACCCCCACTCTGTATATAAACACCCACTCGTATATAACACCCCACACTGTATATAACACCCCACTCTGTATAATAACATAACCACTCTGTATATATAAAACCCCACCCCACTATTGTAATAACAACCCACTCTGTATATAAACACCCCACCTGTATATAACACCCACTTGTATACATGAACCCCACTCTGTATATAACCCCCACACTTATATATCCACCCAACACCATTATAAACGCCCACTGCAGATATATAACACCCCCTACAACCCACTGTATATAACACCCCATACTGTATATAACACCCCACACTGTATATAACACCCACTCTTTATAAACACCCACGTATGTTCAATAAACCCCACACGTATATAACACCCACCACTGTATATAAACACCCCCACTCTGTATATAACACCCCACACTTGTATGCTACTGTATAACACACCCCACTCTGTAATAACACCCGCACACTTATATAACAACCACATTTGTATATAAACACCCAACAATGTATAAACACCCCACACTGTATATAAACACCCACACTAGTATATAACACCCCACACTGTAATAAACACACCCACTCTGGATACAAACCCCCACACTGTATATAAAAAACACCCACTGTATTAAACACCCTCATCTGTATATAACACCCCACACTGTATTATTATAACACCCCACCACGTATATATAAACCACCCCACTTGTATATAACACCCCCCACACTGTATATAACACCCCACTCTGTTTCCACACTGTATATAACACCCCACTCTGTATATAACACCCCACACTTATATAAACACCCCACACTGTATATACAAACCCCACACTGATATAACTAACTCTGTATAAACACCACACCACGTATATAACAACCCACTCTGTATATACCCCACTCTGTATATAACCACCCCACACTGTAATAACACCCCACTCTGTATATACACCCCACACTGTATATAACACCCCACTCTGTATATATAAAACACCCCACACGTATATAACAACACTAACACTGTATACAAAACACCCCAACTTTATATCAACCCCACACACTGTATATAAACCCCAAATGTATATAACACCCCACTCTGTATATAACACCCCCACACTTATAAACACCAAACTCTGTATACAACACCCACTGTATATAAACACCCCACTCTGTATACAACACCCACACTGTATATAAAAAACACCCCACTCTGTATTATAACACCACCCACTCTGTATATAACACCCCACACTGTATATAAACCCACTCTTACCACTCTGTATTTACAACCCCCACACTATATATACACCCCACCTTATAAACCCACCTCTGTATACAAACACCCCACCACTGTATATAACACCCCACACTGTAATATAACACCCCACACGTATATACACAACCTGTATAAACACCCCACACTGTATATAACACCCACTGTATAAACAACCCCACCCCACACTGTATATAACACCCCCACTCTGTATATAAACACCCACACGTATAAACACCCCACACTGTATATAATAAACACCCACTCTGTATAAACCACCCACAACTGTAATAAACACCCCCACACTGTATATAAAACCCCCCTCACTCTGTATATAACCACACCACTCTGTATATAACACCCCACACTGTATATAACACACACTCTGTATAAACACCCCCACTCTGTATTACAACACACCACTCTGTATATAACACCCCACACTGATATAACACCCCACACTGTATATAAACACCCCACCAACGTATATAACACCTACACTCTGTATTAACACCCACCCCACACTGTATATAACACCCCCCACTACTGTATAACACCCCACACTGTATATAACACCCCCACCAACACTGTATATACCACCACCCACAAACTGTATATATAACAACCCACCTGTTATATACACCCCACCAGTAATTATACACACCCACACTGTGATATATAACACCCCATCACTGTATATAAACACCCCACTCTGTATATAACACCCCACACTTATATAAACCCCACACTGTATATAAACACCCCCACTCTGGATATAAACACCCACACTGATATAACACCCCACTAACTGTATATAACACCCCACTTTTCTGTATATAACACCCCCACACTGTATATAAACACCCCACACTGGATAAAAACACCCACCTGTAATATAACCCCCACTGTATATAACACCCCACCAATGTATATATAAAAACACCTAACATGTATTACAACGAACCCCACACGGTATAACACCCCACTGTAATACCTAAACACCCCACACTGTATATAACACCCCACATATGATTAAACACCCCACACGTATTAACACCCCACTCGTATATATAAAACCCCACTCTGTATATAAACCACCCATTACACCACGGTATATTAACACCCCCAACTGTATAAAACACCCCACTCTGTATATAAACACCCACATGTATAACACCCCACACTGTATATAACACCCCACTCTGTATATAACACCCCCCACTGTATATAAAACCACATCTGTATATAACACCCCACACTGTATATAAACCCCACTCTGTATTATAACACCCCACACTGTATATAACACCCACACTACTGATATAAACCCCACACTGTATATATAACACCCCCACTCTGTTATAAAAACCCCCCACCTGTATTAACACCCCACTGTATATACCAACCCCCACACTGTAATTAAACAACCCCACACGTATATAAAACCCCACACTGTATATAACACCCCACACTGTACCCACTGATAAACCCCACACAATGTATATAAACACACACCCACACTGAATAATAACACCCCATCTGTATATAAACCACCACAACTGTATATAACACCCCACACTGCTATATAACCCCCATCGATAAAACAACCCCACACAGTATAAAACACCCCTCACTGGTATAAACACCCCCACACTGTATATACACCCCACTCTGTTATTAACACCCCACACTGTATAAAACACACCCCACACTGTTATAACACCACACTCGTATATAACACCCCACTCTGTATATAACACCCCACACTGTATATAACACCCCACTGTATATAACACCCCACTCTGTATATAACACCCCCACTCTGTATATAACCACCCCACTCTGTATATAACACCCCACCCACCACTGTATATAACACCCCACCACTGATCAGTTATAACACCCCCAATCTGTATATAAAACCCCACACTGATATAACACCCCCCACCCACTCTGTATATAAACACCCCACAACGTATGATAACACCCCAACTGTATATAAACACCCCACACTGTTATATAACACCCCACTCTGTATATAACAACCCACACTGTGTATATAAAACCCCCAACTGTATATCCACCCCACAATCGGTATATAACACCCCACACATGTATATATAACACCCCACACTGATATAACACCCAACCGGTATTAGATACACACCCCCCACTCTGTATAGATAACACCCCACACACTGTAAATAACACCCCACACTGTATATAACAACCCCAATCTGGATATAACACCCCACACTGCACTATATAACAACCCACTCTGTAGTATAATATAACACCACCACTCTGGTATAACACCCACTCTGTATATAAACACCACACTGATATAAACAACCCAACTATATAAACACCCAATCTGTATATAACACCCCCACATGTAATAACACCCACACTGTATATAACACCCCACTACTGTTATACACCCAACTATCTGTATATAACACCCCACTCTGTATATAACACCCCACTCTTATGTAGTATATAACTATCCCATGTATATAAAACCCACTCTGTATTATAACACCACCCACTCTGTATAAACACCCCACTTGTAATAACCCCACACTGTATATAACACCCACTCTGTAATATAACACCCCACACTGTAATATAAACACCCCCACTTTAAAACACCCCACACTGTTATAACAACACCCCACCACCTGTATTAACACCCCACACTGTATATAACACCCCACACTGTATATAACACCCCACAACTGTATATAACACCCCACTCTGTATATAAACACCCCACACTGTATAAACACCCCACACTTTATATAACACCCCACACTGTATATAACACCCCACTCTGTATATAACACCCCACTCTGTATGATAACACCCCCCACTCTGTATATAACACCCCCACTCTGTATATAACACCCCACACTGTATATAACACCCCACTCTGTATATAACACCCCACTCTGTATATAACACCCCACTCTGTATATACAACCCCACACTGTATATAACACCCCACTGATTACTTATAACACCCCCATCTGTATATAACACCCACACGTATATAACCCCACACTGTATATAAACACCCACACTCTTATATACACCCCACCCACTGTATTAACACCCACACTGTATATACACCCCAACACTGTATATAACAACCACCACGGTCTGTATATAACCCCCCAATATGTATATAACACCCCACACTGTATATAACACCCCACTCTGTATATAACACCCCACTCTGTATATAACACCCCACTCTGTATATAACACCCCACTCTGTATATAACACCCCACACTGTATATAACACCCCACACTGTATATAATAAATTGAACCCCACTCCCGGTGGATCTGTGACTGAGACTGGTTAGTCCATTTGGCAGCTCCCGCCAGGTAATGTCCCAGTTCCGGTCCCGGTGCCCGGGGTATTTCCTTCCCATTCCAGGGCTTTAGCTCCAGTTGCAATCCCGATTCCTTTCCCGGGGCCCCTGCTCGTCCTTCTGGGGCCCCACGGTCAGAGCTCAGTGACCGGCAGGCGGTGGGTCTCAGTGCTGGTGACTCTGTAGCAGGAAACTGATTATTCCGCCTGGGGGAGGGGAGGGGAGGGGAGCGCACAGACAGCTCCTACTGCACTGGCCCTTTAAGGATGTGGCCAAGGAGCCCCGTGTGTGTGTGTGTCAGTGTGTGTGTGAGAACCGGAGACACAGGAGAAGGAGAAGCTGCGGTGCCTGGAGCCGGGACTCGGAGAGCGGAGGTGGCTGCAGCTCTAACACAGGACCCGGGGCCCCCCAGCACCCCAGCCCCCCAGCATGCTCACTGACCCCGACCTACCCCCGGAGTTTGAAAGGTAAGTGCCTGGAGGGGAAACTTTTATCTCTTGTTCCCTCAACACCCCGGAGAAAGAACCTTCCACTGGGCGCTGAGTGCCCCAGATAGTGCCCGGTCCCTGCCAGTCTCCCCCGGGCACCCAGAGCGTTGGGATCAGTGTCAGGGGCAGGAAACACCGAGATCGCTACAAAGTATCAACTGATCCACCCAGAGCCCAGAAATGGAAACACTGTAACAATCCTTATGGAACATTGATACATTGTAACAGTCAATGTGGACCACTGATACATTGTAACAGTCAATGTGGAACATCGATACATTGTAACAATCCTTATGGAACATTGATACAATGTAACAATCCTTACGGGACACTGATACATTGTAGCAATCCTTGTGGACCATTGATACAATGTAACAATCCGTATGGGACACTGATACATTGTAGCAATCCTTGTGGACCATTGATACAATGTAACAATCCGTATGGGACACTGATACATTGTAACAGTTCATTCCCCAAGTGGAACATTGAAACATTGTAACAGTTCATTCCCCAAGTGGAACATTGAAACATTGTATCAGTTCATTCCCCAAGTGGAACATTGAAACATTGTATCAGTTCATTCCCAGTGAACTCTTCACCCCCCAGGTAGTTTTACATCTACAGGCTGAGATGGTGTTTCCCCTATTTCCCCCACCAGGGTCGGTGTTTATCCCCATTGCCTTTCTGTTGTGGGATTTCTATGGGGCTGGTGGGGATATTGGGATTATTATGGAAGGACAATGTGATTGTTGGTGTCAGATATTCTGTGCAGATCCCACTGCCCTGCTCACACAATGACAGACACAGATTGTTCCCCCTTCCAGTGTCCAAAGGTCGGTGCTCCTGGCTGGAGCCTCTGAGACACTTCATGGAAATTGTCACAACTTTTTTTTTTTGCTAAACTTTGCCAGTGGACATGCAAATCCTGTGTTTGGATTCTGTTCCCTGACTGTAAATATCAATATATTGTGGCAATCACATGGTGATTCTAGATAATGTGATTTGGGGAAAGTTGGGGGATTTTTTTAGGGTGATTATGACAATTCAGGGCTGATCTGACTGAATCTGATTTGAATTCTAATTATAGAACTGGGTTGATCTTTGACAATGTAGAAGTGTTTTATTTATCATGTCTGAATATTAGCAATCAGTGTGTGTTCATATTTAGAAATTGCTTTATATACTTTGCCTTGAAATGTAGAATGGAAAGATACATTGTTTTGATTTGGTTTTCTACCCAAACTGCTGTCAGGAACAGATGTCCCAGTCTCTCCCATTACCCCTCTCAGTGTAGTGAGAATATTGTCACCTCTGGTCCCCACATCCATAGGTGCAGATGTTGGTTGGATGTCAGTTCAGGTTTGAACAGGTTACAGGGCTGATCACCCCTCTGTGCTGGTCTGTGTACCCAGGACAAGAGCCCCAAACATCCTCTAAACCCTCACAGCACTTTTTAGTGGTTACTGAGTTTCACAGATACTTGTAAAGGTTCAACATTTGCTTCTGTGTCAACCAAATTCCCTGGGCCCTTTAGATTTTGTGTTTCTAATAACCGTCCGTTAAAATAAAACTGATTGGGGGGTTGTTAAGTTTCTAATTCACTGTGATTACCAGATACCTCACTGAGCACAGGAGCAGATGTTTCAGGTCTTTTTTTGAACAAATGTTTCTAGTTGCTGGTGACAGAAATGACTTGGTGAAAAATTATGCAAACTAACCTGTGGATTAACCCTTTACATTGCATGGGGTATCAGTGGGAACATCTTGTCGCCTGCGTAATGTAATTTTAGTTTTTGGGTTGATTTAAGTTCACCTTTAATGTCGTGTATGGACCAGCTCCTGTCCTGGGCACAGGTCCTGTCCTGTCCCTGCATTGCCTTGTGGACTTACATTGACAGTGTTAATCTCAGGGAACCCATAGAGTATTTTGTCTGGGACAATGACCTCCAAGAGGGAGAGAGTTCACTCCTGGACTGTTTTAAAAGGTGGTGGAGGACGTAGGTCTCTATTGTCTGGGCTTTAAAATCTGACTCATTTCTAAACACCCACTGAATGTCAGAGAACAAATCCTTCTGTTCTAAGCCAGTCAAGCTGTGTACAAGTACTAAAGAAAAAACAACAATCCCTGACACTGACCAGCTGTTGCTGCTGGAAGAGAATGATGGGAATTGTAGTTTATTAAGACCCTGGTAATATTAAGTCTATTTAACACCCCCACACACACACACACACCTCCTATTGCAAACTACGCATTTCTCCCCCCCACTAGTTCCAGGTTTTCTCTTATTATTTTATTTATAATTTATTTCATTCCCCAGCCAATTATTCTTTAAAATAAATAAATAGACCAGACGTGAGTTAGAATAATTTCTATTAATAATATAATAAATAAATGGACCAGACGTGAGATATAACAATGTCTAATAATAATAATAATAATAATATAATAAATACATAAACCAGATGTGAGATATAATATCTAATAATAATATAATAAATAGACCAGACATGGGATTTAATAATATCTAATAATAATAATAATATAATAAATAAATAGACCAGACGTGAGATATAACCATGTCTAATAATAATAATTATATAATAAATACATAAACCAGACGTGAGATATAATATCTAATAATAATATAATAAATAGACCAGAAATGGGATTTAATAATATCTAATAATAATAATAATATAATAAATAAATAGACCAGACGTGAGATATAACAATGTCTAATAATAATAATTATATAATAAATACATAAACCAGACGTGAGATATAATATCTAATAATAATATAATAAATAGACCAGAAATGGGATTTAATAATATCTAATAATAATAATAATATAATAAATAAATAGACCAGACGTGAGATATAACAATGTCTAATAATAATAATTATATAATAAATACATAAACCAGACGTGAGATATAATATCTAATAATAATATAATAAGTAGACCAGACATGGGATTTAATAATATCTAATAATAATAATATAATAAGTAGACCAGACATGGGATTTAATAATATCTAATAATAATATAATAATAAAACATCCCCCATCTCCTTGGTTGATAATATAAATAATTCTCTATAATATCTATTGACCTTAATGAGAAATCCAACCTCCTTCCCTTCTATTCGGGTTTTGGTGTCTATGTGGAGTCTAGAACCAGCTCCTAGTGGGGTAAGAATTGATCAGAATTCTCCCACCTGAGACAGATCTCTAGTTACTGTCAAGGCCCCAGAACAACCCCCAGAAAATCTAATATTTCTCCTATTTAAACCTCAGACGTTAGTTAATTCTCTCCCCTTTCATGATCTGTTTGTACGTTGAGAAAATATCTTGTGGGAGACACAAATTCAGTGGTTGTCAAACTTTTTCAGATCGTGATACACTTGGCACAACCTGTGTTGCTGATGTTGAATTTTACTCATATTTTATGCATTTTACAGTGTATATTGTATTGTAAACAACGTAGTGTAAAGTTACACTACATCGAATGTGTTGAGATGTTATCATAATATATATTGTATGCGCAAGTTATAGCACTACCTGAATTCTCAGGGACATCTCTGGCTTTTTGACCCTTTGAGAAATGTCCCATAGAAATATCCAAAGCTTTATCATTTAGCCTATTGCCTTCTCCATGTAAATCCCTCTTTATCCTGTTCTGTCCGTTCCATCTCCTGTGTTACTTTAACTCAATGTGGATTCTGTACAGTTTAGTAAACATTGAACCCTGTTCTAGTTCTGATGTAAGTCAATACAAACACATCTGCACAAGGAGGTTGGGGGTGTTAGGGGGTTAACATCATTGTTTTACTTGGCTCTCAGTTTTTTCAGCTCCTGATTAAAATGACAAAAAAAAAAAAAACTGTCAAAATCTTGTCAACGTTCACGGTTTATTCCTGTCCACGCAGAGCGCGGAGATCACTACAGGAACAGACATTATTGCCAGTGATAGGTAATTAAATTATCCTCTTGAATTTATATTCAGTCAACAATTGGTTTTACGGGACTTTACTTAATCCCCGGAGGCCTTAAAAAGTCCCATGTGCTGGAGAAATTGAAATAGAGACAGAAAGACACTGGGTGGGTTGAGACTTATTTATATTAATTGCTTGAATGTCAGTTGTATGAATTTTTGCTTATAAGGAGTCACAAGACTGTTTACCTGCAGTTGTATAGAGGGGGGTGACAGAGCTGGGAGCTACTGTAAATATCCTTCCACACAATGAACAGGAATGACTGTTACTGCCTGAATTGGGATCCAAAAGCACATGTTGTCTATGATGATCTTGTGATTTCTATAGGGAACCAATTCGGTATTATATTGTCGTATTCAGACAGTGGGTAATGCCCTCTATAGGTGGCAATACGATTCCTGCCATGTTACCCCTTTTAGATTCTTCCCAGAAGACGGACCATTCACTGGAAATAAATTGCGTCAAGTGAAAGAGAAACTTTTTATATTTGTATGTATGTATGTATGTATATATGTATGTATGTATGTATATATGTATGTATGTATGTATTTATATATGTATGTATGTATATATGTATGTATATATGTATGTATGTATGTATGTATTTATATATGTATGTATGTATATATGTATGTATATATGTATGTATGTATGTATGTATGTATGTATTTATGTATGTATCTATATATGTATGTATTTATGTATGTATGTATGTATGTATTTATGTATGTATCTATATATATGTATTTATGTATGTATCTATATATGTATGTAGGTATGTATTTATGTATGTATCTATATATGTATGTATGTATGTATTTATATATGTATGTATTTATGTATGTATCTATATATGTATGTATGTATTTATGTATGTATGTATGTATGTATGTATGTATTTATGTATGTATCTATATATATATGTATTTATGTATGTATGTATGTATGTAGGTATGTATTTATGTATGTATCTATATATGTATGAATGTATGTATTTATGTATGTATGTATGTATGTATAATTTTATTTATAAAGCGCCACCTGGGTACGCAGCGCTGTACATTATAAAATACAGATTATACAAACAAGGGGGTAAGTGCCATTATACAGATAGATTAAAATTAAATTAAATACAATTTCATACATCGGTTAAGAATACATATATATAAATTATGTATAAATGGATATAAGTGCAACAAGCCTCAACACATTAGGAATGAGATTCCTGCCCCGAAGAGCTTACAATCTAAGTGGGAGGGACAGCATACAGATACAAGTGTGGGGGATGGGTACAAAGTGCTTAAAGTTTGGGGCCTAATGAGTGGCGATGGCATTAGGGACCTGGAGGGCTTTGCAAACTTCCGTTCCATTTAAGGCCGATGAGGAAGCAAGTTCCTGTTCTCGGTAACACGGGCAGATTTACTCCATTTTGCACTCAATCTAATACACCTGTCTGTCTTTAATTAACCGCCTGACGCTTCCTTGCTGATTTTTTTGCCAGTTCAGTTTTCTTACCGCCAGGTGCCGGTTCTGTCACATTAAGTGTTTTATTGAGTTTGTATGTTCTCCCCGTGTTCGCGTGGGTTTCCTCCGGGCACTCCGGTTTCCCCCACAATCATAAAGACCTACTGATAGGTTGTATGTGTCAAATAAATGTGCTTAGATTGTAAGCTCTTTGGGTCAAATAAATGTGCTTAGATTGTAAGCTCTTCGGGTCAAATAAATGTGCTTAGATTGTAAGCTCTTCGGGTCAAATAAATGTGCTTAGATTGTAAGCTCTTCGGGTCAAATAAATGTGCTTAGATTGTAAGCTCTTTGGGGCAGGGCCTGATGTGAATGTATACATGTAATTGTAAAGCGCTACGGAAGATGTTGGCGCTATATAAATCCACAATAATAATAATTGGCACCAAGTTCCCTTTTGGCTCCTGGTTCCTTAGAACACTGTGAGAATAAACTGATTAGTTCTCATGGTTTGATAACACAATTGATTCAGCAGGAGACGCGAAGCCACAATCTGGTCCCCTTGTCGTTGTCGGTTTTTTTTTTCGTATTGTTTTGTGCACTCTCGGGTAGCAGTTTGTTCCTTTGCCAAATTTCCTTCCCAGAATCCTCTCTGGCATGATGTCACTTGTCACCTCTGCCTGTAAGTAAACAAGGCATTGGAAGGGTGTCACACTGATACTGTGGCAGATCTCTGGAAGAAGAGGGAAAAAAGTTCCTCGTTAATGTTCGTTTACATTCAATACTAAACTGAGCAGAACTTCAAATTAAAAACCAGCTCTGGACGGGATCCAAGCTCTGCTCTATTCACTTCTCCCAAACTTCGCCATTACATATCAATCATTAGGCAATTAGTCTTGCAATAACAATTTGCTTTTGTTTTTAGTAATAGTCTGACGGTCTCTCATTCGGCTGTTTCCTCGCGTTCAGTTTTGTGTACACAGGGCCTTGAATGAGATTGTATTATGTTGGACGTTTTTTATTTCTCTTTGGATCAGTTATTTGTCAAAAACCTACCGGCTCGAGCGTTTAAATGGCGCGTCACACTGACAACCTTAACGGCTGCCGTCCAATCACGGGGAGAAATAAAAAAAAATCATTTCAGGGTTTTTTTCTCTTTTTTTAAAGGTTTCAAAGAGAAAACAAGTTATTTGTCATTTCTTTGCCGATCGCGGCCTGAATGTTTCAACCGCGGAATATATTTTTTTTCAACGTACCGAGATTTTTCCAGTCCCTGTTTTGAATTAAAACGCCAACTGGAAGAGAGTAAAAGGGGTTTCCCAGAGCCTCCCTGAAAGGGTTAAAATGTGTCAAACCGCTAAACACGAGTAAATTCTCCCCCGCCCAGACTGGAAGAAGGTGACACATGTTGCTACTGTTTCATTGGATGCTTGGGGGATCTATTATACAGACTCTACTTTCTTGGCCATCTCTTTGTTTACCCTTTAGTCCCCTTGCAGGCGAACAGTGCAGATCTTATTACTCAGCTATAATAAAAGGGAATGATCGGCTGCCATTGAACTGGGTTTCGCTGTATCCTTAAGGATTTCACGTTGAACTGTGGTCACTAAGTTACTAATAGGTTTTTCCTTTGTATGGGATTAAATGGAATATTACGTCCCTACTCCTTACTCGCTCTTCTTTTCCATTAGCTTGTGGAGAGACCCTCGTTTATATTACTTTACGTGTTAGTAAGTCATCTTTACCCTTCCACGAGAGACCCCCCTCCCCTGGAAATGATTTATGGATCATTCCCATTGTTTATATTAGGAATGTTACATTTGTGGCTGGAGGGCAGGGGGGGGTGTTAATAATATTGACTGTAATGAGTTGAAGTTGGTAAGTGGTAAAATCCTTAGAAATGTAACCAAACTCAGACCTTTGGCCTTGTTACTGGAATTGGCACTGGGTGAGGGTTTTTTGGTTTGTGCTAATTCTGGGAATTATTATATCTCCCTCTTGTAACGTAATAACGTTTGCTCTGATTGGTTTCTGTGACTGTTTGTTACGTTATTGACGCTTCAACCTTCCTTTACAATGAGCGAATCAAGTCGGCCTTGCTTAACAGTCCAGGGGCTGTATATTAGGTACAGGGAGATGAACATATTCATTGTACAGACAGGGCTCCAATATTAACCCCCAATTAGCAGTTTAACATGGAGATCTTGAATGGAATCCATCTTTGGACGTCTGATTTCCTACCATCCTTACAAGAGAAAAGATAAAATAATCAGAGACAGAGAGGACACTGGAAATACGTTGGGGACTCGTGTGTTAATATTACGTAACGCAATACGTTGGGGACTCGTGTGTTAATATTACGTAACGCAATACGTTGGGGACTCGTGTGTTAATATTACGTAACGCAATACGTTGGGGACTCGTGTGTTAATATTACGTAATGCAATACGTTGGGGACTCGTGTGTTAATATTACATAATGCAATACGTTGGGGACTCGTGTGTTAATATTACGTAACGCAATACGTTGGGGACTCGTGTGTTAATATTACGTAACGCAATACGTTGGGGACTCGTGTGTTAATATTACGTAACGCAATGTCGTAGAGACTGATGGGCCAAGCCTAAAGCTGGGTACACACGATGAGATATTTCGGTCCGATCGACCGATAGTTCAGTGTATCGGTCGATCGGACCGAAATTATCGCATCCGAAAGTGCCCATGTCTGATCGACCGTTCGTCCGAATCGGACGAAAGGACGATTGGACAGGGTGGAAAACCTCGTCCGATCGTGCGGTCCTCTATGGACCGCACGATCGGTCGCGGTGACTATCGGACGCGGCTGCTTTTGCCGCGACCGACAGTCCTTCCTCCTGGCCGACCGTTCGAAAGTATCGAACGGTCGGTCAGGAGGAAAAATCGCTAGGTGTGTACCTAGCTTTAGGGTAGAGAAGGAAAGAAGATAAGGGGAAAGTCACTGAGATTGTTAAGACTAAGCCAACCATTGGTGGGTCATTGCCGACATAGTAAAAGTTGCTAGAGATATGGAGAAGGTTTTCATGGAGGTTTGTGAGATGGAGGAGAAACTCTAGGGTTGGATGATGAAGAAGGACACAGCTGGAATAGTGAAACAGGGAGACCAGGAAGGAAAGGAAAGAAGTAGAATAGAGAATTGTGAGCTGGTGTCCTAACAAGTCCTTAAAGAACCTCAATAGGAGAGTATTGTTTGCTCACCAAACTTAACTCAAACCACAATACACCAACATCCAGCCACCCGTGGGCACGGTGACCACAGAACGTTTCTGTCCAAGAGTAGCTGCAGTGTTTGGTCCAACAGCCAGAAATAAATGTATCCAATTCACCGATGGTGTCCTGTGCACTAGATCTTTCTATAGTGACCAATGTTTAACCATCTCCTAGTGGGAAGATCTGTTGTCGGTTGTAGTTTAATTTTTTATTTTTTTACCTTTGTGCATCGTTGCAGATTTTACCTAATAAATAAAGAAATTCCGTCCACGGCCTGTGACATTGTCATTAATATAACCGGCGGCGTTATTACGTTTTATAGATTAAATATATTGTAAGGGGCAGAGAGCTGTGATCCCTTTTATTGGGTCTGGCCGTTTACTAATCATATGCACAGAACGCGTATTTCCCCCAGGGAGAGACATGTCCGAGGGATCCTATTTATCATTCTGTAGGTTTTTCTGTACAGATGCCCTTTAGAATGGGAGCTGTGGCCTTTCGGAAGTGAATATTGAATATTTGCACTCAGTAGAATCATTTACAGCGCTGACACTTTGTAACATGGGGGTTTAACTTTGCTTTGAATTTGGTTATTACCTGCAGACTGGTTTTATTAAAGATCCGTACTGAGTTCATATTATAGATTAATATATAGAACTTGCTCTATCTTTTTCTTGTCTATTTGTGGTTCAGAAGCCGCATTAGAGCAAACAAACAATGTGAGGATCTTTGGAAACTACAACTCCCAGCATTCCCTCTCTGCACTGCACATGTCGGACATCTCTGAACTAATGCTAACAAGTGTTAACATAAAAAATAGCTTTAAAAAATTAAAATATCGAAGGTGATTCTGAGTCTTGTTGGATTGCAGCAGACTCCAGAGTACTTAGTTATAGTCTGACATCTTTGCCATTCCCTCCAATGGGTGAGATATTTTGTTTTCCTGTTGCAGAGGATGATGGGTAGAAAGGGTGGAGCATGATACAAGATCAGACTGAGGTTTAGACAATTAAAAGGTGTAAAGATATTTTTAAATATTGGTGACAAGGGGGGGAATTGGCTTGGGTAGAGTTTCTTGTATCAGAGGGAAAGGTTTATTGAAAACCCCGATATTATTCTAAAGGGATGAGATAAAATATTTACCCAAAGAGCTTGCAATCAAATTTCTTGTTTTAATAACCCCTGTGGAAATACCTGATGCTACATTGGATAATTGTTAGAACCTGAACACATTCCTGGGTGGACAATACTTTGTGTTCAACATTACACCTGGAACATCAGTTACAAGTAATTGGCCTGGTGGGAATTCTGGAACATCGGGGGTCCAGGACTGGGATTGTTTCCATTCATTCTTTGGTGGGAGTGAGATTTTCTAATATTTTACAGTTGAGAGTTTTAAACTTTTGTGGGTCTTTTTGAATTTGAACTTAACTAAACCAAGTGATAGAATTGGGAGTTTAATCTTGTCTGAGGGTAAATTTCAGACGTTCAGATTCTCTAAGGAGACAAGGTGGAGAGATGATCTCATTCCATATCGGAGACGTAAGGTTCAGACGCACTTCCCTAGTACAAGAAATGGACGCTTCGGCAGATAATTCAACCAAAATCTATATATACACAAATTAATTGTTGTCCATTCGACGTATATCTGTAGGTTAAGGGACAGTTGTGGTTCTAAATGGCTCTTGGTTCTGTATAAGTCTTCTGTACTGTGCCAGCCTCCCCGAGGGTCCTTTTCACAAGGGGATCTCCTTTGGGGTATGTTTTGAAGGGGGAAGAGGAATCCTTAGAGGATAAATGTTTAAAGCTGTTTTATTCCCTCGGGGCAAGACAATGCTTGGGTCTCAAACCTCCAATCTTACTGTTTGAAACTGGAGAGGATTTTAGGATAAGAATCCTTCTAGTTTTGGCACATTGTTAATCCGTAGATTTTTACAAGCGTGCGAATGTGGCGTATTGTGTTACTTGCCCATGAATGGACCGGGCCTCGCATGTGTGTAACATTAAAAACAATATGTGGTAAATAGAAAGAATTCCCGTAAAGATATTTATTGATTTCAGTTGCCTAATGAATTCTTTATTCTTCTCTGGCGGGGATAAGACTTGACTCTATTCCTTTAATCCCGCATATTAAAAATGCACAGAGTCCCGAAGAACAAATCCTTTTCTGTGACACAGCAGTTGGTTGTCCGTAGGACTAGGAAGAGATTCCAGGGTGAGTAACGTGGCAACTCCGCCACCAATTTGTGGGTGTCAGGAAGTTCTAGATTATTTATCAATATCCTGGGAACTGAAGTTTCTATCATAAAGAGAACTTGTTAGATTACTTTATACATTTACATTTCTAGGTCTGATTTACCCTTTAAATACAGATAGTTATTAGCCATAAAAGCACAAGTATTTTTACTAAACATGGCTAAAAACCCAGGTGCACTTTGGGTATAAAATTCAGGTTACTTTTCGAACAATACTTTACTTTTGTTTTACCAAAGAAATTACTTGCGTAGTGACCGTTGTTAGTGGGAGGCTGGTTGGATGTAAATGACATTTGCTGGAACCAATCAGAAGTTATTTACAGTGGGGGTCATTCACAGAGAGTTCTTATCACTAAAGTTAAGCCCTGAAAACTTTTTTCGATAATGGCTTGGTGGGCGATATAGAATAGGGCGTATATAAGCGATAAGCTGCGTATATAAGCGATAAGATCAAGTCCCCAGCAGCAGTTTAATATTTGGCACAACGTTTAGTGCAACGTCGGCACTAAACTGGCGCAAACGTGCGAAACATGCATGGCTTTATCGCCTATATTAACCCTAACGAATCACAGGAAATAACCTGTAAAAAGCTCAAATCTGATTGGATGTTGCAGATCAATAGCCCTGTCACACTTTTACCTCTTATTATTACACAAGCATTTTAATTGGTGGAGCTGCAGTTACAGAGCCCTGAGGCTATTGGACCCACTTTGCATAGCAAATAACTAATAAACCATTTACAGTTCAATTAAAGGGCTGCAAACAGGAATAAGGGTCAAATGTCACTTCTCTCCTTAGACACGCCTACAGAATAAAAGGGATTATTATACTGGACAGGTCTATTGGGGAAAGGTGAGGATTGATCTGCAAACTAACCAGGAATAATTAACACTTGACGTATCCAGTTTATTGGTCCCGTACTATGTTTCATTTGGAGCTGCCATATCATTTATTCCACTATCCTTATCCTTGCCATGTTCCCCACCCCTAGAGTAGAAGCTGCCATACCTGTTTCTGAAATGCCCAGTCCAGATCCAATCAGCACAGATCTGGACCCCCCAATTCTAAGTCCTGGTGTGTGAATGTAAAGCCAGTGAACGGTTGATTCTGTGCCTGGATTCCTCTAATGGCTTCAATCTCGTCACTGCCAAACTCATTTGGATGTAATTTCAGGCCAGATGACAACAGTATTGGGCATTAGGAAGCAATTTGGAGCAAGGTCTCTTCTTGTCTCTGTAATTAAATTAATAGGTTTCTTTGCACCAATGTCGTTGTCTCCCTGATCGATCACTACCAGTGTGTCCGGGATATACAGGAACTGGTAATGTGCTGGGCCCCTTTACTTATCCAAGACCCCAACCCCGTAACACGTCTCTAGGATGCAAGTGGACAGGTGACCCCTAAATATAAAGAAATAAAGTGGGAGAACTTAACGTAGGTCCTTTACCCAACCCCCGTGATTAGATTTCCAGGGAGACCTCAAATGACAAATTGAAACTGTTTTCTAGTAAATGGGATCAGCCATGGCGAACAGAATTCCAAGAGGAGGAAATTCCTTTACCCGGTAGAACACGATCCCTAGAACTTCTATAGAAATGTCCCAATAGTTTGGCTGGAAAGCAGGAAATTGTTATGGGTTTCAAAATAAAAACAGGTTAAAGAACAGAGCAGCAATATACCTTAAAAGGGGTAAAAGAGATGTCAAATGTAAAGGAAAGGGATTAGAAATGAATGGGCTTTAAGTTATAAATTGACTTATTCTACTTTAATCTGACAAAGATAGATTGACATGAAAAGATTAACACGAGACCTCATAGACCTATAGACACGAGACCTCATAGACCTATAGACACAAGACCTCATAGAGCAATAGATACGAGACCTCATAGACCTATAGACACAAGACCTCATAGACCTATAGACACGAGACCTCATAGAGCTATAGATACGAGACCTCATAGACCTATAGACACGAGACCTCATAGAGCAATAGACACGAGACCTCATAGAGCAATAGATACAAGACTTCATAGACCTATAGACACAAGACCTCATAGACCTATAGACACAAGACCTCATAGACCTATAGACACAAGACTTCATAGTCCAATTGAACCGAGACCCAATAGACTTATAGACACGAGACCTGATAAACTTATAGTTATTAGACCTCATAGACCTATAGACATGAGACCTGATAGACCTATAGACATAAGACCTGATGGACCTATAGACATGAGACTGATAGACCTATAGACATGAGACCTGATAGACCTATAGACATGAGACTGATAGACCTATAGACATGAGACTGATAGACCTATAGACATAAGACCTGATAGACCTATAGACATGAGACTGATAGACCTATAGACATAAGACCTGATAGACCTATACACATGAGTACTTTTTGAGTTTTCCTGATAATTTTAGTGGTTTAAAATGCAACTTTACCCCAAGTCCCCTCAGGTGGAGCTGACCGGTCCATGAACTTATCTCTATAGATTATCAGTGACTTTCTATTTCCTATTAAATGTGGTTTCTTAGGGCACGACATGGTAATGAGGGGTTACGCGCCCCCGTTATTGTGTTTTAGGGAAATGGCTATTTTAGTGGCTAGTGGATATGGTGGCCCAGAATAACGTTTCCTTACGGCAGGTTAAGCTCCATTAATATTTCCTCTTCGAAATCATCCAAACGTTTTCATTCTAAAATTCAAAGTTTGAAGGTAGAAACTAGTTTCTCGTTCTAAATCTGGATTGTCCAATCTGGGCCCCTTGTTTTTGAAAACTACGAGCATTTCCCTATAAACACAGTGAATGCTGGGAGTTGTAGTTTTCTTTACCTTGTGTTAAAAATGACTAGGAAATGTGGTTTAAAGAAGTGCCAAGTGCTAACTGCTGGTTTTTTGTTTATAATCTGTCTCCCGTCTTGTAGCCTTACACTAGGACGCCAGTAGCAGCGTTTGGTCTGCAGACAGTTCCTTCAGATATTTCTACCTGAGAAGGTGGTGCGTTGTCTCCATAGTTTCTGTTTAATTTACGACTCATTTAAAGTTCAGAAAGTCGAATTGTGTTTTTCGACGAACTTTTCCGTACGTTGTGTCGGCACATTGGAACCCAAAGTGGAGAGAAAAATAATTAATTGAAACATATGGAGATGTTACCGTATCTACGTGGGCGGACAATTAGTCCAGTTAGACGCACGGCGTTAGGATGAACCCTGACAGGGAAGCGAAACCAACCAGCCAGACGATATTCCCCCCTGACTTCTCTTTATTTAAAAAAACTCCTTTGAATTTGTCAGATTATCAAAGTAAAAATCTCCCTAACGGTTCATTCAGCCGGTTTACTGACGCACGGCGCCCCCCGTCAATAAAACGACACCGTGTGTAGGAGAACAAGGACGCCATTGTCTCGGTAAAGTAAAGCTGTCACAATATACTGAATGTTCTGCCGGTGTCGTCTATTAATAAAGAACGTGCTATTCCGTGTAGTGAAAGGTGTCACTTTCCGTCTCTCCCCCTTTCGAAAGAACAGAAGCGCATTAGACGGCGTTTCAATGCCGCTCTCCTGTAATCACGACCCGGTGAGAGTAATTCACGTTACCTACAAGGAAAATAGGAAGGGAATATTATTTGGTTTTACGCCTGTTAATCTGCATTCGTTATGGACGTGAAATGGAAGTTACGTTGGTTTTTTTTTTCTTTTCTGAAAATGACAGATTGTAGGATAAATCAGCAGCCAAACACAGCAAAACTATTGTGACAAGCAGAGGGTCTTTGGTGCGATACGGCGCGCTCCGCCACATATGGGTCCCATTTGCTTGGCTCCCAAAACTTCAAGTCTCTGACATAAATAATGGACAATGTAACTTTTGTTTGGGATTGTTCTGAGCGAGTTAACGTGACTGATGACTGGAGAAAGGTTATTGGACGCAGAGCCATTAGGTGCTCACACTGTCTGCTGGAGTTCATGGTGTAAACTGAGCTATTCTCCTCTGTTACTGGCCCCCTTCTGTTCAGCCTACAATGTCTCCCATCATTCCTAGTTGAGCGCTTCCAATCTCATGATAAATATACGTAAAGTAAAAATAGTTTTAGTTCTTGGAAACCAGCAGCTTTGACGTCTTGGGTCCGTTATTGGTCTCAACGTGGGAACATTTTACCTGCCAGGGGGCGAGAAATCGTCTGTGGCCTATTGTGGACGTATTGTGACTGGTCGCAACACCACACTTCCTATTGGATTTACCATAAATTGGTGAGTGCCGATTATGTGATCTTGTATGTATGGCACATCATATATCTATTGTATTCAATTAGATAACTGGACTTGAAATGTAGTTCTTGAAGACGTTTCGCAGTCATCAGTCGTAAGCGAAACGTCTTCAAGAACTACATTTCAAGTCCAGTTGATCTAATTGAATACAACAGATATACCATGACCTGGATGAATGAGAACCTTCATAAGCGTATGGCACATTCATTCCACTCCCCCTGGGCCGACCAGTTTCTAGGGGCCACAATCACTACTTTTGGTTAACACTGGTGCCCAAACACTGGGGTTCTGATTAGTTATCGGACAACCCATTAAAACTCATTGGACGTCAATCCTTTTAACAACCGGTTTGTGGCGATTTAAATGATATTTTGTGATTTAACAAAATATTGTTTGTGATTTGTGAAATGCGTCTACAAACCAAATACGTTGTCCCCCCCAACCCCCCACGATTCTACATGATGGCGAAATGCGCATTTAATTGTCTTATCTGTAGAGGTGTTAACATCTGTGCACGTGAAGTGACATGAGATATCTGCGTGTTGCCCGCGTCGAACGCTGCTAAGGGCTCGTATAACGCCCACTCGCTTCGCGCCCATATGTTTAGCTATTTAGGTGTTTGTCTCTTGGTGGGGAAACACGAGTTCTTCCTTGTACTCTTGTTTTCTACAATTACACTAATTAGATTGTAAGCTGTGGAGGTCAGGATTCCTTCTGTCCTATGTTTCTAATATGTAACCCGCGCAGGAATCTTGCAAACGCCGAACGTAACGTTGGACTCTACGGACATTATAGTTATGAAAGACAAGTTAAAGACCATAAACTGTACGGGATTTATTAGGAACAATGTCACACACAGAGATTTCTGTTCCCTTATAATAAATCAACATCACTAACATGGCTCAATACATTTTTACATGAAACACGCTAAAGATGGCGCCTAACCATAAACTTAATTTTAACTCAACCAATGGATGCACCCATTTTAATGGCATTGTTTCTCCCAATGCAGAATAGAACTACACTAACAGGGAGATTCAATAAAAGTTCTTATCGTTTAAAATGGTGCTACTTTTGCCCCAACAATCAGAACTTATGTAACATTTGAAAGCTAACATCTGATTGGTTGGGGCAAAATTAGCACCATTTTTAATGATAAGAACTTTAATTGAATAACCCCCCAAGTTTATTATAATTTAAAAAAAACTGCCACCAATAAACACCTCCTTATAAATATAGACATGTGCTTGTTAAATGAAATCCCTTAATTCAGGAAAACCCTTTTACAGAGACCTTTAAGATAATTTGGATAAATAGATTTATATCTGATCATCCTGTTCCCCATTTATCAATAAATTTAACTCATCATTAGCTGAATTTGTTTTTAATCCGTCCTACTGGTACGGTAATGTCTCTCACTATAATGAAATATTTTAGATTCAAATATTAATATGACAAAGCGAAAGCATTTATACAAATTATAATATCCCCCGGAGGTCTCTATATAGACATTATATTAGATCTATATCTATCTAAGGGGAGACGTCATCTGATCTCTACCTCGTCAATGGCTTTCTGATAGTGTCTATAGTGTCATTATAGTATAGTATAGTGTCTCTATAGTGTCTATTATAGTATAGTCTAGTGTCTATATAGTGTGCTCTTTATATAGTATAGTATAGTATAGTGTCTATAGTGTCTATTATAGTATAGTCTAGTGTCTATATAGTGTCTATTATAGTATAGTATAGTGTCTATATAGTGTCTATTATAGTATAGTAGTATAGTATAGTGTCTATATAGTGTCTATTAATATAGTGTCTAATAGTGTATATTCTAGTAAGTCATGTCTAATAGTATTTATAGTATAGATATAGATAGTATAGATAGTGTCTATATAGTGTCTATTATAGTATAGTGTCTATATAGAGTTATTATAGTATAGTGTCTATAGTGTCATATAGTATAGTGTCTATATAGTGTCATATAGTATAGTATAGTGTCTTATTAGTGTCTATATAGTATAGTTTAGTGTCTATATAGTGGCTTATTATAGGATAGTGTCATATAGTGTCTATTTAGTATAAGTATAGTATAGTATAGTGTCTATATAGTGTCTATTATAGTATAGTGTCTATATAGTGTCTATTATAGTATAGTATAGTGTCTATATAGTGTCTATATTAGTATAGTGTCTATATAGTGTTATTATAGTATTAGTATAGTATAGTATGTGTCTATATAGTGTCGTTTAGTTATAGTGTCTATATAGGTCTATTATAGTATAGTATAGTGTCTATAGTGTCTATTATAGTATAGTATAGTGTCTATATAGTGTCTATTATAGTATAGTATAGTGTCTATATAGTGTCTATTATAGTATAGTATAGTGTCTATATAGTGTCTATTATAGTATAGTGTCTATATAGTGTCTATTATAGTATAGTGTCTATTAGTGGCTATTAGAGTTAGTATATGTGTCTATATAGTGTCTATTATAGTAAGTAAGTGTCTATATAGTGTCTAGTATAGTATAGTGTCTAGTATTAGTGTCTATTATAGTATAGTATAGTGTCTAATAGGTCTTTATAGTATAGTGTCTATATATGTCTATTATAGTATAGTGTCTATATAGTGGCTATTATAGGTCTAGTATAGTATGTGTCTATATAGGTCCTATTATAGTTTATAGTATAGGTCTATATAGTGTCTATTATAGTGATGTATAGTATTAGTATAGTGTCTATATAGTGTCTATTATAGTATAGTGTCTATATAGTGTCTATTATAGTATAGTGTCTATATAGTGTCTATTATAGTATAGTGTCTATATAGTGTCTATTATAGTATAGTATAGTGTCTATATAGTGTCTATATAGGTATCTATAGTATAGTATAGTGTCTATATAGTGTCTATTATAGTATAGGTGTCTATATAGTGTCTATTAAGTTATAGTGTCTAATAGTGTCTATTATAGTATCAGTGTCTATATAGTGTCTATTATAGTATTAGTAGTATAGTATAGTGTCTATATAGGTCTCTTATAGATAGTGTCTAATAGTGTCTTATAGTATAGTGTCTATATAGTGTCTATTATAGTGATAGGGTCTATATAGTGTCATATAGTATAGTATAGTGTCTATATAGTGTCTATTATAGTATAAGTATAGATAGTATAGTGTCATATCGTGTCTATTATAGTATAGTGTCTATATAGTGTCTAGTATAGTATCAGTGTCTATATAGTGTCTATATAGTATAGTGTCTATATAGTGTCTATTATAGTATAGTTAGTGTCTATATAGTGTCTATGATAGTATATGTCTATATAGTGTCGATAAGTATAGTGTTTATAGTGTATTATAGTATAGTGTCTATATAGTGTCTATTATAGTATATAGTGTCTTATATAGTGTCTATATAGTTAGTGATGTGTCTATATAGTGTTCATATGTATAGTATAGTGTTCTATAGTGTCTTATATAGTATAGTGTCGATATAGTGTCTATTATAGTATAGTGTCTTATAGTGTCTATGATAGTATAGTGTATATAAGACTATATTAGATCTATATCTATGGGGGAGACCTACTACTTTAATGGCTTTGAACGCTGATGTACACAGAAGTACATATTCTCAACTGAAGGATGGTTAATCCAAGCTAATTAGTGCCGAGACCTTCCCAAGTGTAGTTTCATTATGGAAGCGCTTTGGCTAATAGTCTGCGACCAATCAGATTAACCATCTGTGCCCTAGGGCGCTGGAGTGCGCCGGGAAATCTGTGTCCGTTGGTTCCCTGGAATGTTTTGGTTGGGTTATTTAAGGGTAAAAAGGTTTGGCCCAAATTTAAGAGGGTCACACTTCCTCTGGGAGTTGGGGGGCTATTTGAGACGCGTTCCACACACATATTTATTTTCAGATAATAAAACAAACTTTTTCTTTTTCAACCTCCCTCCCTACCCCCTTTGTGGCACACGTGGTCAGACCAAAAATGTACTGAATAGAGGCTTTTCACAGATCCAAAAAGAAGCATTGCCGTCCGTGTTCGCCTATTAAATGACGTTTATTCTGTGGATGAATTTAGAGAAATGTGTCAGATTTGGGGAAGGTTCTCTAGACGTCTAATTCTCTATCCTCTCCCCTGGTTTGGTGTCTTGGGGGCAGGCAGGTTGGTATGATGAACAAGTCTCTATTGTTACCTAATGTTTTCTAGGACCTTGGAGGTATCTGCCTGCCACATGTTGGACGCCATTGAAATTCAGGAGTGTCCGGAGCTAGACTTTGTCGTTTAGATTGTCCATAGAGGAAACTTTTTATAGGCACCAACTTTACAGAAAATGTACATGAAAAAATCCTGCCCTGGGGGGGATCCAGGGGTCTTTTTATTTATCAGCTAAAGGACAAGTATCTACTGATTTAAATAAGAAAACTTCATAAATTATATCATTTTTTCTTTCCTTTTTCTGTTGGTGTTAAAATCTCTTTATTGGTGCAAGAACCGCGGCCAAACCCGTAATAAACGTAATAACATATTTCACACATTGTCCCTTTAGATAGAAAGCACTATAGGAGTTACAGGACTTTTTGGGGGCTCCTGGTTTGTTATATAAAAGGCAGTTTATCGTGTTTCATATTATACTATCAGTGTGGGGGGAATTTCTAAGAAACCGATTGGTTCTTGTATGTCCCGGTTATAAGAATTGTCGCCCCAATTTACTGACATTGATGAATGGGTCATTTATAGGGTTTAAATCTGTCTTTCCTGCAGTTCTTTACCAGCGAATACGTTTTTCGGGAACTTTTTAACCAGAGGTTTAACCCTTGCAGGTTGAGTTACAGTTTTAATTTCTTTTGATTTGCAGTTTTCTGTCCATGCTAATATGGGGGGGGGGGATATTAACAGTAATAAAAGGAATATCAGAATTGTGGCCCAGACCTTGGAAAACAGGATTGAGATCTAATGGGATCTCGGTAGGACAGTGAATCGTTTCCTACACTCTGGTCTGTTCTTAATCTCCTGCATTGAAGGTTTCCAGATCGGTTCTTTTGCTGCTTGGCCTAAGAAGATCTGCGTCGTTTAGGGAATCTTGCAAATAGATTTAAGCTTCTGTGCTTCTGAACAGTAAAACTCTCCACTGGGACAGACCTAAATCTTTAAGGCTTTAGACTTTGGATTGTGTTAAAAAACAATAGTTAAAGGCAAAAGCACATGGAGTTAACTCTCGGATGCTGAAAAGACCGTCAGCCTCTGCTGTGAATGCTGGGAGTGAAAATTAAACATCCTTAAACAATCCTTATAATTTACTAATAACATTTTGTAAACAAAACATTTCAGGGTGGAAAAACATTTTTGTTAAACATGTCTGTCTTAAATGAAAGTGAAAGTAAAAAAATTATTATTGCTTGCCAGTACAAATGGTCAGAGGGGTGGGAGTGGGGGCGTTACCAGCTGCCAGAGCTTCTTGGGGGAAAAGGCGAGGCAACTCAGACAATAAGATCAATTTTTAGTTGAGTGATAACATTTCTAAAGCAAAGATTTATCAGTTGGATCTTATTTACACAACAAATCATTTAAACTTCACTTATTATGGCTTCAGTTCTCCTTTAATGTATGTAGCGTTCAAGTCACTATGAATGAACATAGCAGTGTAACACGGGTTGATAAAGAATTACTGCTCAGTGTCAAATTTAATTAATAGTTTTACGTTTAATTTACTGCAACAAAACAGGAATTTACTGTGTAATATTCACTGGGGATCATATGATTATAAGGAATGAATAGATGTTTGTTTTATTCACAGCGATGTAAAGTAGATTGTTTATGTATATAATCGATAATTCAACATATATAACGTATAGAGCATATATAACATTAACATTAAAGGATATGACTTCATAGAGGCTGAATCAATCCAAAGGCCAAATGTCAGGAAAAAAATATGTATTATAAGGGATATGTACCCTCTACTGTAAATTATTAGGATATTAGAAGTCACTGAGGAGTTCTGTTCCCATATAAAGGTACAAGGACAAATACTGAGTTATCAAGGAACTCTGGGTACCACTCATGTATTATAGGATAATGTATCCCCTACTGTAAATTATAAGGATATTAGAAGTCACTGAGTAGTTCTGTTCCCATATAAGGTACAGGACACAGGGAGGTTATACAGGGAAATCTGGGTACCACATCATGATTAAAGGGATAATGTATCCTCTACTGTAAATTATAAGGATAATTAGAAGTCACTGAGGAGTTCGTTCCCATATAAAAGTACAAGGGCCACAGGCTGGTATAAAGGGAACTCTGGGTACCACTCATGTATTATAAGGGATAATGTATCCTCTACTGTAAATTATAAGGATATTGAAGTCACTGACGAGTTTTGTGTCTATATAAGTACAAGGACACAGACTGAGTATACGGGAACTCTGGGTACCACTCATGTATTATAAGGGATAATGATCCCTACTGTAAATTATAAGGATTTAGAAGTCACTGAGGAGTTCTGTGTCTAATAAAGGTACAAGGACACGACTGAGTTATACAGGGAACTTGGGTACCACTATGTATTATAAGGTATAATGTATCCTCTACTGTAAAATATAGGATAGTAGAAGTCACTGAGGAGTTTCTGTGTCACTAAAGGTACAAGACACAGACTGAGTTATACAGGGAAACAGGGAGATTCAATAAAAGTTCTTATCGTTTAAAATGGTGCTAATTTTGCCCCAACCAATCAGAACTTATGTAACATTTGAAAGCTAACATCTGATTGGTTGGGGCAAAATTAGCACCATTTTTAATGATAAGAACTTTAATTGAATAACCCCCCAAGTTTATTATTTAATTTAAAAAAAACTGCCACCAATAAACACTCTCCTTATAAATATAGACATGTGCTTGTTTAAATGAAATCCCTTTAATTCAGGAAAACCCTTTTACAGAGACCTTTAAGATAATTTGGATAAATAGATTTATATCTGATCATCCTGTTCCCCATTTATCAATAAATCTTAACTCATCATTAGCTGAATTTGTTTTTTTAATTCCGTCCTACTGTACGGTAATGTCTCTCACTATAATGAAATATTATTAGATTCAAATATTAATATGACAAAGCGAAAAGCCATTTTATACAAATTATAATATCCCCCCGGAGGTCTCTATATAGACATTATATTAGATCTATATCTATCTAAGGGGGAGACGTCATTCTGATCTCTACCTCGTCAATGGCTTTCTAGTATAGTGTCTATATAGTGTCTATTATAGTATAGTATAGTGTCTATATAGTGTCTATTATAGTATAGTCTAGTGTCTATATAGTGTCGATTATAGTATAGGTCATAGTGTCTATTATTAGTGTCTATTATAGTCTAGATTAGTATAGATAGTGTTCTATATAGGTCTATTATCGTTATAGGTCTATATAGTGTCTATATAGTATAGTCTAGTGTTATATATAGTGTCTATAATGATAGTATAGGATATGTATATTATAGTGTCTTATAGTGTCTATTATAGTTATAGGTGTCTAGTATAGTGTCTATATATATAGTAGTCTAGATAGTAGTATATTAGTAGGTCTATATAGTGTCTATTATAGTATAGTATATCGTGTGTCTATATAGGGTCTATTATAGTATAGTATAGTGTTATATAGTGTCTATTTATGAGTATCGTGTTTCTATTGTTGTCTATTATAGTATAGTATAGTATAGTATAGTGTCTATATAGGGTCTATTATAGTATAGTGTCTATATAGTGTCTATTATAGTATAGTCTAGTGTCTATATAGTGTCTATTCTAGTATAGTGTCTATATAGTGTCTATTATAGTATAGTATAGTGTCTATATAGTGTCTATTATAGTATAGTGTCTATATAGTGTCTATTATAGTATAGTATAGTGTCTATATGAGTGTCTATATAGTGTTAGAGTATAGTGTCTATATAGTGTCTATTATAGTATAGTATAGTGTCTATATAGTGTCTATTATAGTATAGTATAGTGTCTATATAGTGTCTATTATAGTATAGTATAGTGTCTATATAGTGTCTATTATAGTATAGTGTCTATATAGTGTCTATTATAGTATAGTATAGTGTCTTATGTGTCTTTATAGTATAGTATAGTGTCTATATAGTGCTTATTATAGTATAGTGTCTTATAGTGATATTATAGTATATGTGTCTTAATAGTTGTCTATTATAGTATAGTGTTCATATTAGTGTCTATTATAGTATAGTGTTATAAGTGTCTATTATAGTGTCTCTTATAGTATAGTGTCTATATGTGTCTATTATAGTATAGTATAGTGTCTATATAGTGCTATTATAGTATGTCTAGTATAGTATAGTGTCTATAGAGGTGTATTTAGTATAGTGTCTATATAGTGTCTATTATAGTATAGTGTCTATATAGTGTCTATTATAGTATAGTGTCTATATAGTGTCTATTATAGTATAGTATAGTGTCTATATAGTGTCTATATAGTATAGTATAGTATAGTATAGTGTCTATATAGTGTCTATTATAGTATAGTGTCTATATAGTGTCTATTATAGTATAGTGTCTAATAGTGTTCTATTTATAGTCTAGTGTCTATATAGTGTCTATTATAGTATAGTTATAGTATAGTATAGTTGTTATATAGTGTCTATATAGCATTAGTGTGATAGTGTCTATTATAGTATAGGTCTATATAGTGTATTATAGTATAGTGTCTATATAGTGTCTATTATAGTAAGGATAGTGTCTATATAGTGTCAATAGTATAGATTAGTATCGTATAGTGTCTATATAGTGTCTATTATAGTATAGTGTCTATATAGTGTTCTATGATAGTATAGTGTCTAATAGTGTCATTATATTATAGGTCTATATGTGTCTATTATAGTATAGATAGTGTCTATATAGTGTCTATTATAGTATAGTGTTTAAGTGTCTTATAGTATAGTGTCTATATAGTGTCTATTATAGTTATAGTTGTCTATATAGTGTCTATTATAGTATCAGTATAGTTGTCTATAATGATCTATTCAGATAGTATACGTGTCTATATAGTGGCTATTATTCTAGTATAGTATAGTGTCTATATAGTGTCTATTATAGTATAGTGTCTATATAGTGTCTATTATAGTATAGTGTCTATATAGTGTCTATGATAGTATAGTGTCTATATAGACATTATATTAGATCTATATCTATCTAGGGGGAGACCTCTACCTCTTTAATGGCTTTGAACGCTGATGTACACAGAAGTACAATATTCTCAACTGAAGGATGGTTTAATCCAAGCTAATTAGTGCCGAGACCTTCCCAAGTGTAGTTCCTTATTATGGAAGCGCTTTGGCTAATTAGTCATGCGACCAATCAGATTTAACCATCTGTGCCCTAGGGCGCTGGAGTGCGCCAGGGAAATCTGTGTCCGTTGGTTCCCTGGTAATGGTTTGGTTGGGTTATTTAAGGGTAAAAAGGTTTGGCCCAAATTTAAGAGGGTCACCCTTCCTCTGGGAGTTGGGGGGCTATTTTGAGACGCGTTCCACACACATATTTATTTTTCAGATAATAAAACAACTTTTTCTTTTTCAAACCTCCCCTCCCTACCCCCTTTTTGTGGCACACGTGGTCAGACCAAAATGTACTGAATAGAGGCTTTTCACAGATCCAAACAAAGAAGCCATTGCCGTCCTGTGTTCGCCTATTAAATGACGTTTATTCTGTGGATGAATTTAGAGAAATTGTGTCAGATTTGGGGAAGGTTCTCTAGACGTCTAATTCTCTATCCTCTCCCCTGGTTTGGTGTCTTGGGGGCAGGCAGGTTGGTTCTGATGAACAAGTCTCTATTGTTACCTAATGTTTTCTTAGGACCTTGGAGGTATCTGCCTGCCACATGTTGGACGCCATTGAAATTCCAGGAGTGTCCCGGAGCCTTCAGACTTTGTCTTGTTTAGATTTGTCCATAGAGGAAACTTTTTATAGGGCACCAACTTTACAGAAAATTGTACATGAAAAACTCCTGCCCTGGGGGGGGATCCAGGGGTCTTTTTTATTTATCAGCTAAAGGACAAGTCATCTACTGATTTAAATAAGAAAACTTCATAAATTATATCATTTTTTTCTTTCCTTTTTCTGTTGGTGTTTAAAATCTCTTTATTGGTGCAAGAACCGCGGCCAACACCGTAATAAACGATAATAACTATTTCACACATTGTCCCTTTAGATAGAAGCACTATAGTAGTTACAGGACTTTTTGGGGGGCTCCTGGTTTGTTATATAAAAGGCAGTTTATTCGTGTTTCATATTATACTATCAGTGTGGGGGGAATTTCTAATAAACCGATTGGTTCTTGTATGTCCCGGTTATAAGAATTGTCGCCCCAATTTACTGACATCTGATGAATGGGTCATTTATAGGGTTAAATCTGTCTTTTCCTGCAGTTCTTTTTACCAGCGAATACGTTTTTCGGGAACTTTTTAACCAGAGGTTTAACCCTTTGCAGGTTGAGTTACAGTTTTTAATTTCTCTTTTGACAGTTTTCTGTCCATGTCTAATATGGGGGGGGGGGATATTAACAGTAATAAAAGGAATATCAGAATTGTGGCCCAGACCTTTGGAAAACAGGATTGAGATCTAATGGGATCTCCTGGTAGGACAGTGAATCGTTTCCTACACTCTGGGTCTGTTCTTAATCTCCTGCATTGAAGGTTTCCAGATCTGGTTCTTTTGCTGCTTGGCCTAAGAAGCATCTGCGTCTGTTTAAGGGAATCTTGCAAATAGATTTAAGCTTCTGTGCCTTCTGAACAGTAAAACTCTCCACTGGGACAGACCCTAAATCTTTAAGGCTTTAGACTTTGGATTGTGTTAAAAAACAATAGTTAAAGGCAAAAGCACATGGAGTTTAACTCTCTGGATGCTGAAAAGACCGTCAGCCTCTGCTGTGAATGCTGGGAGTGAAAATTAAACATCCCTTAAACAATCCTTACTTAATTTACTAATATACATTTTGTAAACAGAAACATTTCAGGGTGGAAAAACATTTTTGTTAAACACTGTCTGTCTGAAATGAAAGTGAAAGTAAAATCAAATTATTATTGCTTTGCCAGTACAAATGGTCAGAGGGGTGGGAGTGGGGGCGTTACCAGCTGCAGAGCTTCTTGGGGGGAAAAGGCGGAGCAACTCAGACAATAAGATCAATTTTTAGTTGAGTGATAACATTTCTAAAGGCAAAGATTTATCAGTTTGGATCTTTATTACACAACAAATCATTTAAACTTCACTTATTATTAGGCTTCAGTTCTCCTTTAATGTATGTAGCTGTTCAAGTCACTATGAATGAACAATCGCAGTGTAACACGGGTTGATAAAAGATTTACTGCTCAGTGTCAAATTTAATTAATAGTTTTACGTTATTAATTTACTGCAACAAAACAGGAATTTTACTGTGTAAATATTCACTGGGGATCATATGATTACTAAGGAATGAATAGATGTTTGTTTTTTACTTCACAGCGATGTAAAGTAGATTTGTTATGTATATATATCGATATATTCAACATATATAACGTATAGAGCATATATAACATTAACATTAAAGGATATGACATTTCATAGAGGCTGAATCAATCCAAAGGCCAAATGTCAGGAAAAAATATGTATTATAAGGGATAATGTATCCTCTACTGTAAATTATAAGGATATTAGAAGTCACTGAGGAGTTCTGTTCCCATATAAAGGTACAAGGACACATACTGAGTTATACAAGGAACTCTGGGTACCACTCATGTATTATAAAGGATAATGTATCCCCTACTGTAAATTATAAGGATATTAGAAGTCACTGAGTAGTTCTGTTCCCATATAAAGGTACAAGGACACAGGCTGAGTTATACAGGGAACTCTGGGTACCACTCATGTATTATAAGGGATAATGTATCCTCTACTGTAAATTATAAGGATATTAGAAGTCACTGAGGAGTTCTGTGTCTATATAAGGAGTTCTGTGTCTATATAAAGGTACAAGGACACAGACTGAGTTATACAGGGAACTCTGGGTACCACTCATGTATTATAAGGGATAATGTATCCCCTACTGTAAATTATAAGGATATTAGAAGTCACTGAGGAGTTCTGTGTCTATATAAAGGTACAAGGACACAGACTGAGTTATACAGGGAACTCTGGGTACCACTCATGTATTATAAGGTATAATGTATCCTCTACTGTAAATTATAAGGATATTAGAAGTCACTGAGGAGTTCTGTGTCCATATAAAGGTACAAGGACACAGACTGAGTTATACAGGGAACTCTGGGTACCACTCATGTATTATAATGGGTAATGTATCCCCTGCTGTAAATTATAAGGATATTAGAAGTCACTGAGGAGGTTAGTGACCATATCTGCTTGTGAAAGTAATTGCAGAAGTTGCTATAGAAAAAGATTTTCCTGCATTAAGTTTTGTTAGGAAAGGTAAAGTCAGTAAAATTGTGTTTTACACAAACGTTTCCATAAATGAGGTTAACACCTCCCAAGCCTTCAGTTAATTTGCTTTCAGTAAAGTTTTATATAATTTGAGTTTTCTGTTTCTACAAATAATGTGAAAAATTTACAACAACGTCGACTAACAAAGCCTCGCGAGTAACCGAATATCGGTATTTTAATTTCGTGGTGTTACTGACCCTTTAAGTCTTTTTTCTTTGTGGTACAATGGGTTATAATGTATTGAATAATCAAAGGAATTCCATTCTTTGTTGACAATAACAGTTTCTGGTCCCATTTACCATCCAAAGTTACAGAGGGGGATTAGCTCTAGAACTTGTCAAACGTCGCACCAAGAACTGAACAGAAAAGGAAAGGAGGAGTATTTTTTTTTCCTCTCTTTAATAAACTGAACCTATTAAGCGAATTGGGTTTTAGTTTTTACTTTAAGATGAAAAGTCAATTAGTTCTGAAAGCTTCGGGGAGAAGGAACCTTGAGAATTTAAATTCACCCAACTCTGGACTCAGGGAACAATGGATTGAATGGAGACAGTGAAATTTATGACCCAGAGAAGATGCAATTAATCCACTTACTGAACCATCTGACACCTTGCCTATTTTTCTTACCGTGTTTTGCGTTTCTTACAATATTACGGGATAATTCCCCCCTCCCCCCCGAATACAAACTAAAGGGTAAGTTAAAAAGTTCTCCCAACATGGTGAATAAATAGCTCTGGATAGAGAAATATGGCAAAAGGAAAATGTATTAAAAAAAAAAAATCCTTCATCCTTGTGCCATTATCCACTGACAAGACACTTTGTTCAATTGAGTTAAATCAGAAATATCCACCTGTTCATAACTGCCCAATATAGGGCCATATTTATAAAGGCGATATCACACCTTTTATGATCGTTGCCGCCATCGCAAATTTGCGCCGATTTACGATGGCCCATACTATACCACTGCGGTATTATTTTGCTACCGCATGATATTGTACGAACATTCGTAAAACGTGCGATCGCGGACATATATTTACGATGATTTGCGTTTCTGTAGGTTTTTAAATATGTCCTATAGATAAGAAGGGGATTGGACCAGATTTTCAGATGATTCCATCTTTGGCCCCATTGGGTAGATTTCATCTGGGTTGATGGTGTTGAGCGTTGTGATTGGCTGCCTTCCCAAATGGATGACCAGATTTGGGGTTATATACTGGTAAGAAATAAATAGACACAGACTTGCCAATGTAGGCAAGGAATGCGTAAGACGATTTTTCGTGTTAAAGTTTCCAATAAAAGTCGGTTTAACGTACCTGGTTGGAGTTGCCACGTTTTTCTGTAGAGGCCAACCTCCTGTATATATGGTAGCTTTTGGGGTTACCCATACAAGGTTAGATTTACTGGGCAGATGTGATCATTTTAATCACATCGGGTAAAAAATACATTTCCATCAGTTTATCGACCCCAAGCCATGTCCGCCATGTTGGGAAATGTATGCCCAATTAGAGAGGAAGGTCGCGGTGGGGTAATCGTCAGTCCAATGTATGCCCAAGTCATTTCTCATCAGATTTCTACATGGCTACATGTAACGAATTGTATGTATCATGATTTGTAATATTGTCCCGTGTATGGCGAGTATGTCCAATCCCCCGGGATACCGTGTTTGCATAATAAGTCACCGTGGAATCCAACTGTAACTGTTCATTTCAGGTGTTACATTGTATCTGAACGTTCCGTAGAAACGACGGATTATAAGGTGGAGGTGGCTTTCCATGGTGGGAGGCACAAAGGGCTGTTTATTGTGGGGGGAGGTTTGAGAGGTGGAAAAGAAACAAAGAGGATTTGACGCTTCTGGTGAAAGATGAAGAACAAACAAACAGAAATGTTCATTACGTCTCTCTCTCCATCAAGGAGCTTTTTATCCTCCTTCTGGCTCAGTAAGTGGTCAGTGACTGTTTTCTTCCCCAGTTTGTTCAATGCCACATATTGTGTCTCTACGCTGGTTTATTCAGCTGGGACTCTGCCTGGTTTATGGCTTTAGTTGAAGAACAACAGATTCCTAAATCAGACAAATCACCAACTGGGCTTGAAAGAATTTCATTGTGTGCAGAGCTGATTTACCTACTCACTGTCTGGACAAATAGGGGGTTTCCTTTGGGAGAGTCCAGGGTGGGCAAAGTCCTTACAAAGTAAATATCAATGTTTATAGTAGGTAAATTGTATATTTATTTTACAGAATAATGGCTAGAAAATATCAGTTTTTGCATAAAAATAACTTACAGCTTTTTGCTCCCTAATAACACTTGAATTAAGTTAAGAAAAACTTTCATTTGCAGGTCTCAGCCTCTGTATTTGGCTTCTAGACTTTTTGTAGGCGTTCTAACTTTTAGTGTGACGTACTGTTAGGGAAAGTTCGCTGGGTGATAGTGGTCACCCTAGTTTTTATTTAAAGCCTGGGGGGCGTGGGCAATCGTTTGAACCGGTTACTCAAAATACTTTTTTATTGTTTGTTGCAGATTACCGGACAAACTGGGTAACGATTTATCAGAATTTCAGCTCACTACCTAGGAAAGGTTTCTTTACAGTGAGAACATTGAATAGCTTAAAAAGCGGGCTAGATAAGTTTCTAAAGGTTCGTACAAACGTGCGATCGCTGGTCCCAACCCGCAACGCACGATGTGTACGAACGCTCGTTTCGCCCGATAATCGCCTTTATCGGCTGAAACGGACGTTCGTACACACGTGCAATCACGTATCCCGACTTGCGAAAAATATTGAGAATTATTGGTATTAATTCATATACTGTAGTTCTGGTTGATTCAGGGATACTTTCTGATTGCCGTTTGGAGTTAGTAAGGAATCCCCATCCCCCTTTTCTGCTGTATTAATTTTGCCTTCCTCTGGATCAACTGTTTAATAGGATAAATGATTAGGCTATAAAGGTTGGACTAGATGGATATTTTTATACAACCTCCAATACTTATGTTACTATGTAACTGTATATACAGACATTATGGGTAGGGTATAAAGTTGGACTAGATGGACGTATGTCTTTATACAACCTCCAATACTATGTTACTATGTAACTGTTATACAGACATTATGGGTAGGGTATAAGGTTGGACTAGAGGGGCGTATGTCTTTATACAACCTCCAATACTATGTTACTATTGTAACTGTTATACAGACATATTGGGTAGGTATAAAGGTTGGACTAGATGGGCTAGTCTTTATATAACCTCATACTATGTTACTATGTAACTGTTATACAGACATTATGGGTAGGGTATAAGGTTGGACTAGATGGACGTATGTCTTTAACAACCTCCAATAATATGTTACTATGTAACTGTTATACAGACTATGGGTAGGGTAAAAGGTTGGACTAGATGGACGTATATCTTTATACAACCTCAATACAATGTTACTATGTGTACTGTTATACAGACATTAGGGTAGGTATAAAGGTTGGACTAGAGGACGTATGTCTTTATACAACCCTCCAATACTATGTTACTATGTAACTGTTATACAGACATTATGGGTAGGGTATAAAGGTTGGACTAGATGGACGATATGTCTTTATACAACCTCCAATACTATGTTCTATGTACGTTATACAGACATTATGGGTAGGGTATAAAGGTTGGACTAGATGGGCTTATTGTCTTTATAACCTCCATACTATGTTACTATGTAATGTCTGTTACTAGACATTATGGTAGGGTATAAACGTTGGACTAGATGGACGTATGTCTTATACAACCTCCAATAATATGTTTCTATGTAACTGTTATACAGACATTATGTGGGAGGGTATAAAGTTGGACTAGATGGACGTATGTCTTTATACAACCTCCAATACTATGTTACTATGTAACGTTATACAGACATTATGGGTAGGGTATAAAGTTTGGACTAGATGGACGTATGTCTTTATACAACCTCCTAATACTAGTTTAACATGTAACTGTTATACAGAATTATGGTAGGGTATAGGTTGGACTAGATGGACGTATGTCTTTATACACCTCCAATACTATGTTACTATGTAACTGTTATACAGACATTATGGTAGGTATAAAGGTGGACTAGACGGACGTATGTCTTTATACAACCTCCAATACTATGTTACTATGTAACTGTATACAGACATTATGGGTAGGGTATAAAGGTTTGGACTAGACGGACGTATGTCTTTATAAACCTCCAATACTAGATTACTATGTAACTGTTATACAGACATTATGGTAGGGTATAAAGGTTGGATAGATGACGTATGTCTTATACAACCTCCAATACTATGTTCTTATGTAACTGTTATACAGACATTATTGGTTAGGGTATAAAGGTTGGACAGATGGACGTAGTCTTTATAAACCTCCAATACTATGTACTATGTAACTGTTATATAAACATTAGTTGTAGGTTATAAAGGTTGGACTAGAAGAGTATGTCTTTATACAACCTCCATACTAGTTACTATGTAACTGTTATACAGACATTATGGGTAGGGTATAAAGGTGGACTAGATGGACTTATGTCTTTATACAACCTCCAATACTATGTTACTATGTAACTGTTATATAAAACATTATGGGTAGGTATAAAGGTTGGACTAGATAGACGTATGTCTTTATACAACCTCCAATACTATGTTACTATGTAACTGTTATACAGACATTATGGGTAGGGTATAAAGGTTGGACTAGGTGGACGTATGTCTTTATACAACTTCCAATACTATGTTACTATGTAACTGTTATACAGACATTATGGTAGGTATAAAGGTTGGACAGATGGAGTATGCTTTATACAACCTCCAATACTATGTTACTATGTAACTGTTATACAGAACATTATGGGTAGGGATAAAGGTTGGACTAGACGGACGTATGTCTTATATACACCTCCAATACTATGTTACTATGGTAACTGTATCAGACATTAGGGTGAGGATAAAGGTTGGACTAGAGGACGTATGTCTTTTACAACCCCCATACTATGTACTATGTAACTGTTATACAGACATTATGGGTAGGGATAAAGGTTGGACTAGATGGACGTATGTCTTTATACAACCTCACAATACTATGTTACTATGATAACTGTATACAGACATTATGGGTAGGGTATAAAGGTTGGACTAGATGGATGATATGTCTTTATACAACCTCCAATACTATGTTACTATGTAACTGTTATACAGACATTATGGGTAGGTATAAAGGTTGGACTAGATGGACGTTATGTCTTTATTCAACCCCAATACTATGTAACTATGTAACTGTAATACAGACATTATGGGTAGGGATAAAGGTTGGACTAGGTGGACGTATGTTCTTTATACAATTCCAATACTATGTTACTATGTAACTGTTATACAGACATTATGGGTAGGGTATAAAGGTTGGACTAGAGGACGTATGTCTTATACAAACCTTCAATACTATGTTACTATGTAACTGTTATACAGACTTATGGTAGGGTATAAGGTTGGACTAGATGGATGTATGTCTTTATTACAACCTCCAATATATGTTACTATGTAACCGTTATACAGACAGAACATTATGGGGAGGGTATAAAGGTTGGACTAGATGGACGTATGTCTTTATACAACCTCCAATACTATGTTACTATGTAACTGTTATACACATTATGGGTAGGGTAAAGGTTGGACTAGATGGACGTGTCTTATTACATCCTCCAATACTATGTTACCATGTAACTGTTATACAGACATTATGGGTAGGGTATAAAGGTTGGACTAGATGGACGTATGTCTTATACAACCCCAATATATGTTACTATGTCATGTTATACAGACATTATGGGTAGGGTATAAGGTTGGACTAGATGGACGTATGTCTTATACAACCCCAATACTATGTTACTATGTCACTGTTATACAGACATTATGGGTAGGGTAAAAGGTTGGACTAGATGGACGTATCTTTATACAACCTCCAATACTATGTTACTATGTAACTGTTACACAGACATTATGGGTAGGGTATAAAGGTTGGACTAGATGGACGTAGTCTTATACAACCTCCAATACTATGTTACTATGTTAACGTTATACAGACATTATGGGTAGGGTATAAAGGTTGGACTAGATGGACGTATGTCCTTTATACAACCTCAATACTATGTTACTATGTAACTGTTATACAGACATTATGGGTAGGGTATAAAGGTTGGACAAGATGGACATGTCTTTATACACCTCCAATACTATGTTACTATGTAAACTGTTATTACAGACATTATGGGTAGGGTATAAAGGTTGGACTAGATGGACATAGGTCTTTATACAACCTCCAATACTATGTTACTATGTAACTGTTAACAGACATTATGGGTAGGGGTATAAAGATTGGACAGATGGACGTATGTCTTTATCAACCTCCAATACTAGTTACTATGTAACCTGTTACAGACATTGTGGTAGGGTATAAAGGTTGGAATAGGTGGACGTATGTCTTTATAACAACCTCCAACTATATTTTACTGATTAACTGTATACAGACATTATGGGTAGGGTATAAAGGTTGGACTAGATGGATGTATGTCTTTATACAACCTCCAATACTATGTTACTATGTAACTGTTATACAGACATTATGGGTAGGGTATAAAGGTTGGACTAGATGGACGTATGTCTTTATTCAACCTCCAATACTATGTTACTATGTAACTGTTATACAGACATTATGGGTTATAAAGGTTGGACCTAGATGGACGTATGTCTTATACAACCTCCAATACTATGTAACTGTTATACAGACATTATGGGTAGGGTATAAAGGTTGGACTAGATGGACGTATGTCTTTATACAACCTCCAATACTATGTTACTATGTTACTGTTATACAGACATTATGGGTAGGGTGTAAAGGTTGGACTAGATGGGCGTATGTCTTTATACAACCTCCAATACTATGTTACTATGTAACTGTTATACAGACATTATGGGTAGGGTATAAAGGTTGGACTAGATGGACATATGTCTTTATACAACCTCCAATACTATGTTACTATGTAACTGTTATACAGACATTATGGGTAGGGTATAAAGGTTGGACTAGATGGACGTATGTCTTTATACAACCTGCCAATAATCTGTTCTATGTAACTTTTATACAGACATTATGGGTAGGGTATATAAAGGTTGGACTAGATGACGTATGTCTTTATCAACCTCCAATACTATGTTACTATGTAACTGTTATACAGACATATGGGGTAGGGTAATAAATTTGGACTAGATGGACGTAGTCTTTATACAACCTCCCAATCACTAGTTTACTATGTAACTGTTATAAAGAATTATGGGTAGGGTATAAAGGTTGGACTAGATGGACGTATGTCTTTATACACCTCCAATACTATGTTACTATGTACTGTTATACAGACATTATGGGTAGGGTATAAAGGTTGGACTAGATGACGTATGTCTTTATACAACCTCCAATACTATGTACTATGTAACTGTTATCAGACATTATGGGTAGGGTATAAAGTTTGGACTAGAGGACGTATGTCTTTTATAACAACCTCCCAATACTATTTATACTATGTACTGTTATACAGACATTATGGGTAGGTATAAAGGTTGGACTAGATGGACGTATGTCTTTATCACAACCTCCAATACTATGTTTACTATGTAACTGTTATACAGACATTATGGTAGGGTATAAAGGTTGGACTAGATGGACGTATTCTTTATCACACCTCCAATACTATGTTACTATGTAACTGTTATAAGACTTATGGGTAGGTATAAGGTTGGACTAGATCGTATGTCCTTTATACAACCTCCAATACTATGTTACTATGTAACTGTTATACAGACTTTGGGTAGGTATAAAGGTTGGACTAGATGGACTTATGTCTTTATACAACCTCCAATACTATGTTACTATGTAACTGTTATACAGACATTATGGGTAGGGTATAAAGGTTGGACTAGATGACGTATGTCTTTATACAACCTCCAATACTATGTTACTATGTAACTGTTATCAGCATTATGGGTAGGGTATAAGGTTGGGACTAGTGGACTATGTCTTTATACAACCTCCAATACATGTTACTATGTAACTGTTATACAGACATTATGGGTAGGGTATAAGGTTGGACTAGTGGAGTATGTCTTTATACAACCTCCAATACTATGTTACTATGTAACTGTTATAACAGACATTGGGTAGGGTATAAAGGTTGGACTAGAGGGACGTATGTCTTTATACAACCTCCAATACTATGTTCCTATGTAACTGTTATACAGACATTAGGGGTGAGGTATAAAGGTTGGACTAGATGGACGTATGTCTTTATACAACCTCCAATACTATGTTACTATGTAACGGTTATACACATTGGTAGGGTATAAAGGTTGGACTAGATGGACGTATGTCTTTATACAACCTCCAATACTATGTTACTATGTAACTGTTATACAGACATTATGGTAGGGTATAAAGGTTGGACTAATGGAGTATGTCTTTATACAACCTCCAATACTATTTACTATGTAACTGTTATAAACAGACAATTATGGTAGGGTATAGGTTGGACTAGATGGACTTATGTCTTTATCAACCTCCAATCTATGTTACTATGTAACTGTATATACGACATTATGGGTAGGGTATAAGGTTGGACTAGATGGACGTATGTCTTTATACAACCTCCAATACTATGTTACTATGTAACTGTTATACAGACATTATGGGTAGGGTATAAAGGTTGGACTAGATGGACGTATGTCTTTATACAACCTTCCAATACTATGTTCCTTGTAACTGTTATACAGACTTATGGGTAGGGTATAAGGTTGGACTAGATGGATATGTCTTTATACAACCTCCAATACTATGTTACTATGTAACCGTTATACAGACATTATGGTAGGGTATAAAGGTGGACTAGATACGTATGTCTTATACACCTCCAATACTATGTTACTATGTAACTGTTATACGACATTATGGTAGGGTATAAAGGTTGGACTATGACGTATGTCTTTATACAACCTCCATACTATGTTTACATGTAACTGTATACAGACATTATGGGTAGGGTATAAAGGTTGGACTAGATGGACGTATGTCTTTATCCACCTCCAAACTATGTTACTATGTACTGTTATACAGACATTATGGGTAGGGTAATAAGGTTGGACTAGATGGACGTATGTCTTTATACAACCCCAATACTATGTACTATGTACTGTTATAACGACATTATGGGTAGGGTATAAAGGTTGGACTAGATGGACGTATGTCTTATCAACCTCCAATACTATGTTACTATGTAACTGTTATACAACATTATGGGTAAGGGTAAAAGGTTGGACAGATATGCGTATTCTTTATACAACCTCCAACTATGTTACTATGTAACGTGTTATACAGACATTATGGGTAGGGTATAAAGGTTGGACTAGATGGACGTATTCTTTATACAACCTCCAATATATGTTACTATGTAACTGTTATACAGACATTATGGGTAGGGTATAAAGTGGTTACTAGATGGACTGTATGTCTTTATCAACCTCCAATACTAGTTACTATGTAACTGTTATACAGACATTATGGTAGGGTATAAAGGTTGGACTAGATGACGTATGCTTTAACAACCTCCAATACTATGTTACTATGTAACTGTTATACAGACATTATGGGTAGGGTATAAAGGTTGACTAGATGGACATGTTTTTACAACCTCCAATACTATGTTTACTATGTAACTGTATCAACAGACATTTGTGGTAGGGTATAAAGGTTGGACTAGAGGACGTATGTCTTATAACACCTCCAATACTATGTTACTATGTAACTGTTTACAGACATTTGGGTAGGGTATAAAGGTTGGACTAGATGGACGTATGTCTATACACCTCCAATATATATTACTATGTAACTGTTATACAGACATTTTGGGTAGGGTATAAAGGTTGGACTAGATGGACGTATTTCTTTATACAACCTCCAATACTAGTTACTATGTAACTGTTATCACATTATGGGTAGGGTATAAAGGTTGGACTAGATGGGTATGTCTTTATAAAACCTCCAATACTATGTTACTATGTAACTGTTATACAGACATTATGGGTAGGGTATAAAGGTTGGACTAGATGGACGTAGTCTTTAAACACCTCCAATCACTGTTACTATGGTAACTGTTATACAGACATTATGGGTAGGGGTATAAGGTTGTACTTGAAATGGACGTATGTCTTTATATAACCTCCAATACTATCTTACTATGTAACTGTTATACAGACATTATGGGTAGGGTATAAAGGTTGGACTAGATGGACGTATGTCTTTATACAACCTCCAATACTATGTTACTATGTAACTGTTATACAGACATTATGGGTAGGGTATAAAGGTTGGACTAGATTGATGTATGTCTTTATACAACATCCAATACTATGTTACTATGTAACTGTTATACAAACATTATGGGTAGGGTATAAAGGATGGACTAGATGGACGTATGTCTTTATACAACCTCCAATACTATGTTACTATGTAACTGTTAGACAGACATTATGGGTAGGATATAAAGGTTGGACTAGATGGACGTATGTCTTTATACAACATCCAATACTATGTTACTATGTAACTTTTATACAGACATTATGGGTAGGGTATAAAGGTTGGACTAGAATGGACGTATGTCTTTATACAACCTCCAATACATATGTTTCTAATGTAACTGTTACAGACATTATTGGTAGGTAAAAGGTTGGACGAGATGGACGTATGTCTTTATACAACCTCCAAACATTGTACTATGTAACTGTTATATAAACATTATGGGTAGGGTATAAGGTTGGACTAGATAGACGTATTCTTTATACAACCTCCAATAACTATGTTACTATGTAACTGTTATACAGACTTATGGGTAGGGTATAAAGGGTTACTAGATGGACTTATGTCTTTATACACCTCCAATACTATGTTACTATGTAACTGTTATTAAACATTATGGGTAGGGTATAAAGGTTGGACTAGATAGACTGTATGTCTTTATACACCTCCAATACTATGTTACTATGTAACTGTTATACAGACATTATGGGTAGGGTATAAAGGTTGGGACTAGGTGGACGTATGTCTTTACAACTTCCAATACTATGTTACTATGTAACTGTTATACAGACTTATTGGTAGGGTATAAAGGTTGGACTAGATGGAGTTAGTCTTTATACAACCTCCAATACTATGTTACTATGTAACTGTTATACAGACATTATGGTAGGTTAAAGGTTGGACTAGCGGACGTATGTCTTTATACACACCTCCAATACTATGTTTACTATGTAACTGTTATACAGACATTATGGGTGAGGTATAAAGGTTGGACTAGATGGACGTATGTCTTTATACACACCTCCAATACTATGTTACTATGTAACTGTTATACAGACATTATGGGTAGGGTATAAAGGTTGGACTAGATGGACGTATGTCTTTATACAACCTCCAATACTATGTTACTATGTAACTGTTATACAGACATTATGGGTAGGGTATAAAGGTTGGACTAGATGGATGTATGTCTTTATCACCTCCATACTATGTTACTATGTAACTGTTATACAGACATTATGGGTAGGGTATAAAGGTTGGACTAGATGGACGTTGTCTTATTCAACCTCCAATACTATGTAACTTGTAACTGTAATACAGACATTATGGGTAGGGTATAAAGGTTGGACTAGGTGGACGTATGTCTTTATACAACTTCCAATACTATGTTACTATGTAACTGTTATACAGACATTATGGGTAGGGTATAAGGTTGGACTAGATGGACGTATGTCTTTATAACCTTCAATACTATGTTCTATGTCTGTTACCAGACATTATGGGTAGGTAAAGGTTGGACTAGATGGATGTATGTCTTTATACACCCTCCAATACTATGTTACTATGTAACCGTTATACAGACATTATGGGTAGGGTATAAGGTTGGACTAGATGGACGTAGTCTTATACAACCTCCAATACTATGTTACTATGTAACTGTTATAGAATTATGGGTAGGGTATAAAGGTTGGACTAGATGGACGTATGTCTTTATACATCCTCCAATACTATGTTACCATGTAACTGTTATACAGACATGGTAGTAGGGTATAAAGGTTGGACTAGATGGACGTATGTCTTTATACAACCTCCAATACTATGTTACTATGTCACTGTTATACAGACATTATGGGTAGGGTATAAAGGTTGGACTAGATGGACTATGTCTTATACAACCTCCAATACTATGTTACTATGTCACTGTTATACAGACATTATGGTAGGGTATAAAGGTTGGACTAGATGGACGTATGTCTTTATACAACCTCCAATCTATGTTACTATGTAACTGTTATACAGACATTATGGGTAGGGTATAAAGGTTGGACTAGATGGACGTATGTCTTTTACAACCTCCAATACTATGTTACTATGTAACTGTTATACAGACATTATGGGTAGGGTATAAAGGTTGGACTAGATGGACGTATGTCCTTTATCAACCTCCAATACTATGTACTATGTAACTGTTATACAACATTATGGGTAGGGTATAAAGGTTGGACAAGATGGACGTATGGTCTTTATACAACCTCCAATACTATGTTACTATGTAACTGTTATACAGACATTATGGGTAGGTATAAAGGTTGGACTAGATGGACATATGTCTTTATACAACCTCCAAAATCTATGTTACTATGTAACTGTTTACAGACATTATGGGTAGGGTTAAGATTGGACTAGATGGACGTATGTCTTTATACAACCTCCAATACTATTTTACTATGTAACTGTTATACAGACATTGTGGGTAGGGTATAAAGGTTGGACTAGGTGGACGTATGTCTTTATACAACCTCCAATACTATATTACTATGTAACTGTTTACACATTGTGGTTAGGGTATAAAGGTTGACTAGGTGGACGTATGTCTTTATACAACCTCCAATACTATATTACTATGTAACTGTTATACAGACATTGTGGGTAGGGTATAAAGGTTGGACTAGATGGACGTATGTCTTTATACAACCTCCAATACTATGTTACTATGTAACTGTTATACAGACATTATGGGTAGGGATAAAGGTTGGACTAGATGGGCGTATGTCTTTATATAAACCTCCAATACTATGTTACTATGTAACTGTTATACAACATTATGGTAGGGGTATAACGTTGGACTAGATGGACGTATGTCTTTATACACCTCCAATACTATGTTACTATGTAACTGTTATACAGACATTATGGGTAGGGTATAAAGGTTGGACTAATGGACGTATGTCTTTATATAACCCTCCAATACTATGTTCTATGTAACTGTTATACAGACATTATGGGTAGGGTATAAAGGTTGGACTAGATGGACTGTATGTCTTTATACAACCTCCAATACTATGTTACTATGTAACTGTTATACGACATTATGGGTAGGGTATAAAGGTTGGACTAGATTGATGTATGTCTTTTATACAACCTCCAATACTATGTTACTATGTAACCGTTATACAGACATTATGGGTAGGGTATAAAGGTTGGACTAGATGGACGTATGTCTTTACATCCTCCAATACTATGTTACCATGTACTGTTATACAGACATTATGGGTAGGGTATAAAGGTGGACTAGATGGACGTATGTCTTTATACAACCTCCAATATATGTACTATGTAACTGTTATCAGACATTATGGGTAGGGTATAAAGGTTGGACTAGATGGACGTATGTCTTTATACAACCTCCAATACTATGTTACTATGTAACTGTTATACAGACATTATGGGTAGGGTATAAAGGTTCGACTAGATGGATGTATGTCTTTATACAACCTCCATACTATGTTACTATGTAACTGTTATACAGACATTATGGGTAGGGTATAAAGGTTGGACTAGATGACGTATTTCTTTATACAACCTCCAATACTATGTTACTATGTAACTGTTATACAGACATTATGGGTAGGGTATAAAGGTTGGACTAGATGGCCGTATGTCTTTATACAACCTCCAATACTATGTTACTATGTAACGTTATACAGACATTATGGGTAGGGTATAAAGGTTGGACTAGGTGGACGTATGTCTTTATACAACCGCTGATACTATGTTGCTACCTATGTACTCATACTCAGATTATCGATTGTTAAATCTCGTTATTGGTCTGGAGCCAATCATTATTGGTTCCTATCAACCTTTAGCGTGGCAAAGATTAATTGTTTCTATTTAAAATTCAAATGTTTTCTTTGTGGTCCATAGAAGAAAATCGACGTGTAAAGAGGAGTGAAAGCTGAGCCTGTAGGCCTGATTGCACCTACCCCCACTGGTCTCTATAAATCCCTGGCCCTTACTGGGTAATGGGGCAGTTTATCTTGTCGACATCTATCACTGATAAAAGTGGTCGCTCGGATTATTTTCCAAGGCAGAGAGAATCCACGTTTCTGCATAATTACTTTCTGTTTGTTTGTTTGTCACAAAGAAACAATCCTAATTAACGGTGTATTCACTGCAATGAACGCTAAGCGCACGGTTAACTGTATGTTTCTTCTGCTCGGAGATAAAAGCATCACAGCAAGCCACGTTAAAACCGCGATCCATATCTATGGAAATTAGCGAGCTGTGTTATAAGTAGTTATGGTTAGAAGGATTTAACCTGCTCGGAAAAGGGTTTTGTTTAATTCTTAGTAGCTTAATTTTACATGTAATTTACCTTTGTTTTGTTTTCTGGCAATTGGCCTTTTTAATTGCAAAAGCCTTTTTTGTGCCCAAACTATAATTACGCCATACATTAGGAAGCCTGTTTTTTAATATGTTTTTGTATAATTACCCTTCAGAGCACAATAGATGATACACGTGGCTACGTGGGATTGTGGTTTGTTTTTTTACCCTGTTGCGAGACGTCTCTCTAAGTGATATTTGCAGACTGAATGTGTCCTGAGTTTGGCGTACAAATGGGCATCTCAGGGCCGCCTCTCTAATGAGGCAGGGTGAAGCGCATTTCAGAGCAGCACCCTGTAGGGAGGCAGCAGTTTTAAAGGCAGATTTTTTTCCCCCTGGCATCATGTGCCTGGGGCACATGATTTTTCCATGATTTGCCAGCCCTGCAGATCAAAAATCAATGTTGAGCATCATTTACCAGTCACTGTGGGCATCTATTACCAGTCACTGTGGGCATCAATTACCAGTCATGTGTATAAGCCCCTCCCACTTCTGAACAAGCCACACACCACTTCCGGACAAAGTATTACCCAATTGTAAAATCACACCTCTTCCGGGGGCATGGCGGGGGGGGGGGAGCGGCAGCATTTTGAATTTTTTTCAGGTGCCAAAAAGTCTAGAGACGGCCCTGGCATCTCTTCTGGAAAACTTTGCTTTATTGTAAAGTTTTGACACCATTTATTGTCCTAAGGGTGACCATACATTTTATCTAAAATCCGACATACAATCTGACATTTCCATTGATTGGCCAAAAAATATTACATTTTCCCGATCTTATTATGCGACATTAGATTGTAAAATTGATCGTAGTTACGATCGGGAAAGTCGGTTTTTCAAATTGATTGATAAAATGATTGTAGTATTTTCTGAAGTTCTGATTAAATGTGAATGTGATGTAACCTCACAATGGACGACATTCGACATTAATCACAAAACAAACTGAATGTGGAACAATATGTATGGTCCATCTACATACGATTAACATTGAACATCTGTCTATCAAAGTATTGGTCAGTTTAAGATCGTAATTACGATCGTAATAGTGTAATAGGTAATAGGGACAGTCTTTTTAAGATAATGTCCAATCAGATTGTAGTAGAGATTATTCCAATTAGATTGCTGCATTTTTCACAGTCTGCAGATGTTTAGCCAATCAAAATGAGGAGTATGTGGGTCTAGAATTAAATGCAGGTAAATAATAGAATTCCTGTCATTCCAAGACATTCATTATGTTCCCATCCAAGTGTTTTCTTTCACACATGTTGGTTGGTAGTTTGTCTGTTTCTGGGCTGATTGTTGGGTCTGTGGTTCAATATGGTGAATCTTCAGTAATGGACATTTAGTAGTTCTCAGTGCAGTGTAATATGGAGGGATTAGTTGGATTTTTATTGACAATATGTCCGATACAGTTCATAGATCAAACTAAATTTGAATAAGGTTGGTTGGTAGTGTGGTTGGTACAGACTGGGTGTAGGTACTAGAATTATATTGACAACGTGTAGTTAGAAGAGATGCATTGATTAGGTTTAGTTGATAATAGTTTAACATACTAGTGTAGTTAATTGTTGTTGAGTTCTATTAACTAGGTATAATTTGTAGAGGTGTATAGATTAGGTGTAGTAAATAGAGTTGCATAGACTTGTGCATTTAGCAGTTGTATTGACTAGGTGACATAGTACAGTTGTATAGATTTAGCATAGTTAGTAGAGTTGTATAAATAAGGTGTATTATTTAGTTATGGAGTTGTTTAGACAGGTGTAGTTAGCATTGTATATGCAAGGTGTAGTTAGTAGACTTGTGTTGACCAGGTGTAGTTAGTAGTGTTTAAAACAAGGTATACCTGGTTAAGTTGTATGGACTAAGTATAGTAAGTAGAATTGTATAGATTAGGTTTAGTTTGTAGAATTATATAGATTAAGTGTAATTTGTAGAGTTGTGTTGACTAGTTGAAATTAGTAGTGTATAGAACAAAGTATAACTAGAAGATTTGTACAGACTAGGTATAGTTAGTAGAATTGTATAGATTAGGTGTAATTAGTATAGTTGTACAGACTAGGTATAGTTAGTAGAATGGTATACATTAGGTGTAATTAGTATAGTTGTACAGACTAGGTATAGTTAGTAGCGTATTCGTAGTACAGCCGTTAACGACTATGGCAGTCGATGTACTATGGTACGTAGCCGGTATATCGTACTATGGTACAGCAGGTTAATCGTACTATGGTACGGTCGGTATATCGTACTATGGTACAGTCGGTATATCGTACTATGTACAGTCGGTATATATATACTATGGTACAGTCGGTATAATCGTACAAGGTACAGTCGGTATATCGTACTATGGTACAGTCAGTATATCTCTACTATGGTACAGTCCGTATATTCGTACTAAGGTACAGTCGGTAATCGTATATGTACAGGGGTATACACTGTAAGTCGGTCTATCGTACTATGGTACGTCGGTATATCGTACTCATGTACGTCGGTATATCGTACTATGGGATAAGTCGTATAAATCATACTATGGTACAGTTCGTTATATCGTACTGTACAGTCAGTATATCGTACTAAGGTACAAGTCGGATATCGTACTATGGTAACGGTATATCGTAATGGTACAGTCGGTATATCGTACTATGTACAGTCGGAATATCGTACTATGGATACAGTCGGTAATCGTCTATGGTACAGTCGGTATATCGTACTATGTACAGTGCGGTCTAGCGTACTATGGTACAGTGCGGTATATCGTACTATGGTACAGTGGGGGGCGGTTATATCGACTATGGTACAGTCGGTATATCGTACTTATGGGACAGTCGGTATATCGTACTATGGTACAGTCGGTATTCGTACTATGGTACAGCGGATACATGTACAGTCGTGTATAGTATATGGTACAGGCGGCGTATCGTACTATGGTACAGTCGTGTATCGTACTATGGTACAGTCGGGTATCGTACTATGGTACAGTAGGTATTCGTAATGGTACAGCGAGTATATACGTCTATGGCTACAGTCATGGTATATCGTACTATGGGACAGCGGTGACATCGTACTATGGTACAGCCGGTGTCGTACTATGGTACCGTCGGTGTAATGAATATATGGTACAGTCGGTGTATCGTACTATGGTACAGCCGGTATATCGTACTATGGTACAGTCGGTATCGTACTATGGTACAGCGGTTATCGTACTATGGTACAGTCGGTGTATCGTACTTGGTACAGTCGGGTATGTACTATGGTCAGCCGGTAATCGTATATGGACAGTCATTCATTCACATAAAAGAACGACTGGTTGGTTCTTTGAGCCCGTCGGCATGTAACATACAGTTGGCCTGTTCGGTTATGTGCCCCCTTTAAATCTGCAATTCCCCCTTTTTTTAAAGCTCTGATTTCTCCGCCAATTGCTGGTGTCGGTACTTGACAAGTCTGTAAGTGAAGAGATCAGTGTATCCAGCACTAAAACCCAGATTCGAGATCTTGCAGCTTTCATGTGGGTCTCAGATTGTGTTCGCCAGCTCCCATAAACCATCTCCAATTCAAGGGTACACAACATAACTGGCCTAAGAGCCAAAGAATCCCAGAGCAATCCTCATCCCTGCCGCCGCGGGAGACGTTTTTATCTCTCTCGCAACATCACTTTAAAGATAAATGGGGAAAGTGTGAAATCTCATACAGGGATTATGGAGCCTCGCGTCAATCTAGACTGCCATACGTGAACCAGAAAGGGTAAGCTAGTTTTCTCTACAATCCCTGCAAATCCAGTTGTAAAAAATAAATTCAAACAGGTCCTGTACCAGAAAAACCCAATAGAAATGGTAAAATAACTTACAAGTCCCAGACAGTATTTTAGAGTTTTCTTTAATAAAAACCAAGTACTACATTTCTGCCCTGGTTGGACCCAGGAAGGTTGGAATCATCTGGTGAGTTACATTTTGTTTCCCTCTTACCTCAAACAGGACTATAGAATGGCTTTACATCTTTAAACAGGTTAATTGCCACTGAGCATGTCCCAAGCTCATTGAGCTTGGGGATGGGTTCAGTATGAAAATCACCATTGCTAAGGGATGGACATGTAATTAAGGACATTTAAACCGAATGAACCAACTGTGATGTCAGTGTCAATAGTTGATTGAGTGTATGAAGAGCCAGTTTATCTGCTCCAGAATTGAGACGATAATTATCCTTATATATCTGGTTAGTAATGCAGGTAAATGTGCTGAATATATCAGTTGGGGTTGGGGGCAGGCCTTTTTAAGGGTGAACATGGCTTTAATTCCTTTTCTTTTGTAACTTTTTGTGTTAGAAATAAACAAGGAAATTTCAGAGTCCGGGCAGCTGTTCCTTTCCACCCAGCCCCTAACAGCGACTCTATTGCTCTCAACCAATATTTCCGTTGGAAACAAACGCGAGCCTTATGGAAGAACATGGAGATATCAAAGGGCTCTGTCAAAATCGGTCTGTGTTGGTCGACTTAATTGAAACAGACGTTTTGTTTCGTACAATTGTGTCTTCTGGAAGAGATAACGAGCTGAAAAGCACAAGGTCAAGAAATTGGCACAGAAGGAAAGAAGAAAGAACCAAAGAGGAGAGCAAAAAACCAAACCATACCATAGAGTGTGTTGATACGTGGGACTTCTACGCTCACAACTTCTTTGCGTCATAAGGAAACAGGTTGAAATTCCTCGTGTGTAGGTGCCGGGAAAACTCATGACAAGGAAGTGGAAAGCAGGGACCTCATCATCCTGTTGTCTTCCATCTTCTGCCTACTTGGTCACCATGGCTACCTCACCATCTGCATCCCCATACGGAGAGGCTGGCCGCTTGGAAGACATCCTGGAACGAACAAAAGATGAGAAAATAATGAACCTCCGTAGAAATCCTTAATGCCGTATTGTGTTGTTAGGGGCCATTGTAATCGAATTTTTCTCCCCCCCACTAAGCTTGGAATCGGGCAGCGGAAACTATCCAACCACCCAGGAGAATAGGCAGCCTAGAACAAATGGGGAGCAGGTAGCTACAAATCGCAGCGTAACGGGAATAATCAACTAGAACGACTCCCTCTCTGGATCATGATCAGAGAATTCACCATCTTTGGTGGCTCTGTTTTTTCTTAACTTCTTCTAAAACCAATGAAAAGTAACTACCAGGATAATCTACTATTAGGTTGTGTTAGTTCTTTTTCCCTAATAGTGATGGCCAAGTTACTGATCCCGGATCCGCGGCAGATTACCGTGTTCGCGAACGGCGGATATCACGCATTTTCCGGTTTTCCCGCCTTCCGAACTTTTACGAACCGCGTTTTCGAAATTTTCGAATTCCGAGGATTTTCTCGGTTCGGAAATTGTACTTTTGCATGCGCACAGAAATATATTTCTGCGCACACGGCCATTTGCACCCATCCCCTGACTGTTCTGTATGTTTGCCCCACCCACTTAATGTAAGCTCTTTGGGACAGGCGTCTCATTCCTTATAAGTCAAGAGAACACCGCACTTATATCAATTAACCTAAAAAGTGTATTCTTAACCTATACGTGTTTTTCTGTATCTGTATAATTACAACTGACCTATTATTGTGTTGTTTTCACCATATTTATAAAGGCAGTCATTACGCTTGCGGCGAAAATAATCGCCTTTATAAATACCGTGAAAGTAACCATTTTTGCCATGGCAATGTGCCACAATAGCAAAACATCAGTGATTAGCGAACTTTTATAAATATCCCCCCTATACAACTATAACTACAACTAGCTGTACAACTATACTATTACACCTAATGTATACCATTCTACTACTACACACTAGCCTGTACAACTATACTAATTACACCTAATGTATACCATTCTACTAACTACACCTAGCTGTACAACTATACTAATTACACCTAATGTATACCATTCTACTAACTACACCTAGTCTGTCAATATACTCAATTACACCTAATGTATACCATTCTACTAACTACACCTAGTCTGTACAACTATACTAATTACACCTAATGTATACCATTCAACTCTAACTACACCTAGTCTGTACAACTATTCTAATACCTAATGTATACCATTCTACTAACTACACCTAGCCTGTACACTATACTAATTACACCTAATGTATACCATTCTACTAACTACACCTAGTCTGTACAACTATACTATTACACCTAATGGTAACCATTCTACTAACTACACCTAGCCTGTACAACTATACTAATTACACCTAATGTATACCATTCTACTAACCTACACCTAACTGTACAACTATACTAATTACACCTAATGTATACCATTCTACTAACTACACCTAGCCTGTACAACTATACTAATTACACCTAATGTATACCATTCTACTACTACACCTAGTTGATCAATTATATAATTCACCTATGTATCCTTCTACTAACTACCACTAGCTGTACAACTATACTAATACACCTAATGTATACCATTCTACTAATACACCTAGCTGTACAACTAATACTAATTACACCTAATGTATACCATTCTATAACTACACCTAGCTGTAAACTATACTAATTACACCTATCTATACCATTCTACTAACTACACTAGTCTGTACAATTATACTAATTACACCTAATCTATACCATTCTACTAACTACACCTAGTCTGTACAACATACTAATTACACCTAATTATTACCATTCTACTAACTACACCTAGTCTGTACAACTAACTAATAACCTAATGTATCCCTTCTAATAACTACAACTAGCCTACAACATACTAATTACACCTAATGTATAACATTTACTAACTATACCTAGTCTGTACAACTATACTAATTAACACCTAATGTATTACCATTCTACTAACTACACCTAGCCTGTACAACTATACTAATTACACCTAATGTATACCATTCTACTAACTACACCTAGCCTGTACAACTATACTAATTACCCTAATGTATACCATCTACTAACTACACCTAGTCTGTACAACTATACTAATTACACCTAATGCATACCATTCTACTAACTACACCTAGTCTGTAACTATACTAATTACACCTAACTATATACCATTCTACTAAACTACACCTAGTCTGTACAATATACTAATACACTTAATCTATACCATTCTACTAAACACCTAGTCTGTACAACTATACTATTACACCTAATTATACATTCTACTAACTACACCTAGTCTGACAACTATACTAATACAACTAATGTATACCATTCTACTAACTACACCTAGCCTGTACAACTATACTAATTACACCTAATGTATACCATTCTACTACTACAACCTAGTCTGTACAACTATACTAATTACACCTAATCTATACCATTCTACTAACTACACCTAGTCTGTACAATTATACTAATTACACTTAATCTATACCATTCTACTAACTACACCTAGTCTGTACAACTATACTAATTACACCTAATGTATACCATTCTACTAACTACACCTAGTCTGTACAACTATACTAATTACACCTAATGTATACCATTTTACTAACTACACCTAGCCTGTACAACTATACTAATTACACCTAATGTATACCATTCTACTAACTATACCTAGTCTGTACAACTATACTAATTACACCTAATGTATACCATTTACAAAACTACACCTAGCCTGTAAACTATACAATTACACCTAATGTATACCATTCTACTAACTACACCTAGTCTGTACAACTATACTAATTACACCTAATGTATACCATTCTACTAAACTACACCTAGCCTGTACAACTATACTAATTAACCTAATGTATACCATTCTACTAACTACACCTAGTCTGTACAACTATACTATAACCTAATGTATACCATTCTACTAACTACACCTAGTCTGTTGCACTATACTAATTACACCTAATCTATACCATTCTACAACTATACCTTGGTCTGTACAAATCTTCTAGTTATACCTTGTTTTGACTAATACTAATTTCACCTACTCACACAACGACTGCTAACTACACCTAATCTATACAAAACCAACTACTACATTAGGTGTAATTAGTATAGTTGTACAGACTAGGTATAGTTAGTAGTGTTGTATAGATTAGGTGTAGTTAGCAGAGTTGTGTTGAGTAGGTGAAATTAGTAGTGTATAGAACAAGGTATAACTAGAAGATTTGTACAGACAAGGTATAGTTAGTAGAATGGTATAGATTAGGTGTAATTAGTATAGTTGCACAGACTAGGTGTAGTTAGTAGAATGGTATACATTAGGTGTAATTACGTATAGTTGTACAGACTGGTGTAGTTAGTAGAATGGTATACATTAGGTGTAATTAGTATAGTTGTACAGCAGGTGTATTAGTAGAATGGTATACATTAGGTGTAATTAGTATAGTTGTACAGACTAGGTGTAGTTAGTAGAATGGTATACATTAGGTGTATTAGTATAGTTTGTACAGGCTAGGTGAGTTAGTAAAATGGTTACATTAGGTGTAATTAGTATAGTTGTACAGACTAGGTATAGTTAGTAGAATGGTATAATTAGTGTAATTAGTATAGTTGTACAGGCTAGGTGTAGTTAGTAAATGGTATACATTAGGTTGTAATGTATAGTTGTACAGACTAGGTGTAGTTAGTAGAATGGTATACATTAGGTGTAATTAGTATAGTTGTACAGACTAGGTGTGTTAGTAGAATGGTATAGATTAAGTGTAATTAGTAATATTGTACAGACTAGTGTGTAGTTAGTAGAATGGTTATAATAGGTGTAATTAGTATAGTTGTACAGACTAGGTGTAGTTAGTAGAATGGTATACATTAGGTGTAATTAGTATAGTTGTACCGCTAGGTGTAGTTAGTAGAATGGTATACATTTGGTGTAATTAGTATAGTTGTCAGACTAGGTGTAGTTAGTAGAATGGTATACATTAGGTGAATATATAGTTGTACAGCTAGGTGTAGTTAGTAGAATGGTATACGATTAAGTGTAATTAGTATATTGTACAGACTAGGTGTAGTTAGTAGAATGGTATAATTAGGTGTAATTAGTATAGTTGTACGACTAGGTGTAGTTAGTAGAATGGTATGCATTAGGTGAATTAGTAGAGTTGTACAGACTAGGTGTAGTTAGTGAATGGTAACATTAGGGTAATTAGTATAGTTGGTACAGACTAGGTGTAGTAGTAGAATGGTAACATTAGGTGTAATTAGTATAGTTTGTACAGGCTAGGTGTAGTTAGTAGAATGGTATACATTAGGTGTAATTAGTATAGTTTTACAGACTAGGTATAGTTAGTAGAATGGTATACATTAGGTGTAATTGTATAGTTGTTACAGGCTAGGTGTAGTTGTAGAATGGTATACATTAGGTGTAATTAGTAGGTTGTACAGGACTATGCTGTAGTTACCGTAAATGGTATAACATTAGGTGTAATTAGTATAGTTGTACAGACTAGGTATAGTTAGTAGAATGGTATACATTAGGTGTAATTAGTATAGTTGTACAGGCTAGGTGTAGTTAGTAGAATGGTATACATTAGGTGTAATTAGTATAGTTGTACAGACTAGGTGTAGTTAGTAGAATGGTATACATTAGGTGTAATTAGTATAGTTGTACAGACTAGGTGTAGTTAGTAGAATGGTATACATTAGGTGTAATTAGTATAATTGTACAGACTAGGTGTAGTTAGTAGAATGGTATAGATTAGGTGTAACCTGCCCCCCCCCGCCACCTCCCCCACCCCCCTGTTTACAACCCACAACTAATACATCTGAACTTTCCACAATATTTAACAATATTCCAACCATATGATAAAAAAGAATTGAGGTACACTGTGTTTTATTTGTATATTATTCTATATACGTATATTATCTATGATACTGTGTATTATAGTGGATATACATTGGATACTTGTTATATTGTATATAAATTGGATACAGTGTATTATTGTATAATAGATGTACACTGTATAGTATATACTATATGTTTCTTGTAAACTGTATATGATATTGATACAGTATTTATATTGAACACTGTAATTATATATTATATGTATTATATTGTACACTACAGTCTACTGTATCTGTGTATTATGTTGTGTACACCGTGTATATACTGTACTACTGTGTATTATTTATACACTATGTACTATATTGTATACTGTGATTAGATTGTACAGTGTATTAGATTGTACGTGTTAGATTGTTTACTGTATATTATATTGTACACTGTATTATATTTTTGTGATATCATTTTGTACCACTGTTTTATTTTGTATACTGTTATTATATTGTACAGTGTATTATTTTGTATACTGTATATTATTGTACACTGTGTTTATTGTACACGTGTATTTATTGTATACGTTGTTATTGTATACTGTGATTATATTTTTACACTGTATATATATTGTACACTGTGTATTATATTGTAAAAGGTGTATTATATTGTCACTGTGTATTATATTGTACAATGTATTATATTCTAGTACTGATATTTGCTATTATTATTGATATTATATTCTACACTGTATTATAATTGTAATTATATTGTATAAATTCACGATATATTTACACTGTGTATTATAGAATGGATTATTTACACTGTGTATTATATTGTTATCAATATTATTTACACTGTATTATATGTACATGTGTATTATATTGTATAATATATTCTACACGTATTATATTGTTAATGTATTTATTGTACATGATGTATATTTGTACACTGGATTATATTGTGACAATATTGTATATATATTCTACGTATTATCCACTGTGTATTATATTGTATAATATATTCTACACTGTGTATTATATTGTACACTGTGTATTATATTGTATAATATATTCTACACTGTGTATTATATTGTACAATGTGTATTATATTGTACACGTGATATTATGACAACCTGTGTATATATTGTCAATGTGGTATTATATTGTATAATATATTCTCACACGATATGTCATGTGTAGATATTGTATATATATCTACATGTGTATTTATATTGTACAAGTTATTATCTGTAATATATAATGTATAATGTAATGGTATTATTTATGCCTGTCAAGTGTATTGATTGTATAATATTCTACACTGTATATAGATGTACAGGTTATTATTACATTGTAATAAATATTCTACACTGTGATTTATATTGTATATTGTGTTATATTGTACAATGGTATTATATTGTTTATAGAATTTCATGTATTATATTGTACACTGTGTATTATATTGTATAATATTCTTACACTGTGTATTTATATTGTATATGTGTATATATGTACACGTGTAGTATATTGTACAATGGTATTATATTGTATAATTATATTACACTTGTAGTTATGTATATGTGTATTATATGGTAGCACTGTGTATATATTGTACAATGTGTATTATTGTATAATATATTCTACACTGTGTATTATTAGTTGTATATTGTGGTATTATATTTGTACCACGTGTAATTATTGTACACTGTATTAGATTGTATAATAATCTACACTGGTGTTATATTGTTATTGTTTATGTATATGTAATGTGTATTATATTGTACACTGTGTATATATTGTATAATATATCATTACACTGTGTATTTATTATGTAATCGGGTATTATATGTGCACGTGTTATTATATTGTACACTGTATTATGTTAATATATTCCTATATGTGTTTATACTTTGTATGATTGTGTATTATATTGTATAATATATTCTACACTGTGGATTTATTGTATTGGTTATATATCATGTGTATTATATGTACACTATTTATGTGGATATATATTCTACAGTTGATTATATTGTATATTGGTATTATTATTACACTGTGTATTATTTTACATGTGTATATATTGAATGGTGTATATATATTCTACACTGTGTATTATATTGTAACTTGTGTATTATTGTATAATATATTCTACACTGTGTATATAGTATTGTATATTGTGTATTATATTGTATATATATATCTACACTATATTGTGTATATATTGTATATATTGTGTAATTGATATTATATGTATAATATATTCTACAATGGTATTATATTGTATATTGTGTGATGATATTGTATAATATATCTACACTGTGATTATATTGTATATTGTGTATTATATTGTTAATATATTTAACACTGTGTTTATATTGTTATTGTGTATTATATTGTATAAATATTTACACTGTGTATTATATGTATTGTGTATTATTCAAGTGTATATTGTATAATATATGTCTACACTGTGTATTATATTGTATATTGTGTATATATTGTACACTGTGTATTTCCATCTTGGTGAAGTCTGGGGGTGATTTGAATGTGTTTTTCATCCAAAGCCTTTCATTGGCTGTGACTGGCTGTCGTCCTTCCAATCAAATGGATCCTAATTGACCCGCCACATGCTCATTTTACTTCAGTTTTAAAACGGCAAAAACCAGATCTAATGGGAAGTGACGAGGAAACATTAAGTCAATGTGATGAGAGGGAAAGAAAGTCAAACAGCAGAACGGCGAGGTTAAAACGTTCGTTCCGTGGATATTTAGCAGTATTTCATTCCACGGGACCTTTCGTAAAAAATTGGACGTCACCATGGCTGCCATCTTTGAAGCCTCTGGGACAGCACATGAGAATGGACTATTTAAGGCCAATCAGCTTCATATGTTTATTTCTATAACTCAAGATGGACTAGTTCGAACGGACTCGGACTTCTCAACATCCGGGACCTGGATTTCTCGGACTTAATTATAGAAGTTTGATACGTGAGTAATATCGAATCGCGAGTAAAATGTCTATTATACCTAGACGGAGTTATCGAATCCGTGAGTAAAATGTCTATTATACCTATACGCGAGCTACGAAATCCGCAAGTAGTAAATGTCTATTAACCTATACGCGAGTATCGAATCCGCGAGTAAAATGTCTTATTACCTATAGCGCAGTACGAATCGCGAGTAAATGTCTATTATACCTAACGAGAGTATCGAATCCACGAGTAAATGTCATTATACCTACGACGAGTATCGAATCCGTGAGTAAAATGTCTCATTATTACCTATACACGAGTATCGAATCAACGCGAGTAAAATTCTATTATACCTATACGACGAGTATCGAATCCGTGAGTAAAAGTCTATTATACCTATAACGGTAGTTCGAATCCGGAGTAAAATGTCTTATACTATACGCGGGAGTATACGAATCCGTGAGTAAAATGTCTATTATGACATATACGCGGTATCGAATCCGCGAGGATAAAATGTCTATTATCTATACGCGAGTATCGAATCCGCGAGTAAAATGTCTATATACCTATCGCGAGTATCGATCGTGAGTAAAATGTCTATATACCTATACAAGAGTATCGAATCCGCGAGTAAAAGTCTATTATACCTATACGCGAGTATCGAATCCGTGAGTAAAATGTCTATTATACTATACGCGAGTATCGAATCCACGAGTAAAATGTCTATATACCTACGCGAGTATCGAATCCACAAGTAAATGTCTATATACACTAACGCGAGTATCGAATCCACAAGTAAAATGTCTATTATACCTATACGTGAGTAAATATCGAATCTGCAAGTAAATGTTCTATTATACCATACGCGAGTATCTAATCCTCCAGTAAAATGTCTATTATACCTATACGCGAGTATCGAATCGCGAGTGAGTAAAATGTCTTATTAACATATACGCGGAGTATCGAATCCGCGAGTAAAATGTTATTATACCTATACGCGAGTATCGAATCCGCGAGTAAAAGCTATTATACCTATACGCGAGTATCGATCCGCGAGTAAAATGGTTATTAAACTATATGCGAGCATCGAATCCACGAGTAAAAGTTATTATACCTATACGTGAGTATCGAATCCACAAGTAAAATGTATATTATAACAGTGAGTATCGAATCCACAAGTAAATGTCTATTATACCTATACGTGAGTATACGAACTCCACAAGTAAAATGTCTATATACCTATACGTGAGTACGAATCCACAAGTAAAATGTCTATTATACCTATACGTGAGTATCGAATCCACAAGTAAAATGTATTATACCTATACGTGAGGATCGATCCACAAGTAAAATGTCTATTATACCTACGTGAGTATCGAAACCAAGTAAAATGTCTATATAACTATACGTGAGTATCGAATCCACAAGTAAAATGTCTATTATACCTATACGCGAGTATCGAATCCGCGAGTAAAATGTCTATTATACCCTATACGCGAGTATCGAATCCACAAGTAAAATGTATATATACCTATACGTGAGATCGAATCACAAGTAAAATGTCTATTATACTCTATACGCGAGTATCGAATCCGCGAGTTAAATGTCTATTATACCTATACGCGAGTATCGAATCCGCGAGTAAAATGCTCTATTATACCTATACGCGAGTGATCGAATCCGCGAGTAAAATGTCTATTATACCTATACGCGAGTATCGAATCCGCGAGAAAATGTCTATTACCTATAAGTGAGTATCGAATCCACACGTAAAATGTCTATTATACCTATACGTGAGTATCGAATCCACAAGTAAATGTCTATATACCTATACGTGAGTATCGAATCCACAAGTAAAATGTCTATATACCATTACGGAGTTACGAAATCCGCGAGTAAAATGTCTATTATACCTATACGCGAGTATCGAATCCGCGAGTAAAATGTTTATATACCTAGACGTGAGTATCGAATCCACAAGTAAAATGTCTTATACTATACGTGAGTATCGAACATCACAAGTAAAATGTCTATTTATACCTAACGCGAGTATTGAATCCACGAGTAAAATGTCTATTATACCAGACGCGAATATCGAATCCGCGAGTGTAAAATGTCTATTATACCTATACCCGAGTATCGAAATCCGTGAGTAAAATGTCTATTATACCTATACGCGGGTATCGAATCACGAGTAAAATGTCTATTATACCTATCGCGAGTATTGAATCCGCGAGTAAAATGTCTATTATACCTATACGTGAAGTATCGAATCCACAAGTAAAATGTCTATTATACCTATACGCGAGTATCGATCCACGAGTAAAATGTCTATTATACTAACGCGAGTACGATGATCGCGAGTAAATTTATAACTATACGCGAGTATCGATCCGCGAGTAAAATGTATATATACCTATACGTGAGTATCGAATCACAAGTAAAATGTCTATTATACCTATCGCGAGTAAGCGAAAGCCGGAGTAAAATGTCTATTATACCTATACGCAAGTAAATATCGAATCCGCGAGTAAAATGTCTATTATACCTATACGCGAGTATCGAAATCCGCGAGTAAAATGTCTATTATACCTATACGCGAGTATCGAATCCACGAGTAAAATGTCTATTATACCTATACGCGAGATCGATCCACAAGTAAAATAGGTCTATTATACCTATACGCGAGTATTGAATCCGTGGAGGTACAATGTATATTTAAATATACAACGAGATATCGAACGCGAGTAAAAATTGTCTATTATACCTTAAGCGAGTATCGAATCCGTGAGTGTAAATATCTATATACCTATACGCGAGTATCGAATAGCGAGTTAAAAATGTCTATATACCTATACGCGAGTATTGAATCCGTGAGTAAAATGTATATATACCTATACGCGAGATCGAATCTTCGATGTAAAAATGTCTATTTAGACCTATAGGCGAGTGTAAATATCGAATACGCGATTTGTTCATGGGATAATTATCGAATGTCGAGCCCGAAAGTAGCGCGTATGAGAGTAAAATCGATTTTTCGAATGTCCTGGTATTGGAAACAGTTCCCCAGACCATTTCCCAGGTCCCACAGACATTTACATTAAGTTCCATGAATGTTAATTGTATTTCATTCAAACTTTCGAACTATTTGACTCCCCATTGACTTTAGGGTCCGAATTCAAACTCCCGAACTTTCCAATAGATTGAAAATGGACCGAACCTTCGAACGTTCGTCCACCTCAATACACAAATTGAAAACGTAGAGATTTATTTAATATTTACTAAAACTGGAGAACAACCTGATAGAATGTGAGACGGGGAAGGTGATTGTAGATCCAGGGCTGAGAATTTTAACTCGTTTGTGGGACATATGGACCCAGGAGACGCCGTCGTACCTTGTCAGTTGAACATTCCATTATCAACAGGTGAATCTTCTCTCTGATCTTGTGAGAAGTGCAGGACTGAGGGAGTTTCTGACCAGCGAACTGGCGGATACGAGTATTGTTTACTTATCGTTAAAATGTCACAATGTAACAGTTTCAAAGCTCCAACGTTGTGTGTGACTTGCAGTAACTACACTTCCCTATGCAGATACAGTATAATATAAAGTGGATAATGTACCCCCAACTGTAAATTATAAGGATATTAGAAGTCACCTTGGAGTTCCGTGACCATATAAAAGCCGAGTACCTTTTATACATTGCACGGAACTCCAAGGGTGATTATATATCCTTATAATTTACGTTGGGGTGCATTATTTATTATAACCTACCCCTTTGTGGCTTCTGATTTCCTTCCCTGGAAACGTAAGATTATAAGGCTATAATCTTCCAGTACCCCATAGAAATCCACTACAGGGGTAGGTTATAAGGCTATAATTTACAGTTCTCTCCATAGTAAATCCACTACAGGGGTGGTTAAAGAGAGATCAGCATTGACATTTTAAACCGTCTTGATCACTTTTTACCCCAAAACCAACTTTTCTAACCCTTATTATCCTCACCGGCGGATAAAGACTTTACAGGGGCGAACATTGCGATCATTCCTGTCTCGCCACCTCATTGTATTTCAATGTTTAAATCCGGGATAGAGTGGAAATGCGCCTCCGGCGAGGGTCTTTACGTTGACAGATCCGCGTAACTGGGGGGGGGGGGGGGTAAGAAAATAATATAATAAAAATAAAATCAAAGTGATGGAAGACAGGAAAGGAGCCAGATGAAAGTCTTAAATACCATCAGTCCTCCAGGCAGCGATTTTCCACAGATGAAGAGGTCAGTAGTGCTAACAGTGAAGCTGCATGGTAATTACTATGACAAGATAAAGCCGTAATCTCTGCTGGAGAGGGTAAGCTGCCGTGCTACCCTGAGACTTGCTGCAGTGCGATTTACACCATATTCACTTGTACAATTGCCATGACAAAGCCCCTGAGTTGCTCATGTAAATCTCTCTGTTCCTTCCCACTCCGCTGCCATCTATGAGATCAGCATCCAAATTCCTGAACATTTGCATCTTGTATGTACCAGAGGACCGTAGGGTCCCTCCCCAAGCCCGGGAGATGTTTAGCGTTCAGATAATCCATTGATCCTCCTTTCCTATCGGCTCGGATTTCTGGCATGTCAGGACAGCGCAAATAAACCGATCTTTCATATTTGTCAGATTTACATTTGTGTGAGTTTTGAAAAGACTTTAAAGTTAACACGAACCCTTTAACTGCCGAGCAAAAGTGGCGTCCGGAACGTTTGAATGAGCCGAGAACGCAAACACTCTCCCCTGGGCTGATAATCGTATTGAATACGGCGATTGCGGCTCTCGTAATAGCGCTGTCACCCAACGGTCGCTATTTGAACACTGCAAAAAAACAAAACAAAATCGTTTTAAAGGACTGCAGGAAAGTTATTGCGCGGACAAGATTCCGTCCGTAAACAGACCTGGCGGTGAGTAGAAACGAATATTATTCATGAAATCCCCTTTTTACGCAATTGGTTACCGTTTTACTAAATGATACAATAAAATCCCACCACGGGGCGACAATTAGGGCTAAGCCCCCCCATTCGAGTGAAAATTACCCAATGTGTGTTGTTATCTTGCAATCCTAGCAGTCGCCTGATAAGCCGGATGTTTTAGGAAGAAATATGTCAGGTCTCTATGTGCCACGACGGATTTGCCTTTTGTGTTCTACAGAAAAACGCCGGGTGAACATTTATATCATTAGATCACAGGCGAGTAGCCTGAGTGTCCCACCACACGCCGACCTACAGCTCAGCAACAGAGGAACGGAAATTTTTCTTTAACTTTAGAGTCGACCAATAGGTCACAGATAAATAATTCCACTGATGGGCCCTTGTGAAATGGGGTCCCTGGGCGACTAGAATTAGATCGCGGGAAGGAAATTGGTCTTGGTCTTTAATAAATAAATCACACAATCTTCTGTATCTTTCCCTGCGGGGATTACGTAATCAGAATAGACACGATCGGTTCAATGTGAACCTACGTAACTGGAAGAATAAACTCTGGGGTCTCCACCTCCGTCAGACAATGGGCCAAACAATAGAGTCAGACGGGAATGGGAAATTAACATAACATCTGAGTCCTCCAAGTTCACTGTAAACGCCGCCAATGGGACTGGTTTTCAAGTTACCCGCTCTATAGGAAGAGACTTCAAGGGGAAATGTGAGCTGGGGGTTCGCAGGTAAAAACCACGTTAATTACAGGGACATAAAAACCTTACAAGTCGCCCTGGAGAACTGAACGTTTGAAGCTCTGGAGCTGGCAGGAAGAAATGAAAGTCGGAGTTGGAAATGGGGTTTAGGACCCAGAAACCCCTCAAAGATCAAAGGGATCTGGGTGATAAAAGTTGAACCAGAAGTAGAGATATGGAAATAGGAAGAGAAGGGGGGAGATCTAGGGAAGAGGCTAATTTATTATTATTATTATTAAGTGAACCAATCACAGCCAAGGCTGTGTTATGTGGGGTGCCATACTACATTTCATTTTAAGCGCTAAAAACCTCTGGGCCCACATATCAATAAAAATAACGTTGTGTATCATCCAGCGCTGACTGAGCAGAATTGGCTGTGCCCTGTAGTGCCAGGAATATGTTACACTGTTACTTCCAATTAACGTTCACAAAGAAATGACGTATTAACTTGCCTTTTTATTCCACACTGACTATCTACAGAATAAGTAGAACCACTGGGCTCTGATATAACGTAGAGTGGTCACCTTTGCCTTTAAGACCTGAACACGTATAAAATTACACGGCAAAGGGCTGGTTAAGCATTCTATAATGCATGGCAGGATGTGCATTGGTTTCAGTGTGCATTCATCATGTAGTTATGTAATGGCACTAAGACACTGTAGCATGTGAATTTCATACGTGTTTGAGTCTTAAAGGCAAAGGTGGCCACCCTAATATAATTTTTCCACTGTCCGGCCGCCCCGTTAAGAAGCCTTCAGTCAGACCGGAAGTGGTTTCTAATTCCAGTTCCAGTCCCAGTAAAGGAAAGCAACAAGGTCACTCGCTCACAAATAAAGGAAAAGCTCCGAGCAGAATTTGGTGGACTGTTCAGTCGCGCAGGGAAAGGAATCGCTCACTGGGAACAGATCGGGGGGGAGATTGTGAAGATGATTAAAGATAACAAATCCCTTGTAATCACCGCAAAAGATCCTGATCATGAAAACAGGGATATTTCAGGTGGACACAATCACACACGAAACAAAATCACCACAGAAACAATCACCACAGAGACACAATCACAACACAGCACATCACAGACACACCCACAGAAACAATCACATACAGAGACACATCACACACAGACACAACCCAGAGACACAACCCCACAGAGAACAACACGACACAACTCACAAAAGACACACATCACAGAGACACAATCATACAGACACAATCACACACCGAGACACAATCATACAGACACAATCACACACAGAGACACAATCATACAGACAACAATACACACAGAGACACAATCATACAGCACAATCATACAGACACCACACACACAGAGACACCAATCAACACAGACACAATCACACAAAAACACACAATCATACACAGAGAAACAATCAAACAGACACAATCACACACATCACAATCTCAGAGACACAATTCAGAGACAAATCACACACAGAGACAAACCACAGAGACACAATCACATAGACGCAATCTTAAGCTGTTTCAACCCATCCTGATAAAGGTACCGGTACCGAATGGATTGGCCCTTATTGGTAAAGTGTGTATGGCCAAAAATATAGTTTCCGATGCTGACGAACGTATCACATCAGGCCAGGAACGGTAATTTCACTTGTTCCTGTCCGCTCCCTGTACTAAAGTTTCGGAAATGGGGCATGATCGTACGGAGTGTGACAGTCACAAACATTCTTCCTATACCATCTTGCAGATTGTCTGTCATCTTTGACAGATTGTTACAGTGTGTACCCACCCTAAAGCGGGACACAGTACCGACGGTATCGGGGCTTTATTCGTACTGTGGTGTAAACAAAAGAGAGAAATTCCCTCGGCCATGGTAGACTCTCTATAGAGGAGTCAATGGAACACACAGTCCTGAGCATTCTCCCTGTGCTGTGCATAGAGGGAGCACCCGGACTGTGTTTAGCCGATCGTTTGAAAAATGACTCTGCTTCAGATCTTTCAGGTGTGTACCCAGCTTAAGGTGGCCATACACCAGACACGATATTATTTACCCGACCGACCGCTCACGCCAACGTTCCTGCGATCCTGCCAGAACCACCTCTCCCGATCTTATATACGCCCGACATGCGATCGCAAAATCCCATTCATTTTGCGATCGCATGTCGATCGCATATAAGATCGGAAGAGGGGTTCCGGCAGGATCGCAGAGGAACGTCGCGTGAGCGGTCGTGGGTAAGTAATATTGTGCTGGTGTATGGCCACCTTTAGAGACACAACCAGAGACACAATCACAGAGACACAATCACAGAGACACAATCACAATCATAGAGACACAATCACAATTATAGAGACACAATCACAATCATATAATATATAATATAATATAAATCATATATAAATATAATCATATAACAGAGACACAATCACAATACAAAATATTACAAATCTCCTATGAAAAAAGAACAACTGAATGCCAGGGTTAACCTTCCGTGCGCTGGTGCTGTGATTTCGTCCCAAAGCCCTGGATCATAATGTGACCTTAAAGGTTAATTTAACCCTTTCATGGCTGGTCAATCATTTCCCCACATATAGTTCAGCTGCAGGAGAAGTAGTTCAACTTAAAGGGCAAATAAATTGAGTAACATTCGGGGTTATTCAATAAAAGTTCTTATTGTTAAAAATGGTGCTAATTTTCCCCAACCAATCAGATGTTAGCTTCCAAATGTTAATAAGATCTGATTGGTTGGGGCACAATTAGCACCATTTTTACCGATAAGAACTTTTATTGAATCTCCCTGTTAATGTATCGTGATCACAGGACTTTTAATAGTCCCTGCAATCCCTAAAGGGGATAATAACACTAAATAGATCTGACTCTCTAAATGGCTTGTTACACAGTGTAAATTATCATCCCTGTAACTGGCGTGAATTATAAACCAGATAAGATTCTGGGCCATGTTACAGTCAGTATAGTTATGGTACAGTCGTGTATCGTACTATGGTACGTCGATATCGTGCTATGTACATCGGTGATCGTACTATGGTACAGTCGGTAGTATCGTACTATGGCAGTCGGTATCGTACTATGGTACAGTCGGTATATCGTACTTGGTACAGTCGTTATTCGTACTATGGTACAGTCGTGTATCGTATCTGGTACAGTCGGTATATCGTCTTGGTACATTCGTATATCGTACTATGGTACAGTCGGTATAATCGTACTATGGTAACGTCGGTATATCGTACTATGGTACAGTCGGGTATATGGTACTATGGTACAGTCCGTATATCGTACTATGGTACGTCGTGTATCTGTACTATGGTACGTCGGTATATCGTACTATGTACAGTCGGTATATCGTACTATGGTACAGTCCGTATATCGTACCTATGTACAGTCGGTATACGTACTATGGTACAGTCGGATATCGTACTATGGTACAGTCCGTATATCGTACTATGGTACAGTCGGTATATCGACTATGGTACCAGTCCGTATTTATATCGTACTATGGTACAGTCGGTATATCGTACTATGGTACAGTCCGTATATCGTACTATGGTACAGTCGGTATATCGTACTATGGTACAGTCCGTATATCGTACTATGGTACAGTCGGTATCATATGGTCAGTCGGTATATCGTACTATGGTACAGTCGGTATATCGTACTATGTACAGTCGGTATATCGTACTATGGTACAGTCGGTATATCGTACTATGGTACAGTCCGTATATCGTACTATGGTACAGTCCGTATATCGTACTATGGTACAGTCGGTATATCGTACTATGGTACAGCCGGTATATCGTACGCTGTGTACAGTCGGTATATCGTACATGTACACGATATCGTACTATGTACAGTCGGGATATCGTACTATGGTACAGTCGGTATATCGTACTATGTACAGTCGGTATATATCGTACTAGGTACAGTCGGTATATTCGTACTATGGTACAGTCCGTATATGTCATGTACAGTCCGTATACTACTATGTACAGCCGGTATATCGTACTATGGTACAGCCGGTATATCGTACTATGGTACAGTCGGTATATCGTACTATGGTACAGTCGGGTATATCGTACTATGTACACGGTGATTCGTATATGTCCAGTCGGTATAAGTACTAAGGTACAGCGGTATATCGTCATGGTACTCAGTATATCGTACTATGTACAGTCAGTATATCATACTAAGGTACAGTCGGTATATCGTACTATGGTACAGTCGGTATATCGTACTATGGTACAGTCGGTATATCGTACTATGGTACAGTCGGTATATCGTACTATGTACAGTCGGTATACGTACTATGGTACGCCGGTATATCGTACTATGGTACAGTCGGTATACGTACTATGTACAGTCAGTATATCGTACTAAGGTACAGCGTAATCGTACTAGTACAGTCGGTATCGTACTAGGTACATCGTATATGTACTAGTACAGTCGGTATATCGTACATGGTACAGTGCGTATATCGTCCTATGTACGTCGGTACGATCGTACTATGTACAGTCGGTATATCGTACTATGGTACAGTCGGTATAGTAATGGTAAGTCGGTAATGGTACTATGTACAGTCGGTATAGTACTATGGTACAGTCGGGATAATCGTACTATGGTACAGCGGTCGGTAATATCGTACTAGGTACAGCCGGTATGGTATATCGTACTATGGTACCGTCGGTGTATCGTACTAGGTACAGGCGCGCGTATCGTACTATGGTACAGTCGGTGTATCGTACTATGGTACAGTCGGTGTATCGTACTATGGTACAGTCGGTATATCGTACTATGTACAGTCGGTATATCGTACTATGGTACAGTCGGTATATCGTACTATGGTACAGCCGGTGTATCGTACTATGGTACAGCCGGTGTATCGTACTATGGTACAGTCGGTGTATCGTAATATGGTACAGTCGGTGTATCGTACTATGGTACAGCCGGTATATCGTACTATGGTACAGTCGGTGTATCGTACTATGGTACAGCCGGTATATCGTACTATGGTACAGTCGGTGTATCGTACTATGGTACAGTCGGTGTATCGTACTATGGTACAGCCGGTATATCGTACTATGGTACAGTCATTCATTCACAATAAAAAGAAAGACTGGTTGGTTCTTTGAGCCCCTCGGCCTGTAACATACAAGTTGCCTGTTCGGTTATGTGCCCCCTTTATCTGCAATTCCCCCCTTTTTTTAAAGCTCTGATTTCTCCGCCAATTGGCTGGTGTCGGTATTGAAAGTCTGTAAGTGAAGAGATCAGTGTATCCAGCACTAAAATCCAGGATTAATCTTTGCATTTCATGTGGTCTCGATTGTGTTCGCCAGCTCCCATACACCATCTCAATTCAATGGGTGACACAACATAACTGGCCTAGAGCCAAGAATCCAGAGCATCCTCATCCCTGCCGCCTCGGTGAGACTTTTACTCTCTCGCAAACACACTTTAAAGATTAAATGGGAAAAGTGTGAAATCTCATACAGGGAATTATGGAGCCTCGCGTCAATCTGAGCTGCCATACTGAACATAGAAAGGGTAAGCTAGTTTTCTCTACAATCCCTGCAAATCCATTTGTAAAAAATAAAATTCAAACAGGTCCATGTACCAGAAAAACCCCAATAGAAATGGTAAAATAACTTAACAAGTTCCCAGACATAGTTTTAGAGTTTTCCTTTAATAAAAACACCAAGTACTAATTTCTAGCCTGGTTGGACCCAGGAAGGTTGGAATCATCTGGTGATTACATTTTGTTTCCCTCTTACACTCAGAACAGGGACTATAGAATGGCTTTCATCTTTAAACAGGTTAATTGCCACTGAGCATGTCCCAAGCTCATTGAGCTTGGGATGGAGTCAGTAATGAAAATCAACCATTGCTATAGGGATGGACATGTATAATTTAAAGGACATTTAAACCCAGAATGAACCAACTGTGATGTCAGTTGTCAATAGTTGATTGAGTGTATGGAAGGAGCCAGTTTACTCTGCCAGAATTGAGACGATAATTATCCTTATATATCTGGTTAGTAATGCAGGTAATAATGTGCTGAATATATCAGTTGGGGTTGGGGGCAGGTCCTTTTTAAGGGTGAACATGGCTTTAATTCCTTTCTTTTTTGTAACTTTTTGTGTTAGAAAATAAAAAGGGAAATTTCAGAGTCCGGGCAGCTGTTCCTTTCCACCCAGCCCCTAGACAGCGACTCTATTGCTCTCAACCAATATTTCCGTTGGAAACAAACGCGAGCCTTATGGAAGAACATGGAAGATATCAAAGGGCTCTGTCAAAATACGGTCTGGTGTTTTGGTCGACTTTAAATTGAAACAGACGTTTGTTTCGTCAATTGTGTTTCTGGAAGAGATAACGAGCGAAAGCAACAAGGTCAAAGAAAATTGGCACAGAAGGAAAGTGAAGAAAGAACCAAGGGAGAAAAAAAACCAAACCATACCATAGAGTTGTGTTGATACGTGGGACTTCTACGCTCACAACTTTCTTGCGTCAGTAAGGAAACAGGTTGAAATTCCTCGGAGTGAGGTTTGCCGGGAAAACTCACATGCAAAGGAAGGTGGAAAGCAGGGACCTCATCACTCCTGTTGTCTTCCATCTTCTGCCTACTTGTCACCATGGCTACCTCACCATCTGCATCCCCATACGGAGAGGCTGGCCGCTTGGAAGACATCCTGGAACGAACAAAAGATGAGAAAATAATGAAACCTCCGTAGAAATCCTTAATGCCGTCATTGTGTTGTTAGGGGCCATTGTAATCGAATTTTCTTCCCCCCCACCTAAGCTTGAATCGGGCAGGAAACTATCCAAACCCCACAGGAGACAATAGGCAGCCTAGAACAATGGGCGAGCAGGTAGCTACAAATCGCAGCCTGTAACGGGAATAATCAACTAAGAACGACTCCCTCTCTGGATCATGATCAGAGAAATTCCACCATCTTTGGTGGCTCTCGTTTTTCTTAACTTCTTCTTAAACCAATGAAAAGTAACTACCAGGGATAAATCTACTATTAGGTGTAGTTAGTTCTTTTCCCTAATAGTGATGGCCAAGTTTACTGATCCGGATCCGCGGCAGATTTACCGTGTTCGCGAACGGCGGATATCACGCATTTTCCGGTTTTCCGCCTTCCGAACTTTTACGAACCGCGTTTTCGAAAATTTTCGAAATTCCGAGGATTTCTCGGTTCGGAAATTGTACTTTTGCATGCGCACAGAAAATATATTTCTGCGCACACGGCCAATTTGCACCCATCCCCTGACTTGTATCTGTATGTTGCCCCACCCACTTAGAATGTAAGCTCTTTGGGACAGGCGTCTCATTCCTTATAAGTCAAGAAACACCGCACTTATATCAATTAACCTAAAAAAGTGTATTCTTAACCTATACGTTTTTTCTGTATCTGTATAATTACAACTGACCTATTCATTGTGTTGTTTTCACCATATTTATAAAGGCAGTCATTACGCTTGCGGCGAAAATAATCGCCTTTATAATACCGTGAAAGTAACCATTTTTTGCCATGGCAATGTGCCACATAGCAAAACAGTGATATTAGCGAACTTTTATAAATATCCCCCCTATACAATACTATTAACTACACCTAGCCTGTACAACTATACTAATTACACCTAATGTATACCATTCTACTAACTACACCTAGCCTGTACAACTATACTAATTACACCTAATGTACACCATTCTACTAACTACACTAGCCTGTACAACTCATACTAATTACACCTAATGTATACCATTCTACTAACTACACACTAGTCTGTACAATATACTAATTACACCTAATGTATACCATTCTACTAACTACACCTAGTCTGTACAACTATACTAATTACACCTAATGTATACCATTCTACTAACTACACCTAGTCTGTACCAAACTATACTAATTACAACCTAATGTATACCATTCTACTAACTACACCTAGCCTGTACAACTATACTAATTACACTAATGTATACCATTCCTACTAACTACACCTAGTCTGTATCATACAAAACCTATTACTAATTACACCTCAATGTATACCATTCTACTAACTACACCTAGCCCTGTACAATATACTATTACACCTAATGAGTACCATTCTACTAATACCCTAGCCTGTACAACTATACTAATTACACCTATGTATACCATTCTACAACTACACCTAGCCTGTACAACATACTAATTACACCTAATGCTATACCATCTTCTACTAACTACACCTAGTCTGTAACAATTATACTAATTCAGTTAGTAGAATGGTATAGATTAAGTGTAATTAGTATAATGTACAGACTAGGTGTAGTTAGTAGAATGGTATAGATAGGTGTAATAGTATAGTTTTACAGACTAGGTGTAGTTAGTAGAGGTATACATTAGGTGTAATTAGTATAGGTGTACAGGCTAGGTGTAGTTAGTAGAATGGTATACATTAGGTGTAATAGTAAGTTGTCAGACTAGGTGTAGTAGTAGAGTAGTTGTAGAATGGTATACATTAGTGTGTAATTAGTATAGTTGTACAGACAGGTGTAGTTAGTAGAATGGTATAGATTAAGTGTAAAGTATAATGTACAGACTAGGTGTAGTTAGTAGAATGGTATAGATTTAGGTGTAATTAGTATAAGTTGTACGACTAGTGTAGTTAGTAGATAGTTGAGTAGAATGGTATGCATTAGGGTAATTAGTATAGTTGTACAGACTAGGTGTAGTTAGTAGAAGGTATACATTAGGTGTAATTAGTATAGTTGTACAGGCTAGGTGTAGTTAGTAGAATGGTATACATTAGGTGTGTAATTAGTATAGTTGTACAGGCTAGGTGTGTTAGTAGAATGGTAACATGGTGTAATAGTATAGTTGTACAGACTAGGTATAGTTAGTAGTAATGGTTATACATTAGGTGTAATAGTATAGTTGTACAGGCTAGGTGTTAGGTAGTAGAATGGTATACATTAGGTGTAATTAGTATAGTTGACAGACTAGTGTGTAGTTAGTAGAATGGTATATCATTAGGTGTAATAGTATAGTTACAGACTAGGTGTAGTTAGTAGAATGGTATAGATTAGTGTTAGTATAATTGTACAGACTAGGTGTAGTTAGTAGAATGGTAAGATTAGGTGTAATTAGTATAGTTGTACAGGCTAGGTGTAGTTAGTAGAATGGTAACATTAGGTGTAATAGTTAGTTGTACAGCAGGTGTAGTTAGTAGAATGGTATACATAGGTGTATTAGTATAGTTGTACAGACTAGGTGTAGTTAGTAGAATGGTATACATAGGTGTAATTAGTATAATTTACAGACTAGGTGTAGTTAGTAGAAGTATACATTAGGTGTAATTGTATGTTGTACAGGCTAGGTGTAGTTAGTAGAATGGTATACATTAGGTGTAATTAGTATAGTGTACAGGCTAGGTGTAGTTAGTAGAATGGTATACATTAGGTGTAATTAGTATAGTTGTACAGGCTAGGTGTGTAGTTAGTAGAATGGTATACAAGGTGTAATTAGTATGTGTACAGACTAGGTGTAGTTAGTAGAATGGTATACATTAGGTGTAATTAGTATAGTGTACAGGCTAGGTGTAGTTAGTAGAATGGTAACATTAGGTGTAATTAGTATAGTTGTACAGACAGGGGGTAGTTAGTAGAATGGTATACATTAGGTGTAATTAGTATAGTTGTACAGACTAGGGGTAGTGTAGTAGTAATGGTATACATTAGGTGTAATTAGTATAATTGTACAGACTAGGTGTAGTTGTAGAATGGTATACATTAGGTGTAATAGTATAGTTGTAAGGCTAGGTGTAGTTAGTAGAATGGTATACATTAGGTGTAATTAGTATAGTTGTACAGGCTAGGTGTAGTTAGTAGAATGTATACATTAGGGGTAATTAGTATAGTTGTACAGGCTAGGTGTAGTTAATAGTATTGTATAGGGGGGATATTTATAAAAGTTCGCTAATATCACTGTTTTGCTATTGTGGCACATTGCCATGGCAAAAATGGTTACTTTCACGGTATTTATAAAGGCGATTATTTTCGCCGCAAGCGTAATGACTGCCTTTATAAATATGGTGAAAACAAACACAATGAATAGGTCAGTTGTAATTATACAGATACAGAAAAAACGTATAGGTTAGAATACACTTTTTAGGTTAATTGATATAAGGCGGTGTTTCTTGACTTATAAGGAATGAGACGCCTGTCCCAAAGAGCTTACATTCTAAGTGGGTGGGGCAAACATACAGAACAAGTCAGGGGATGGGTGCAAATTGGCCGTGTGCGCAGAAATATATTTTCTGTGCGCATGCAAAAGTACATTTCCGAACCGAAGAAATCCTCGGAATTTCGAAAATTTCGAAAACGCGGTTCGTTAAAGTTCGGAAGGGGAAAACCGGAAAATGGTGATATCCGCCGTCGCGAACACGGTAAATCTGCCGCGGATCCGGATCAGTAAACTTGGCCATCACTATTAGGGAAAAGAAACTAACTAACTAATAGTAGATTATCCTGGTAGTTACTTTTCAGTGTTAAGAAGAAGTTAAGAAAAACGAGAGCCACCAAAGATGGTGGAATTTCTCTGATCATGATCCGAGAGGGGAGTCGTTCTAGTTGATTTTATCCCGTACAGGCTGCGATTTGTAGCACCTGCTGCCCATTGTTCTAGGCTGCCTATGTCTCCTGTGGGGTTTGGATAGTTCCTGCCCGATTCAAGCTTAGGTGGGGGGGAAGAAAATTCGATTACAATGGCCCCTAAACAACACAATGACGGCATTAAGGATTTCTACGGAGGTTTCATTATTTTCTCACTTTTGTTCGTTCCAGGATGTCTTCCAAGCGGCCAGCCTCTCCGTATGGGGATGCAGATGGTGAGGTAGCCATGGTGACCAAGTAGGCAGAAGATGGAAGACAACAGGAGTGATGAGGTCCCTGCTTTCCACTTCCTTTGCAGTGAGTTTCCCGGCAAACCTCACTCGAGGAATTTCAACCTGTTTCCTTACTGACGCAAGAAAGTTGTGAGCGTAGAAGTCCCACGTATCAACACAACTCTATGGTATGGTTTGGTTTTTTTTCTCTCCTCTTTGGTTCTTTCTTCACTTTCCTTCTGTGCCAATTTTCTTTGACCTTGTTGCTTTCGCTCGTTATCTCTTCCAGAAGACACAATTGTGACGAAACAAAACGTCTGTTTCAATTTAAAGTCGACCAAAACACCAGACCGTATTTTGACAGAGCCCTTTGATATCTTCCATGTTCTTCCATAAGGCTCGCGTTTGTTTCCAACGGAAATATTGGTTGAGAGCAATAGAGTCGCTGTCTAGGGGCTGGGTGGAAAGGAACAGCTGCCCGGACTCTGAAATTTCCCTTTTTATTTTCTAACACAAAAAGTTACAAAAAAGAAAGGAATTAAAGCCATGTTCACCCTTAAAAAGGACCTGCCCCCAACCCCAACTGATATATTCAGCACATTATTACCTGCATACTACTAACCAGAATATATAAGGTAATTATCGTCTCAATTCTGGCAGAGTAAACTGGCTCCTTCCATACACTCAACAACTATTGACAACTGACATCACAGTTGGTTCATTCTGGGTTAAATGTCCTCTTTAAATTTACAGTCCATCCCTATAGCAATGGTGATTTTCATTATGACTCCATCCCAAGCTCAATGAGCTTGGGACATGCTCGTGGCAATAACCTGTTTAAAGATGAAAGCCATTCTATAGTCCTGTTGAGTGTAAGAGGGAAACAAAATGTAATCACCAGATGATTCCAACCTTCCTGGGTCCAACCAGGCTAGAATTAGTACTTGGTGTTTTATTAAAGGAAAACTCTAAAAACATGTGCTGGGAACTGTTAAGTTATTTTACCATTTCTATTGGGGTTTTTGGTACATGGACTGTTTGAATTTATTTTTTACAAATGGATTTGCAGGGAGTAGAGAAAACTAGCTTACCCTTCTATGTTCCAGTATGGCAGCTCAGATTGACGCGAGGCTCCATAATTCCCTGTATGAGATTTCACACTTTTCCCCATTTTAATCTTTAAAGTGATGTTTGCGAGAGAGATAAAAGTCTCACCGAGGCGGCAGGGATGAGGATGCTCTGGGATTCTTTGGCTCTTAGGCCAGTTATGTTGTGTCACCCATTGAATTGAGATGGTTTGATGGGAGCTGGCGAACACAATCTGAGACCCACATGAAAGCTGCAAAGATCTAATCCTGGGATTTTAGTGCTGGATACACTGATCTCTTCACTTACAGACTTGTCAAGTACCGACACCAGCCAATTGGCGGAGAAATCAGAGCTTTAAAAAAAGGGGGGAATTGCAGATTTAAAGGGGGCACATAACCGAACAGGCAACTTGTATGTTACAGGCCGAGGGGCTCAAAGAACCAACCAGTCTTTCTTTTTATTGTGAATGAATGACTGTACCATAGTACGATATACCGGCTGTACCATAGTACGATACACCGACTGTACCATAGTACGATACACCGACTGTACCATAGTACGATTATACCGGCTGTACCAATCGTACGATACACCGACTGTACCATAGTACGATATACCGGCTGTACCATAGTACGATTATCACCGCTGTACCATATTACGGTACTACCGACTGTACCATAGTAGATACACCGGTGTACCATAGTACGATACACCGGCTGTACCATAGTACGATACAAGACTTGACCATAGTACGATATACCGACTGTACCATAGTACGATTACCGACTGTACCATAGTACGATACACCGACTTACCATAGTATGATACACCGACTGTACCATAGTACGATCGCGACGTACTATACGTACACCGACTGTACCATAGTACGATATACCGGCTGTACCATAGTACGATATACCGACTGTACCATAGTACGATATACCGACTGTACCATAGTACGATATACCGACTGTACCATAGTACAATATACCGACTGTACCATAGTACGATATACCGACTGTACCATAGTACGATATACCGACTGTACATAGTACGATATACCGACTGTACATAGTACGAATCCGACTGTACCATAGTACGATTACCGACTGTACATAGTCGATATACGACTGTACTATACGATATACCGACTGTACATAGTACGATATACCGACTGTACCTTAGTACGATATACTGACTGTACATAGTACGATATACCGACTGTACCATAGTACGATATACCGACGTACATAGTACGATATACCGACTGACATAGTACGATATACGACTGTACCATAGTACGATATACCGGACTGTACCATAGTACGATATACCGACTGTACAATACGATATACGACTGTACCTTAGTAGATATACTGACTGTACTAGTACGATATACTCGACGACCATGTACGATATACCGACGACTTAGGACGATGAAGTACATAGTACGATATACCGACTGTACATAGTACGATATACCGACTGTACCATAGTACGATATACCGACTGTACCATAGTACGATATACCGTGACATAGTACGATATACCGGCCTGTACCATAGTACGATATCGGAGTAACTAGTACGATATACGCGAAGTACCATAGTACGATATACGACTGTACCATAGTAATATACCGACGTACATAGTACGATACCGACTGTACCATAGTACGATATACCGACTGTACATAGTACGATATACCGACTGTACCATAGTACGATATACGACTGTACATAGTCGAATACCGGTACTGTACCATATACGAGTATACCGACTGTACCATAGTACGATATACGGACGTGTACAAGAGTACGATATACCGACTGTACCATAGTACGATATACCGACTGTACCATAGTACGATATACCGACTGTACCATAGTACGATATACCGACTGTACCATAGTACGATATACCGACTGTACCATAGTACGATATACCGACTGTACCATAGTACGATATACGGACTGTACCATAGTACGATATACCGACTGTACCATAGTACGATATACGGACGTACCAAAATATACCGACTTACCATGTACGAGATACGACCGTTACCATAGTACGATATACCGACTGTACCAAGTACGATATACGGACTGTACATAGTACGATATACCGACTGTACCATAGTACGATAACCGACTGTACAAGTACGATATACGGACTGTACCATAGTGACGATATACCGACTGTACCATGTACTATTATACCGATACGTACCATAGTACGATACACCGATGTACCATTAGACGATAACGGACTGTACCATAGTACGATATACCACTGTACATAGTACGATATTACGACTGTCCATAGACGATTATACCGACTGACCATAGTACGATATACCGATGTAACATAGCACGATACACCGACTGTACCATAGTACGATAACGAATGTACATAGTACGATATACGACTGTACCATAGTACGAATACCGACTGTACATAGTACGAGATACCGACTGACCATAGTACGTACCACTGCCATTAGTACGAATACGACTGTACATGCACGATATACGACTGACTAGTACGATACACCGACTGTACCATAGTACGATATACTGACTGTACATTGGCCCAGAATCTTATCTGGTTTATAATCACGCCAGTTAAGGATGATAATTTACACTGTGTAACAAGCCATTAGAGAGTCAGATCTATTAGTGGTTATTATCCCCTTTAGGGATTGCAGGGACTATTAAAAGTCCTGTGATCACGATACATTAACAGGGAGATCATAAAGTTCTTATCGGTAAAAATGGTGCTAATTGTGCCCCAACCAATCAGATCTTATTTAACATTTGGAGCTAACATCTGATTGGTTGGGGAAAAATTAGCACCATTTTTAACAATAGAACTTTATTGAATAACCCCGAATGTTACTCAATTTATTTGCCCTTTAAGTTGAACTACTTCTCCTGCAGCTGAACTTATAGGGGGGGGAAATGATTGACCAGCCATGAAAGGGTTAAATTAACCTTTAAGTACATTATGATCCAGGGCTTTGGGAACGAAATCACAGCACCAGCGCACGGAAGGTTACCCTGGCTCAGTTGTTCTTTTTCATAGGAGATTTGTAATATTTTGTATTGTGATTGTTGTCTCTGTTATATGATTATATTTATATTGATTTATATTATATTATAATTATATGATTGTGATTGTGGCTCTATAATGTGATTGTGTCTCTATGATTGTGATGTGTCTCTGTGATGTGTCTCGTGATTGGTGTCTTGGTTGTGTCTCTAAAGGTGGCCATACACCAGCCAATTACTTACCCGACCGACCGCTCAACCGACGTTCCTGCGATCCTGCCGAACCCCCTCTTCCGATCTTATATGCGATCGACATGCGATCGCAAAATGAAGGGGATTTTGCGATCGACATGTCGGTCGTATATAAGATCGGGAGAGGTGGTTCTGGCAGGATCGCAGGAACGTGGCGTGAGCGGTCGGTCGGGTAAGTAATATCGTGCTGGTGTAGGGCCACCTTAAAGCTGGGTACACACCTGAAAGATCTTGAAGCAGAGTCATTTTTCAAACGATCGGCTAAACACAGTCCCGGGTGCTCCCTCTATGCACAGCACAGGGAGAATGCTCAGGACTGTGTGTTCCATTGACTCCTCTATAGAGAGTCTACCATGGCCGAGGGAAATTTTCTCTCTTTTTGTACACACAGTACGAATAAAGCCCCGATACCGTCGGTACTGTGTCCCAGCTTTAGGGTGGGTACACACTGTAACAATCTGTCAAAGATGACAGACAGAATCTGCAAGATGGTATAGGAAGAATGTTTGTGACTGTCACACTCCGTACGATCATGGCCCATTTCCGAAACTTTAGTACAGGGAGCCGGACAGGAACAAGTGAAATTACCGTTCCTGGCGCTGATGTGATACGTTCGTCAGCATCGGAAACTATATTTTTGGCCATACACACTTTACCAATAAAGGGCCAATCCATTCGGTACCGGGTACCTTTATCAGGAATGGGTGTAAACAGCTTAAGATTGCGTCTATGTGATTGTGTCTCTGTGGTTGTGTCTCTGTGTGTGATTTTGTCTCTGAAATTGTGTCTCTGAGATTGTGTATGTGTGTGATTGTGTCTGTATGATTGTGTCTCTGTGTATGATTGTGTGTTTTTGTGTGATTGTGTCTGTGTGTGATTGTGTCTCTGTGTGTGATTGTGTCTGTATGATTGTGTCTGTATGATTGTGTCTCTGTGTGTGATTGTGTCTGTATGATTGTGTCTCTGTGTGTGATTGTGTCTGTATGATTGTGTCTCGGTGTGTGATTGTGTCTGTATGATTGTGTCTCTGTGTGATTGTGTGTCTTTGTGTGATTGTGTCTGTGATTGTGTCTCTGTGTGGGGTTGTGTCTCTGGGGTTGTGTCTGTGTGTGATTGTGTCTCTGTATGTGATTGTTTCTGTGGGGTTGTGTCTGTGATTGTGTCTCTGTGTGTGATTGTGTCTCTGTATGTGATTGTTTCTGTGTGATTTTGTTTCTGTGTGTGATTGTGTCACCTGAAATATCCCTGTTTTCATGATCAGGATTCCATTTGCGGTGATTACAAGGGATGTGTTATCTTTAATCATCTTCACAATCTCCCCCCCGGATCTGTTCCCAGTGAGCGATTCCTTTCCCTGCGCGACTGAACAGTCACCAAATTCTGCTCGGAGCTTTTCCTTTAATTTGTGAGCGAGTGACTGCGTTTTCCTTTACTGGGACTGGAACTGGAATTAGAAACTCACTTCCGGTCTGACTGAAGGCTTCTTAAAGGGGCGGCCGGACAGTGGAAAAATTATATTAGGGTGGCCACCTTTGCCTTTAAGACTCAAACACGTATGAAATTCACATGCTACAGTGCTTAGTGCCATTACATAACATACATGATGAATGGCTACACTGAAACCAATGCAGCCTGCATCATGCATTAATAGAATGCTTAACCAGCCCTTTGCCGTGTAAATTTTATACGTGTTCAGGTCTTAAAGGCAAAGGTGACCACTCTACGTTATATACAGAGCCCAGTGGTTCTACTTATATCTGTAGATAGTTCAGTGTGGAATAAAAAGGTCAAGTTAATACGTCATTTTCTTGTGAACGTTAATTGGAAGTAACAGTGTAACAATATTCCTGGCACTACAGGGCACAGCCAATTCTGCTCAGTCAGCGCTGGATGATACAGCAACGTTATTTTTATTGATATGTGGGGCCCAGAGGTTTTTAGCGCTTAAAATGAAATGTAGTATGGCAGCCCCACATAACAGCCTTGCTGTGATTGGTTCACTTAATAATAATAATAATAAATTAGCCTCTTCCCTAGATCTGCCCCCTTCTCTTCCTATTTCCATATCTCTACTTCTGGTTCAAACTTTATCACCCAGATCCCTTTGATCTTTGAGGGGTTTCTGGGTCCTAAACCCCATTTCCAACTCCGACTTTCATTTCTTCCTGCCAGCTCAGAGCTTCAACGTTCAGTTCTCCAGGGCGACTTGTAAGGTTTTTAATGTCCCTGTAATTAACGTGGTTTTACCTGCGAACCCCCAGCTCACATTTCCCCTTGAAGTCTCTTCCTATAGAGCGGGTAACCTTGAAAACCAGTCCCATTGGCGGCTGTTAAACAGTGAACTTGGAGGACTCAGATGTTATGTTAATTTCCCCATTCCCGTCTGACTCTATTGTTTGGCCCATTGTCTGACGGAGGTGGAGACCCCCAGAGTTTATTCTTCCAGTTACGTAGGTCACATTGAACCGATCGTGTCTATTCTGATTACGTAATCCCCGCAGGGAAAGATACAGAAGATTGTGTGATTTATTTATTAAAGACCAAGACCAATTTCCTTCCCGCGATCTAATTCTAGTCGCCCAGGGACCCCATTTCACAAGGGGCCCATCAGTGGAATTATTTATCTGTGACCTATTGGTCGACATCTAAAGTTAAAGAAGAAAGTTCCGTTCCTCTGTTGCTGAGCTGTAGGTCTGCGTGTGGTTGGGACACTTCAGGCTACTCGCCTGTGATCTAACGTGATATGAAATGTTCACCCGGCGTTTTCTGTAGAACACAAAAGGCAAATCCGTCGTGGCACATAGGAGACCTGACATATTTCTTCCTAAAACATCCGGCTTATTCAAGGCGACTGCTAGGATTGCAAGATAACAACACAAATTGGGTAATTTCACTCGAATGGGGGGGCTTAGCCCTAAGTGTCGCCCCGCTGGATGGGATTTTATTGTATCATTTAGTAAAACGGTAACCAATTGCGTAAAAAGGGGATTTCATGAATAATATTCGTTTCTATCCACCGCCAGGTCTGTTTACGGACGGAATCTTGTCCGCGCAATAACTTTCCGCAGTCCTTTAAAACGATTTTGTTTTGTTTTTTTGCAGTGGTCAAATAGCGACCGTTTGGGTGACAGCGCTATTAACCGAGAGCCGCAATCGCCGTATTCAATACGATTATCAGCCACAGGGGAGAGTGTTTGCGTTCTCCGGCATTCAAACGTTCCGGACGCCACTTTTGCTCGGCAGTTAAAGGGTTCGTGTTAATCTTTAAAGTCTTTTCAAAACTCACACAAATGTAAATCTGACAAATATGAAAGATCGGTTTATTGCGCTGTCCTGACATGCCAGAAATCCGAGCCGATAGGGAAAGGAGGATCAATGGATTATCTGAACGCTAAACATCTCCCGGGCTTGGGGAGGGAGACCCTACGGTCCCTCTGGTACATACAAGATGCAAATGTTCAGGGAATTTGGATGCTGATCTCATAGATGGCAGCGGAGTGGGAAGGAACAGAAGATTTACATGAGCAACTCAGGGGGGCTTTGTCATGGCAATTGTACAAAGTGATATATGGTGTAAATCGACTGCAGCAAGTCTCAGGGTAGCAGGCAGCTTACAGCCTCTCCAAGCAGAGATTACGGCTTTATCTTGTCATAGTAAATTACCATGGCAGCTTCACTGTTAAGCACTACTGACCTCTTCATCTGTGGAAATCGCTGCCTGGAGGACTGATGGTATTTAAGACTTTCATTCTGGCTCCTTTCCTGTCTTCCCATCACTTTGATTTTATTTTTATTATTATTATTTTCTTTACCCCCCCCCCCCCCCCCAGTTACGCGGATCTGTCAACGTAAAGACCCTCGCCGGAGGCGCATTTCCACTCTATCCGGATTTAACATTGAAATACAATGAGGGTGGCGAGACAGGAGATCGCAATGTTCGCCCCTGTAAAGTCTTTATCCGCCGTGAGGATAATAAGGGTTAGAAAAGTTGGTTTTGGGGTAAAAAGTGATCAAGACGGTTTAAAATGTCAATGCTGATCTCTCTTTAACCTACCCCTGTAGTGGATTTCTATGGGAGGAACTGTAAGATTATAGCCTTATAACCTACCCCTGTAGTGGATTTCTATGGGAGGTACTGGAAGATTATAGCCTTATAATCTTACAGTTCCAGGAGAAGGAAATCAGAAGCCACAAAGGGGTAGGTTATAATAAATAATGCACCCCCAACTGTAAATTATAAGGATATTAGAAGTCACCTTGGAGTTCCGTGCAATGTATAAAAGGTACTCGGCTTTTATATGGTCACGGAACTCCAAGGTGACTTCTAATATCCTTATAATTTACAGTTGGGGGTACATTATCCACTATATATATATATACTGTATCTGCATAGGGAAGTGTAGTTACTGCAAGTCACATCACAACGTGGAGCTTGAAACTGTTACATTGTGACAGGTTAACGATAAGTAATACAATACTCAGTATCCGCCAGTTCGCTGGTCAGAAACTCCCCAGTCTGCACTTCTCAGCAAGATCAGAGAGAAGATTCACCTGTGATAAATGGAATGTTCAACTGACAGGTAACGACGGCGTCTCCTGGGTCCAGATGTCCCACAAACGAGAGTTAAAATTCTCAGCCCTGGAATCTACAATCACCTTCCCCGTCTCACATTCTATCAGGTTGTCTCCAGTTTTAGTAAATATTAAATAAATCTCTACGTTTTCAGATTTGTTATTAGAGGTGGACGAACGTTCGAAGGTTCGGTCCATTTTCAATCTATATGGAAAGTTCGGGAGTTTGAATTCGGACCCATTAAAGTCAATGGGAGTCAAATAGTTCGAAAAGTTTGAATGAAATACAATTAAACTATCAATGGGAACTTAATGTAAATGTCTGTGGGACCTGGGAAATGGTCTGGGGAACATGTTCCAATATCCAGGACATTCGAAAAATCGATTTTACTCTCATACGCGCTACTTTCGGGCTCGAACATTCGATAATTATCCCATGAACAAATCGCGTATTCGATATTTACTCGCCTATAGGTATAATAGACATTTTACTCGCAGATTCGATACTCGCGTATAGGTATAATATACATTTTACTCACGGATTCAATACTCGCGTATAGGTATAATAGACATTTTACTCGCAGATTCGATACTCGCGTATAGGTATAATAGACATTTTACTCACGGATTCGATACTCGCGTATAGGTATAATAGACATTTTACTCGCGGATTCGATACTCGTGTATAGGTATAATATACATTTTACTCACGGATTCAATACTCGCGTATAGGTATAATAGACATTTTACTTGTGGATTCGATACTCGCGTATAGGTATAATAGACATTTTACTCGTGGATTCGATACTCGCGTATAGGTATAATAGACATTTTACTCGCGGATTCGATACTCGCGTATAGGTATAATAGACATTTTACTCGCGGATTCGATATTTACTCGCGTATAGGTATAATAGACAT
>CM033471.1:6159369-6484528 GCA_019447015.1 Hymenochirus boettgeri | reverse complement strand
CCATTTTGACTTGTGATTCGATACTCCCTTATCAGGTATAATAGAGACATTTTACCCGGATTCGATACTCGCGTATAGGTAAAATAGACATTTACTCCAGGATCGACCGATAGGTACATTTCTCGATTCAACACGGCTATAGGTATAATAGACATTTGACTGGGAATCGTACTCGGATGTACAGAATTTACTCGTGTCGTACTCTATGGTATAATAGACATTTACTGCTGGATGGAACGCTTATATTTACTTTACACTCGGGATGATATGTATTTATCGTATAGTTCTACACGATATCGGTATAAGTATAACCTTATGTGGACGATCTACTAATATAATAGCATTTTACTCGCGGATTCAACTCGTAGTAAAGACTACCGCGGTTAACTCGAAGGTTATAATATACGCTTTACTCGTGGATTCGATCTCCGCGTATAGGTATAATAGACATTTTAGTCAGGATAGTTCGCTCCTCTATAGGTATAAGACTTTTAGACTCGGATTATATCAACTCGCGTATGTCAAGACTTTCGATTCGATACCGCTGGTATAATAGACATTTTACTCGCGTATGATGGTATGTATAAAACTTACCGATAATCGGTCTAGTAAACTTTATGGGATAATACGTATATAAAGACATTTTACTTGTGGATTCGTACTTCCCACGTATAGTGGAAATAGCATTTTACTTGTGGATTCGATACTCACGTATAGTGTAATAAACATTTTACTCGCGGATTCGATACTCGCGTATAGGTATAATAGACATTTTTTATATTCTCGCGGATTTCGATACTCGCGTATAGGTATATAGACATTTTACTTGTGGATTCGATACTCACGTAATAGGTATAATAGACATTTTACTTGGTGGATTCGATACTCAAGTATAGTTAGTATGAGATTACATTTTACGTTGGATTCGATACTCCTATAGGTATAAGCTTTACTCGGATTCGACTGTTATTATACTTCGCCTGATCGATACTCGCGTATAAGGTATAATAGAACATTTTACTCGCGGATTCATAGCTCGGCGTTATAGGTAGGTGAATATAGCATCTGGTTTCTACAATCTGCGGATTTCGATCTCGCGATTATGGTATAATAGAGCAGTTTTTACTCGGCGATGTCCGCAGATCCTCAATTTACTATGATTGGGAACTAAAGGGGTTCGGGGGAGACAACCCCACCACCCCACCCCCCCCCTTACTTCCACTTTAAAGTGGATATTCGATACTCAAGTGGTATTATGTAATTTATTGTATTCAGATGTATGGTATTCCCATTTTTTACTCGCGGATTCGATCCCTCGCGTATAGGTATAATACTTGTGACATTTTACTTGTGGATGTCGATCCTACTCACGTAATACGGTATAATAAGACATTTGTGATGGTATACTACGTATAGGGATAGCTTTACTCTGTACGTACTCAGCTAGGTATAATAGACCTTTTACTTGTGGATTCGATACTCACGTATAGGTATAATAGACATTTACTTGTGGATTCCGATACTACTACGTAATAGGTATAATAGACATTTTACTTGTGGATTCGATACTCACGTATAGGTATAATAACATGTTTACTTGTGTATTCGATCTCACTATAGGTTCTAATAGACATTTTCCTTGTGGATTCGATACTCACGTATATGTATAGATCAGCAGCTTTTACCTCGTGATTCGTCCTCAGATAGGTAAATAGACGTTTGTAACGGGATTCGATGCTCGCATATAGTATAATAGACATTTCCTCGCTGATTCGATACTCCTATGAGGCCTTCTGCGATCATAGCGTATAGTATAGACATTTTACTCGCGGATTCGATCTCCGCGTATAGGTTATAATAGACATTTTATACTCGCGGTTCCGATACTCGCGTATAGGTATAATAGAACATTTTACTGGAGGATTAGATACTCGCGTACAGTTAATAGACATTTTCTTGCAGATTCGTATTTTACTCACGTACTGTATAAATAGTACAATTTTACTTGTGGATTCGATACTCGCTCATAGGAATAGACTTTAACTTGTGATCGATACTCCGCGATAGGTTAAAATACGACCTTTTACTGTTGATATCGATACTCGCGGTATAGGTATAAAGTAGTCAGTTTACTCACGGATTCGATACTCCCGCGTATACGTATCAAATAGACATTTTTACTTCGCGGATTCGATAAACTCGTGTATAGGTATATAGACATTTTACTCACGGATCGATACTCGCGTAAGTGTATATAGAACATTTTACTCTGCGATTGATACTCCTAAGTTCCAATTACTCGCGTTATACCGGTAAGTAATAGACATTTTACGTCGACGGATCGTATACTCCGCGTATACGGTATAAATAGACCATTTTACTCACGGATTCGCTACTGCGTATAGGTATATAGACATTTTTACTCACGGATTCGCATACGTCGGTAAGGTATAATAGACAATTTTACTCCGGATTCGATACTCGTGTATAGGATATAATACATTTTACTCCAGAGATTCGATACTCGTGTATAGGTATAATAGACATTTACTCAAGTCGATACTCGCGTATAGGTATAATGACATTTTACTCGGGATTCGATACTCGCGTAAGGTTATAATAGAATTTTAACTCGTCGATTCGATACTCTCGGTATATGTATACATAGTACATTTTACTCGCTGATTCCGATACGCTCGCGTATAGGTTAATAACATTTACTGCGGATGTTCGTACCCGCGTATAGGTATATAAGACTGTTACTCAGCGGATTCGATACTGGTATACTCCTAATAACATACTACTGCGTAGCGATATATCACTTATCAATCATATAGTCCGAGAATCCCGAGGTCCGGGTAGTTTTGAGAAGGTCCTGAGTCCCGTTCGAACTAGTCCATCTTGATTATAGAAATAAAACAGATTGAAGCTGATGGTGGCCCTTAATATGCCGGCACTTCTCATGTGCTGTCCCAGAGGTTCAAGATGGCAGCCATGGTGACGTACCATTTTTAACGAAGAGGTCCCGGGAAATGACAATACTGCTAAATATCACGGAGACGAACGTTTTTACCTGCCCGTTCTGCTGTTTTGACTTCTTTCCTCCTCTCATCACCTAATGCACTTTAATGTTTTTCCTCCCTGTCACTTTCCCATTAGATCTGGGTTTGTGCCGTTTTAAACTGAAGTAAATGACATGTGGCGGGTCAATAGGATCCAATTTGATTGGAAGGACGACAGCGTCAACAGCCATGAAAGGCTTTTGGATGAAAACACATTCAAATCAACCCCCCAACTTCACCAAATTGGAAATACACCACCGTGAACAATATAATACACATATACCATTAATACACAGTGTAGAATATATTATAACAATTAAAAATAACCATTGTACACTATAATACACCATATACATATAATACACAGTGTAAATATATTATGACAATATAAATACACATATACAATATAATACACAGTGTAGAATATTAGAAATATGATCCACAGATATAAACATCCATGAGAATATATAAATATAACACAATACAATAATCACAGTGTAGATTATATTATAAATACAATATAATCACAATATACAAATAATCCACATGTCGATAGATTATACCATATCATACCAATACAATATAATACACAGTGGTAGATAATTAAATAACAATATAAACACAATATACAATATAATACCGGAGTAGAATATATTATACAATATAACACAAAGTCATATATACACTGACATTTAGAATATCACGTTCTACAATTCTATACACAGATATACAATATAATACCGACATGGTAGATATCAATATAAACCTCGGTACAAATCCGTACATACACACATATACAATATAATACAACATAGTAGAATATACTTCATACACATAAATAACAATGTACAATATAATACACAGTGTAGAATATCAATATACAATAATATACACAGTGTACATATATAATACAATGCACAAATAATACACAACAATCACAATATATACACAGTGTAGACATATATTATACAAATATACACAGTGTAGCAATAACTCAATCCAGTGTAACTATATACACAACTATACAATCTAATACACAGTGTAGAATATAATTATACCATACTAATTACCAATTATAATCACACAGTGATAGCAATCTAATACTATACAATATAATACACCGATGTAAAATATTTAGCCCATATCACAATTGTACAATATAATACACTTCAACAATAATAACATCAATATCAATATAAACACATGTAGAATATATTTACAATGGATAATACGCATTGTTACAATATAATACACCCATATCACAATATACAAATAACAACAGTTAATATATATACAATATAATACCATGTAACTAATTATCATGTAATGCAACTTAGACATATAAACACTATGACATTACTAATACAACAATTACAATATATCCACAGTGTAGAATTATTATACAAATAAATACACAGTGGTACATATAATACAGTGTAGAATATATTATACAATATAACATGTCCATATCATCTTGTACAATCATAATACCCAATATATACATTATAATATTTATACATCATTACATGAAATAATACATAGAATATAAACAATAATAATACACAGTGTCAATATAATCCAGTGTAAGATATTTATACAATTATAACCAATTGTACACATATACATACACATTGTTAACACATAATAAATACACATTGTACATATAATACACGTGTAGAATATATTATACACATATAATCACATTGTACAATATAATACACATGTAGAAATATATTATACCATATAATACACATGTACTATAAATACGTGTAGAATATATTTATACAATATAATACCATTGTACAATTAATACCCATTGTACATATTAAACACAGTGTCATATATCTACACATTGTCAATTAATACACCCAGTGTAGATATTTAATACAATATCTAATACACCAGGTACAAATAATACCTTGTAGAATAATATACAATAATAGTGAGGCAATATCATGAGTTTACAATAAATTGGTACGATACATTGCTATAAACATGATATAATACCATTGTCAATATAATACACAGTGTAGAATAATACATAATATGTCCTAATACGTGAGAATATAATAATATAAACACATGTACATATAATCACATTGTACAATATAATACACGTGTAGAAATAATACGGTGTATATACATATAATCACAGTCATAAAGTGGTATATGAATATCATATAATACACAGTTAAAGAATACTACAGTATAGATATAATACATACTAACAGCATTGTACATAGAATACACCTTTTACATATAATACACATGTACAATAAATATACAGTGTCATAAATACAAATCACAGTATACAATCCACAGTATAACCAATATCATACACAGTGTACAATAAAAGTACACAGTGTACATATAATATCAGTATACAAAATAATACACGGTGACGCAATCTAAATACAGTATACAAAATAAAACAGTGTCACAAAATATTCTACACATACAATATAATAAGTGGTATCAATATAATATCAGTAACAATCGAATACACTGTACAATCTAATACACTGTACATCCTAATACACATATACAATAAGTACATAGTTGGTATAAATAATACACAGTGTACAGATAATACACGGTGTCACATAATACACATTCACATGTAAAACTGTAGTGTCAATATAATATACACTATAAATATATAATATACAGTTTTCAATATAATCTACTGTCATCAATATCATATACAGTTGTACAACGCACTAACTATAGTATATACTATACAAGTGTACATCTAGTATACAATATAATACACGGTAATCCATTTATATACACATATAAACCCATTATCCAATGTAATATCCACTATAATTACAGTATCTAGTATCATTATATCGTATATAAATAAATACAAAATACAACACAGTGATACCTAATTCTTTTTTATCATATGGTTGAGATTTTAAATATTGGTGGAAGTTCCCAGCTGTAGTAGTTGTGGTTGGAACCAAGACTTAGAATAGGGAACTTTAGAAATAACTTAGATATTTCTATTCCCTTTGGGTTTATGCCGTGGGTTTTGATGCATGTTTTAAATAATAAATAATATATTTGGGACGGAGATATCAGAGGATTTTTGGCAGACTTGGAAATCATGCACGATGCCCACCATTCTTCCTCTAAATTTTTGGTTATTTTACGCTCGATGCGTCTCAATATAAATGATATAATTCTGGGAATGATGCTGTAATCTTACCTGGCAAAAAACCCAAAAAACAATCCTACAAAATATTCCAATATTTATGGTCTGTCTCTTTAACAACCCCCTCCCCCATATCACATACCTGGGCGTGTGTTGCGGTGTAATGGGGGGGGGTATGGGGGGTATAAATTGTCCAGTTCCGCCAAAAATGTCAAAAAATCTTGTAAGATGAAATTTAGCTATTTGTTTGGAAATTGAAAAACATTAATTAATTGTTAATTTCGACTATTTCATTTTTCAGCCTTGCAATTCCTGTCTGTTCTATAAAATAACGATTAACATTCTGTCCTCCACCAAATGTTGTTTTTTTAATTAATCTACTGATGCCAAATGCACTTTATTGACTAGTATTTATTACAATGGTTTTTCATACGACTGGATCATATAAAGTTCCTATATGTTTGGTAAAGGAACTGAATCGTGCTTTACACTGATGTCATTTTAATTGCTGCACTGTTTATTTGAATCCGCAAGTCTCTCCTGCATGGGCGGCTCCTTTAGTCACGTGACTAACTTCCATTTGGATAATATGGGATCAACTGGCGTAACCCACATTGTTTTTATTTATTTGTCCAACAATTCAAACCTTAATTCTCATATAAGGTGAGGTGGGAACATATTAATCAATACTACAAATAACTATTATTTAACAATTATTTTTTTTTTTTATATGAGGGGTGGATGCCATCTTTTAAGCAGAACAGTAAGTTTCCTCACCTCCCGCGTCAAATCCCCCCGGTCCCCCCCCCCTGATACATGCATGCAGCAGGCAGCCAATGCAATTTGTATTTTTTATGCTCTCAAAATTATTAAATTTCAGGTGACACATATTGCAATTCTAATTCAATTCCAGTTGATGGGTTCCCGTGATTGCAATCACAAGTCTCTTTCTTAAATCTACCTTACAGTACTTCGAGGCAATAAAAATGTTCTGCATTTGCCCTGCACAACTTAGCTACCTCGCCAATGAAGGCAGAAATAATGGCGGTCGTCAATGCTGATTCTTTAAACAACACAGCGCTGAACTTGCTCGGCAGCAGCCCAAAGGCAAGCTTAGTCGGATGTTGTAGACAGCCACTAAAGCAAAGGAGTGGAAAACCATTAAGGGTGAACCAGAAGGTAAGGACGCCCATATTCTAATTTCTGTTGTTTCTTGGTCCTCTTTTCCCCACTTTCTAATTGTCCTGTCGTTAAAGGAGCGACCTCGTCTGGTTCCTCTTCTCTGAATTTGCTTATCTCTTTCTTAACAAAGCTGTTTTTGTGCCGTACTTTGGCATATTCCCATGTTTTACTTACTGCGCCTGGATTGTGTTGTATAATAACAAAAGGCTCCCTATTCTGGCTTCGAGTTTCCGATTACCTTTGTGTGAATAAGCATGAACTGTGGTTTAGACGTAAGCTCGACCGGCTCTTTTAGTAAATAGTAATCATTGTTTTGACTCCATGGTGATTTCTGTTTGTCCAATGATAAGGTGGTAACACTTATTGACTTGACGGTTTTTGTCTCTTTATTTTTAATTTTTTTTGGTTAAAATCTTAGGGCGTGACGGTTTGGAAGAGTGGAGAATATACAAAGATCCCTCGTCTTGAAGTAGAAAAAGAATTCTGATGTGATCATCACATTTTTATTTTCCAGAGAATGAAATTCCCATAACCAATCTTCAAATGTTAGAGGACACTTAGGTGGGTCCCTCCTGGTCTTTGCTTGATGGTGTGGACTCCTTCATGGAGAGTTGACTCTTCAGAGAGTATAGTTGATGTTTAGAGTACTGGTGAATTTGGTGGGCCCAGTATATTAGCTAATGTCTGCCGTTGGTGGTACTTTCAGTAATTCAAAGCTCTACAAAGTTGTTGATTGCTTTAAAGACTGCTGTTGATGTTCATTTTAATTGAATGAACACAGAGATGGTTGAGTATATTCCTAAACAATCATTTTGTGTGTTGAGGTTGTGTACATGGCTTAAGATGATCTCAAACCCCAATAAAGTCATTTAAGAAGTTGAATTTTTTTTCCCTTTCCGTGAAAGTCCTTTTAATTCAAAGTAAATTTTACATCCTGAACCTAGACACGTGCATGGTGAGTTTCGGGAATGGCGAAGAAGTCTTTGTAAGATCCCCCGTTCCCATAGAAATTACGTAAAGGTACGGATTCGCACATACTCGATAGCCCCATTAGGAAATGTTAACGTCAACATTAAAATGATCCGAGCCCACCCATTCTCTTTGCTAAAATGAAAATTGTACCAACAAAAGACATGTGGCTCTTTGAAAATAAGAGAGGGAGAGAGAAGGAAAATTTCCAGTCCGTATCTCCCTTCGCCTATTGTTTTTCAATTGTCCTTGGAAAGTCCATTTAAATGAACAGCAGGTTTCCATGAAATTTCATTACGCCTTTTGTTAAATCATAGACATATTCATGCTAGAAAAAAGCTTTAAAAAAATGACTATATATAATATTAATGTAATATATTAGTAATTCTCTCCAACGCCCCCTCTGTTTTTAATTCAGGCCCCGGGCATGAATGAAACGCAAAAGAACAACATAAAAACAGCAAGTTCAAAAGGGTCATTTTTGGTAGAAGAAAGCAAGGGGTTGGGAATTAAAAAGGGGTCTCTTTCGGTTGATTTTATTTTTTCTTAATGTGATTCTCTTCAGTGTTTCCTAACATGCAGGAATTCCTTTCCATTTGCACAAATGCCGCGTTCTGCTTTCGATGAAGCCCCCTGGCCTGTCGGCGTCCTCGTTTTTTTTTTTTTCCCGTACAAGTCGGCCCTCTCTCCGGAGATTTCTCGCGCTCAAGTTCCCAACTTTGTTTTTTCTTATCTACATCAATCTACTTTCCTCTCGCAAAAACAACACGGCGTCGTTCAAGAGGAGTTTAATTATTGCGTATTTGACCGCCGTAACAAAATTATTATTTTTATACGTCTACATCACACTTGGAAATTCTCGGAACCAAAAACAGAAAGATGTACTTTTTAATTATTACGTGGTTTATTGTCTTTTCCTGTGATTGATGGGATCCTAATAGAGAACACTGACATTACATACTTAGGATTCCCTAGATTAGGTTTTATACATCACCCCTGCAATGGTCGTACAAAACAGACATCACTGGTACTACAGACCTGTGGTCCTGAATGCCAAAATAACATTCCTATAAAAAAAAATCCAATTCCTCATTAACCAGAGTTTTAAAAGGCCTCATTTTAATACACTTTGTTTTGTTTTAAAATAACTGACAACCAGACTGGTAAAACTTCTGGCACACAGCATTGGTAAAAATAATGTATACACCGAGCACTGAAACATGGTTGGCACCAGGACACTGATAAATTGGTTGGCAAACTGGCATACGGGTAAATGTGACAGACATGGTAAAAAGCTTTCAAATGGGACTTGCAAAATGGTTGGCACACAGACATTGGTAAATAGTTGGCAACATTGCATAGATAAAACTCCACTTCCACACTAATGCCACATTTATCCCTGCCAATTTGCCAGCACCATTTTGATTTTACCAAATTGGCATACAGACAGGTTGAAAATGGGGCAGTGGTAATGAAAATAATTGGTTTGGCAGCGGCAACAAACTAATGTGTGAAAACTTAGCTTGCACTCACCACCACAGCATACAGGTGACAGAGCTTAGATGACAATCACATTGTGCTTTCACATAAGACACTTTATGCTCACACAACCCATTTCCCCTCCCGTACCTTAGTTACCCGCCACACCGATCGTTGCAGGCTGCAGCAGGCGAGGACTAGCCACACTGAACGCGTTTAAAAGCACACACTAGTGTCACCCAGTTTTGATGTGGCCACACTATTTTGCGCTAGGGAGTTCTGCGTTTGCGAGTCCTTAAATTGGATGCATGTTAATCGCATCTTTTTGCCAATGGCATGCACTCTGACTGTGAATCACTGGCCGATCCATTGGCGAGCACACACGAGCGTGTTCAGTGTGGCTTCAGCCTAAGTCACTGTGGTTCACCCAAACCTTCCCCTTAAACTACCTCCCTGACTGAGGACTAACAGTTTACCCTGATGCGGTGGCCACTGGCCCATGCATGGGGCGCCACAGTACTTACTGTGCTAGAGGTAGAAAACCAAGTGCAGTCAGAGGCCTGTTGGACTAATCGGAATTTGGCTCTTGCGGACCCCCAGTACCACGGGCCCTAGTGACCTAAGCGACGCCAGTATCGACGCCACTGCCCACAATCTCTAAAAGGGAACATGACATCTTTCTTGTATAAGGTTTCAGGATCCTTTAGTTCATTTTCAGGAAACTGTTCTAGTGGCTTCTAGAATAGTGTCGGTGTTTATGGGCTTGACTCACTTATGGGCCCTACTTGATAGCCAACCATGATGTAACATCGTACCGACTGGCATTGAACATCTTACTGATACCCGTCCGCAATATCCAATGGTTGTTGCCATGACATTGTCAGACATTTACCTTCCAGCCTACAGTGTTGCTACTAAACTGGTTCTTCATCTTATATGGTCCGTGAAGACATCATGGTCAACTATGGCCCGTATTCCGTCCACAGATTCCATCTTTAATCAGAGGACTTTTAGGATAAATTCAACTCTGTACACATTTCACTTTCTCACATTATAGTCTGCTAGAATGAGCCACAGGGAAACACAGAATGACTAGGAGTCCGAGAGAGTTTAAACTTTGTTATAATATAAGGCATCATAATATGGAAAACACATGAACTATAACTAACTTTCCAGGATATTCCTCTATGCAAACAGAAAAGAAAATAACTTCCAGGATAATCAATCACATACAGACGAAAAAACAACAAACTTTCAGAAACAACATGGCGTGGCATCTATTTTGCTGTGTATTTAAACTGACTGCGTTCCCAGATGCGTGACCCTTTGCAAGATGTCTGCCTTGGCGGGATCCTGTTCATGATACGGTTTATGCCTCCCATTGCAGTTGCACGCTCATGTCAGCACAATCTAACTTAAGGGGAACGTGGTCTCTACAAGTTTGAGTTTTAAAATGAAAGCCAGTTTCCTCCCTTTAAACGCAGCCTCAACCACCTCTCTAAGTGCCTCCACAAGCCCAGAATACAGAAAATACTGCAGTAAGTTAATTAACGGGTGGGGAGCTGACATGTGGATTCTAGGCTTCTCCTGCACCATGCCGGCGACGGCACTCCTCAACTCCCTCATGGTGTGAGGGAAACAGGAAGTCCCTCCTCCTCTCTGCTGTTTGAAGTCCTGACAGAGAAGGTAAGGAATCACAGCCCTTCCTTTGACTGTGTGAAACAGCCTTTTTATGAGGCAGAGTTCTCACTCTGTTCCACTCTGTTTATCACTGTCTGAAAGGCCTATTACCAGAGTTTTTTTTTGTCGAGTGGGGCGTGGCCACATTGGGCTGTTAAGAGATGGGCCTTGGGGGGGGTGCGGCAACTGGAGGGACCATGGGGCCCATGAGTGGGAGGGACCAGGGGGGCTTCAAAAGTGGGAGAGGATACACAGGGCAGATTGACTGACAGGTTTCAGAGCAGGAAGCAAGGAAATGCAGGGGACCGTGGTGATGCTGCTGCCATATCACACACAAAAATGTAAATATCTTCAAACTATGGCAAATAACCAATTAAGATACTGCAAAAATTCTCAGGGAGCAGTTCCTTCATTACCTCAAGTCATTTTCTGGACCAACAGTTCCCTTTAAACTTTTCTGCCATCCTTTACTAGGCGCTATTCCACTGTTCTGTAAATGGCACTGCCAGGGCGAATGTAGATAGACATTGGGTAGGGTGGGAATTAGGATTAGGACTTTTAGGAATAACATATTTATACAACAATGTAAGATATGACAGACGAACATGTTATTATATTATACATCAGTGGAAGTGTATTGCTTACGTCAATTCTATTGCGGGTTTTTCCCCTGATAACAAATCATCACTTGTACCTGTCTGCCGACTACGTGTTAACCGAGAGGTAAATTGTATTACAGTAAATTCAGTTTGCCTGTCATTTGGTGACTGTGATTATGTTCCTCTTTATCTCAGAAAGACTCAACGGTAATTCGGGCCCCCGGAGGGGGAATATAAAGGTTGTATGTTTTTCTGATACACGCATCCTTGCAACTTATCTCAATTATTTTTGAATGAGCTTTTTTTTTTTTTTCATAATTACAATTGTCTGTCCTCGGACTGAGATAACTGCTGGATATTTAGACATCACGTTCTGTTGGATAGAGCTAAGGGCCTCGAGCTTTACCTTTCAGACGCAAAATCCATTGCGAGTAACGAGGAGATATGGATTCAAGAGGAGTTTTAAGTCCCGTTGTCAGGATTCTAGACAGAGAAGAAAACATCCCCGAAATGGCAAAGTTTGAAAAAACGTAAAGAAAAAAATTCAGGAGGAAATCAAGTTTGAGGGTGATTGGAAACTTCTGGCACGAACCTTTCCCCACCGTCAGGTAAAAGTCAAGTGGTGGGTTACGCCTCATGGTAAATCAGAGATAAAGTTATTTATTATAGGGCACGTTTACCTAGAATTTAGATCCAATCCCCTCCCCTGAATCTCTGTTTTTTCTTTAAACCCTGAAGCTCCAGAAATTGGTCCAGTCTTGTTTTAAAAGAATGTGACTCACCAATTGTAACACCCCCAAAACCCACCCACCACCACAAACGTTTTCTGGTTTAATGAGGACTTTTTTCATTGGACCAACTTCAAATTCCTTTGTTTCCTCGAGTTCCTTTAGAATGACATAAAAGGAAGAGAGGGGGGGGGGGATTTGTATCGTTCCCCTGGGGGTGGGTAGGTTGGGGGGGGGTTAAGCGACACTTGGTCCTCTATTCTAGGCCTTGACACAGCAGGCCCAGTGCCTTGTGGGTCAGAGTGTATTGCTGTCATGTACACATGATTGATCATGGTCCCAAACCAGGAAGAATTGGTACAAATGAGTCTTCAAATAGGGAACCGCATAATTGTAACTCCTGGGTACAGAGTGTGAATATTGTTATGGACTGTCTGTAGCAGCAAAATCTTTATAGACATGTAACTACAAGGAATATGTCGTAGATTTTGTCTGTTTGGCGCATTTTCAATAGGCTAATACCGATCTCATCGAAACATCGCCGTACTAACGATTAGACTGACTTATTGATCTCTAGAATGACGTCGGTAAGCATTGGGGGGTCCAAATTTACCGATGTGCGTGGGAGCTGCCATACCTGACGAGTTTTGCTCTTTAGAATACACACAGTTTCTGGTTTCTGTGGGATTAGCGTTAGTGTGGTTAGCGGGGTTGACTTGTCATGGAATAAGATATATATACAACATTTGGGTTTTTACTGGTACCCCTGCGCAATGTTACATTGAATCAACGTTTCGATCCACCCTGATGTCCAATCAGGACGTCCCAGGCAGGTACATGTTCTTTGCGCCTTTAATGTTGCTGGCATTTTTATTAACGTGGTTCCGTGCTAGGTGAATGTGGGATTTATAAGAAGCTGTGGACAGTTTTCTAGAAACGAACATCCCCGTATGGCCTGTAACTCGCCACCTCCTGTCATCAAACCCAATGAGGACCCTCCGGTGAAGTATTAATATGGGAAGGTGGAAATGTAGAGATTCAATCAGTTTCTAGAAGGGCCCTTATTTCCCCCTCCCCAGGGCCTTCATGACTGTAGCATGGAAAGGAACACTACGGCCTTCGTGGTGCCAGGATTTACCAGGAAAGCGTGCAACGGCATTTTCTCCTAAGTACATACATCGACTTTGCTCTGTGGTACTTGGTCCATGGTTAACAGATGTTATCATGAGATTCAGCAGAGAGCCCACTCAGACTCTTCCTTTCCACCTGCGCCCGCAGAACCGAGACCCCTGGGTCACTCTCACTAACGCTGATTTGTTTGAAATAGACAGGAAATGGGCCCAGACGAGCACAATGAAATTGGCACAACCCGACGTTTGGCAGTTAATGGGGAACTTTTTCTTCAAAGAGACAGAGAGTGGACAGAGAAGAGTGACAGAGAATGACAGTGAGAGATCAGACAGAGAATGAGAGATTGAACCCATTGAGACGTAGACGATAGAGAACGAGTGAGAGAGTGACACAATGGAGACAGCGAATATAGATACAGAGGAGAGATACAGACAGAAGAGGGAGCTAGAGTGAAACATGGATACAGGAGAGATAGAGCAGAGAGGGAAGAGTGACACCATGGAGACAGAGAGAATAGAGACCATAGAGCGATTGCTCGGTATCAGAATGGAAAAACTCACGAAATTGTAAAATTGTTTTTGTTTATTAATTAGTAACTTTTTATGTTTCCGTTCGGGGCTTTGTTGGCGCTATATAAATCACATAATACTAGACGGGGGCGATGTTTGGCGCTATATAAATCAATATAAATAATATACGTGGGCGATGTTGGCTGCTATATCAATCATACTAATAATATACGGGGGCTGGGCATGTTTGGCCTATGATAAAGTCAATAATAATAAAGAACGGGGACGGGGCGATGTTGGGCTATATAAACAATATAATAATATGCGGGGCGATGTTGGCGCTATATAATCAATAATATAATATACTGGCGCTGTTTGTCGCTATATAAATCAATAATAATAATTATACGGGGCGATGTTGGCGCTATATAAAATCAATATACGAATATACGGGGCGATGTTGCGCTATATAAATCATATAATAATATACTGGGCGATGTTTGGCGACATATAAATCATAATAATAATATACGGGGCATTGTTGGCGCTAATTAAATCCTAATAATCATATATACGGGGCCAGGTTGGCGCTATAATAATCAATAATAAGAATTACAGGGTGGGCGATGTTGGCGCTATATAAAGCATATAATAATTCGGGGTGATGTTGGGCGCTATATAATCAATAATAATAAACGGGGCGATGTTGGGGCTATATACATCAAATAATAATAATAATATACTGGCAGTTGCGCTATATAATCAATATAATAATATACGGCGATGTTGGCGCTATATAAATCAATAATATATATACGGGGCGATGTGGCGCTATATACAATCAATAAATAACGGGGGGTATGTTGCGCTAATAAAATAAATCAATTATAATATTATAACGTGGCGATGTTCTCTGTCAATCCGGTGCTACTTATCTCCCCGAGTTCCTGCATGTAAGAAATTTGCGAGATTTACACTGCAAGTTCGGTTTGCGCTTTCCATTGTAAATACACGTAACTAAACTTAAACCTATTTTACGCCACCGCGAATTTATTGTGTAAAAACCTTCACTCACCGTATACTACATTCCGGTTCTTCAATAAAAGTTCTTATCGGTTTAATGTTGCCCCAACCACTCAGATCTTATTTAACATTTGAAGCCAAACATCTGATTGGGTTGGGCTAAATTACACATTTTTAAACGATAAGACTTTTATTGAATGTCCCTGTGTTTTAACATTTATTAGTGGCCCTTTATACACAGCCCCTTAGTACGTTCACCATTAATAATCCGATCTGTATTACCCCCATTTAAGGTTAATTTCTCATCTTGTTCCGCATGTAAACTTCGAAAGCACCGAATCGCAAACGTTTTTCAACTTTTTTTTTGTGCGTTGAACCAGATGTGGGGTGGGGACACGCAATCCGGAGGTCACAGAAGTTCTAGAATGTTTTTTAAAAATCTATTGTTGTTTTCTCTCACTATTTGACTTTGGTGGCGTTCCAGAATAGTTCTCTTGCACAGTATCCGTGCGATGCAATTGTTTCTTGCACGCCCCACTGAACACCCTCCTTCTCTGTTGCTATTGGTTCTTGAATAATACAAGACAAACTCCGGAGTGGGCGTGGTATGAGATGGTGATAAATGCGATCGTGAGTAAAATACTATCTTTCACGCGCTCTTTTGTTTGGCTCTGTTGTTGCCGTGTTCCTATTCTGGACAATGGCCATTTTGGGAGGTTTTTTTTCGGGGGTGAGAACGATTCTATTCCGACTTTTGGCGATTTCCATTTCGTCCGTTTTTTTTTTCTTTCTTTTTTGTCTGTTCTTTTGCAGTTTGTCTCTGTGTGTTTATCTGCCCGATGAAGTTCCAGATTTGCATCTGAGAAATGTTCAAGTTTGAGGGTGTGTGTGTTGGTGTGGTAAATGTGTGTGTGTGTGTATAGGTGTTTGTTATGTGTGGTGTGTGGTGTATATGTGTGTGTATGCATGTGGTGGTGTGTATTCATGTTTTGTTTGTATCTTTGTGTGTGGTGTATCATGTGTTTGTAGATTGTGTGTGTGTGTGGTGTGGTGTGTGTGTGTGGTGTTTGTGTGTGTGTATATGTGTGTGATGTGTGGTGTGTTGTGGTGGTGTGTGTGTGGTGTATATGTGTGTTTCGTGTGTGTGTATATTGTGTGTATAGGTGGTGTATGTGTGTGTTGGTGTAATGCTGTGTGTATTCCATGGTTTAATGTGTGTGTGTGTTTATTGCATTTGTGTTATATGTGTGTGTGTGTGTTGTGTGTGGTGTGGTATTCATGTGTGTGTATTGTGTGTTTATACTGTGTGTAATTATGTGTGTGTATTGTGTGTGAGTAGTGTGTGTGTGTGTATTCATGTTGTGGTGTGGTTGGTGTGTGTGTGTTATATGTGGTTTGTGTGTATATTGTTGATGTATGTGTGTGTATGTGTGTGAGTGTGTGTGTGTGTGTATTCATGTGTGTGTGTGTGTGTCTGTTTGTGTGTATGTGTGTGGTGTATTCATGTGTGTGTGTGTGTATGTTGTGTGCATAATGTTTGTGTGTATGTGTGTGTGGTATTCATGTGTGTGTGTGTGTATGTGTGTGTGCATATATTGTGTGTTATGTGTGTGTGTGTGTGTGTGTGTATGTGTGTGTGTATTGTGTTTGGTTGTGTATATGTGTGGTGGTGCGTGTGTGTGTTTATTTTGGGTGTGTATGTGTGTGGTGTGTGGTGTGTGTGTGTATGTGTGTGGGTCTGTGTTTTGTGTTGTATATGTGTGTTGTATTCATGAGACCTGTTTAACAATTCCCTGTCCCTATTTTATAGATGGTACAATCCTTCTCTACTGTCTGTGCCCGAGACCCCCAATTCTGGAAGGCGTTGAGTCCGGCCCCCTACAGTGCAAACAGAGAAGGGTTGAGATATCTGAACCCTTTCGACCTTTTCTCTCTCATTCCTTCCAACCCCCTGTGTCCATTGGACTTGATCTCTGTCCGCCAGCGCATTAGTCGATTGTTCCACCCGTGACGCACATAGCCAGGTATTAACCGACAGGAGCGCGAACTCTTTCTCATGTCCCCCTGGGACAGATGAACACGAAGACTCTCTTCCCACTACATTCGCTCAAAGTCTCATCTCCTCTCTTTCCATCAAAACGCACGCTCGTCTCTCCCTCTGTGCAGCCTCACCGTCTCGCGTGATGAAGGTTCAACACTAAGTAGTAATATAACCCAATATTTACCAAACTCATTCCAGCCATTTTCCAGCATCCCCTGTAACGGGTTTGCCCACCCAGAGTAGTTATAGAAAGGTAGAATTCTTCTTCAATGGTGGTAAAGGGCTCGTAACATTGAATCGAACAATGGCACGAATGTCAACTGGAAATAGGTCAAATACAAACTTTTAAAACGCATAGTTAGAAATCTGAGAAAGTGTACGAACTACCTGAATGCCTGGTTCGTTTCTTCCAGTTGGCTTATGACATGTGACCTCACAGCCATGGCTGAAGGCTATTTACCCGAGCCTGCCTCCTCTGCACATGTGTACGCTTTTTATCAAGTCAGAGAGTGTGGGATAGTAGGGGGAAACCTTTTGACAAGACGGAGATGGGTTTAAGGAGAAAGAACATTGTCTCCTAACAGCTTCGTTCTACATCTTCCATCTGTCTAATTATTGTAGTTTGTCATGTGGAGTCCCCTTTATACCATTTTTCAATTAGACGGGTAAAATTTGCCTTTAAGGCAAACAAGTTTGTTGGAAACTCAACTCCCAGCATTCTCTCACTGCCTGCAACTAACCATCAGCGAATTTTTTAATATTTTTCTATTGCACGCGACAGTAAAAGTTACTGCAAGTTTTACAGCACAGGGACTTTCGCCTCTTATTGAATAAGCCCTATATTACGTAAATGCAATGGTTAATAGAGTACATATAATAACCGATAGGTTCTACGAACCAGCGCAGTGGGAAGTAATCTCCTATTTATTCTAGACTTGGCCCTTCTAGCAATGAGATTTTCTATTTAAAACCAGATCCCCCGTCTGAAAACAAATCTACTTGTTTTGCCCGTCCTGCTAAGGGAGTCCACATCTTGTTAAAAACTGCTCCGCCCTTCTTCAACAAGCAAAACAGTTAACAAGAACTTGGTACAAAAAGGACCAGTCGTCTTTCAGCCATGAGCTTGTAGGGGACTTGCAGAGACTACGCTACTATGTAAGGGGTGATGACAGACATAATGCAGGAAACCCAGCAGCTCCTGTCCCGACACACCGGGACGTCATCGCCAACACCAAAGAGCCGTAAAAAAAATGAACGAATTGTAAGTGAACTCCGGTCATTACTAAACTTTGGCAGCTGTTTTTAATTTTCTTCATTATTTTTAGTTTTGGTTATTAAAGGAAGTAAAAGTCATGAATAAGGTTGTGTTCGCACATGCGCGTTGCATTTCCGTTTCCGTGTGTTTTGCGATCGCAATTGTTAATTTAAAGTATCATAATGAAAAACCGTGAGAGTCCACCATCTTTTATCTGCATGCGTCACGACTTTTGAATCCGGGCTGTCAGAATTGCAACCTTACTAATATCGAGGGAACGCAAAAAAAAGCGTTTTTTTTGCAGTTTTTTCAGTGTTTCCTGTTGATTTTCCAAAAACTCTGCACACGCACCGCAAATGGACTGTAAAAACGCCGGCGTACAAACGTCTTTACCTGCAAATGAACCAGACAACGGACAAAATGTCCCACATGCACTCAAAGGACAGCCCCAACGGACATGGCGGAATTGCCCTACATCAATCATTTTTAATCGATTTCTTTCTTCCTGCTTCCCATGGTTCTTTGTGTGGTGGTTAAGCCCTAAGTCTATGGGCGGTGGTGCAAAGTAGGAACCATTTGGCTTTACAGGGAGGTGTTACCAAAATATATGATCTGGGGGGGGGGAAAAAACAAATACAGCACCAACCCAATCACATTCATTGTAACCACTTGAAGCATTTTTTGAGGTAACAATCAGCAGCTCAGACCCTCTTACATACATCAGAATCACCTGAACTTGACTTATGTTTTCCTTCTCCTTTAAGCTGTGTAAGCACACAGTGCAACTTTAATTTACTTATTTCTTTACAACTGAACTGATAGGTTAGTTTCGTGGTCCGTGACGAAAACCTTGTATCAGACGCAACGGATGATCAACCTTTCGAAACCACAACCTCCATCGGCAGTCCTCCCAACTGGGTCAGTCGGACGAAGGATTGGTAAGTTTCGTTTCCAACTTATAGACTAACCCGATCACTTCATTTGAGCTGTTTATTTGGTTGCTGGGGTTTATCACCCTTAAGGGCCACCCCAACCCCCATAGAACTCTTTTAGATAAATGGCCTCTTTATAATGTGTTATATATCATATTTTGTCCTATGCATCCTTACTGTATGCCTGCTATCTTCTGGAGCCTCATGGAAACTGAGCCGGTACTGAGGCCTGACATGCCAGAAAGATGCAACAGGGGATTAACATTAATTGGCTGTGATGTCATCCTGTCAAAGCCATAACTGACATTTACTAACTGGAAGCACAGGAAGCAGAAACAGGGTAAACAGACATGTGCAGGATTTCAGGTAGACTTACACCTTTCACATTTCAACCATTACCGTTTGGGGGATTTACCTGATGTAAAGTTTTCATTTACAGGGTGACTGCCCTTTAGGTCTGATATTTCAGCGACAGTTCGTGGTTTATATTTAGAACATTTTCTTTATTTTATTCCTGTTTTGTAACATAAGACAGTCCTGGGACCTTTCAACCAAGTTCATGCAAAACCGGTCTTGTGGCTCGACCTTTTACAAACTGGATCTCCGCAGCCAGGTAACCAAAGGATCCCTTCTAAGGTGTCTCCTTATCGCCTGCGCTCTGTTCACCTTCGTCTTGTATTCTGTGGCCTTAGGACTGGAACTTACCGGTTGTGACAGATTCACATGCTCCTGTCAGGGGGATAGGTTTATTTGGTTCACTGTGCGGACCATGCGATTTGTCAGTTTCAGAACGTGGTATAAACGCGCTGCTCTGCGCCAGATTCTCCGTTTCGTTCCATTGTCACAGTTTTTCTGGAGGGATTTAAATATGCGGCGTGATCTTTTTAGGTATGGCAAAGTTCAGATGATAATACTTCACGTAGATTGTGATTGTTACATTGTTCCACGACCAGTAAATCGGACGCTTTCTTTGTCGTGGGATCTTAAAGGGCCAGAACAGCAAAAAATTTAATTTGTTTTTTTTACAGCTTGAAGTGTTTTTTTTTGGTTTGTATTTTGGGTGAATTAATATGTACAAAAAAAAACACCAAAATAATAAATAACCTTGTGGCCATTCCTGGCGCCCTTGGGCAAAATTAAAGTCTCTAACACCAATTCAATATTCTCATCATTGCACGGCTGCTGCTTTGTAACGGCGCTTGCGATTTTAATATCTTTGTGCTGATTTTAGCGCAGGATTTTAATCGGCTAAAACGACATATTTTAATCACGCTGCGAGGGAATCTTGTTACTGGTATTTACCCAAAGTTGCAAAACGCGAATCAAATAGCGTGTGGAGATTTAACACATTAGTCGGTGTTGATTGCCCCCTATACCCGGAGAGGAGAGACCCTATTTGCAGTAAGATGGTTTTAAAAATAGCAAACCATTAGACGCTGTATATTTTCCATCACCCATTTGATCACGTGTGTCCCGAGTACAGACAGAACGTTTGGTATTTTAAGCTTCATTGTGTGGGCGACACAAACTTCCACTTGTGCATTTGTAACCATTTGGTATAATTAGTTTGTTGGATAAATTAACCATAACTGAACCATCGGAGGAATTGTGTGTAATTATCTCCGTGGTGGACTGACGATTCCGATCTATCATTATCCAGATAGGACAAGATGGTCTGTGTGGTCTCTGGTACCCGCTTACATGGACCTTGTCAGGATTACAACATCCTCTTACCTTGTAATCTGGATGTACAACATAGGGCCTCTATTCTTTTTTATGCTACATTATAAAAAAAGGGGAATGTGACGGCACCTCTAGGTGATGAAGATTAAATACATACTAATAGTTTTATTTACACGGTGCCTGTCACATTCTTATTGATTTGTGACTCCATATTGTTTCCTAGAACAGTTCCAAGTATTAGGGTATAGCTATTGTATGTACAGAACATTCCATGCTCTTAGATGTATACAATGGGTGGAAGCTGCCATTTGGGTTTCCCCTTAGACAGACAGTAGAGGGTTCGATTAATTGTAAGTCCGAACATTCCTTCTCTGTATATTTATATACACTGGGTGGGAGCGCCATTGTTTCCCCTTAGACATCAGTATGACGGGTATCTAGCTATTGTATGTACAAACATTCCTTCTCTGTATATTTATATTTCCAAGGATGTCTTCTCCAAGGCCACCATCACCCTGACCCCACAACTGCATTAGGTGTTTGACTTTTGATACAAATTCTCTGGCAAGGATGTCTTCTCCAAGGCCATTATCGCTCTATTCCATGTATACTTGTGGATTCGATACTCACGTATAGGTATAATAGACATTTTACTGGCGGATTCGATACTCACGTATAGGGTAATAGACATTTTACTTGTGGATTCGATACTCACGTAAGGTATAATAGACATTTTACTCGCGGATTCGATACTCGCGTATAGGTATAATAACTTTTACTGGTGGATTCATACTCGCGTATAGGTATAATAGACATTTTACTCGTGGATTCGATCTCGCGTATAGGTATAATAGACATTTTACTCACGGATTCGATACTCACGTATAGGTATAATAGACATTGACTTGTGGATTCGAATCACGTATAGGTTAATAGACATTTTACTTGTGTATTCGATACTCACGTATAGGTATAAAGACATTTACTGTGGATTCGATACTCACGTATAGGTATAATAGACATTTTACTTGTGGATTCGATACTCACGTATAGTATAATAGACATTTTACTTGCGATTCGATTCGCGTATAGGGATAATAGACATTTTACTTGCGGATTCGTACTCGCGTATAGTATAATAGACATTTTACTTGTGGATTCGAACTCACGTATAGGTATAATAGACTTTTTACTTGCAGATTCGATACTCGCGTATAGGTATAATAGACATTTTACTCAGGATTCGATACTCACGTATAGGTATAATAGACATTTTACTGTGGATTCGATACTCACGTATAGGTATAATAGACATTTACTCACGGATTCGATCTCAGTATAGGTATAATAAGACATTTTACTGCACGGATTCGATACTGCCGTATAGGTAATAGACATTACTCACGGATTCGATACTCACGTATAGGTATAATAGACATTTTACTTGTGGATTCGATGCTCACGTATAGTTAAAAGACATTTTACTTGTGGATTCGACTCTCGTTAGGTATAATAGACATTTTACGTGTGGATTCGATACTCAAGTATAGGTATAATAGACATTTTATCGGGTTCGATACTCGCTAGGTTAATAGCATTTACGTGGATTCGATACTCCGGTAGGTATAATAGACATTTTACTTGTGGATTCGATTCGCGTATAGGTATAATAGACATTTACGCGGATTCGATACCTCCGTATAGGTATAATAGACATTTTACTTGCGGATTCGATACTCACGTATAGGTATAATAGACATTTACGGGATTCGATACTCACGTATAGGTATAATAGACATTTACTTCGGATTCGATAATCGCGTATAGGTATAATAGACATTTTACTTGCGGATTCGTACATCACGTATAGGTATAATAGACATTTTACCTCGGATTCGATACTCACGTATAGGTATAATAGACATTTTACTTGGGATTCGATACTCACGTATAGTATAATAGACATTTTACTTGGATTCGATGTCGATTAGGTATAATAGACATTTTACTTGCGGATTCGATACTCACGTATAGGTATAATAGACATTTTACTTCGATTCGATGCTCGCGTATAGGGATAATGGACTTTTACTCACGGATTCGATACTGCATATAGGTATAATAGACATTTTACCGTCGGATTCGATACTCGCGTATAGGTATAATAGACATTTTACTCACGGATTCGATACTCGCGTATAGGTATAATAGACATTTTACTCTCGGATTCGATCTCGGTATAGGTAAATAGACATTTTACTTGGGATTCGATAATCGCGTATAGGTATAATAGACATTTTACTTGCGGATTCGATACATCGGTATAGGTATAATAGACATTTTACTTGCGCGATTCGATGCTCGCGTATAGGTATAATAGACATTTTACTGTGGATTCGATACTCGCGTATAGGTATAATGACATTTTACTTGCGGATTCGATACTCGCGTATAGTATAATAGACATTTACTTGCGGATTCGATACTCGCGTATAGGTATAATAGACATTTACTCGGATTCGATACTCGCCTATAGGTATAATAGACATTTTACTGCGGATTCGATACTCGCGTATAGGTTAATAGACATTTTACTTGCGGATTCGATACTCAAGTATAGGTATTATAGACATTTTACTTGCGGATTCGATACTCGCGTATAGGTATAATAGACATTTTACTGCGGATTCGACTCGCGTATAGGTATAATAGACATTTACTTGCGGATTCGATACTCGCGTATAGGTATAATAGACATTTTACTTGCGGATCGATACTCGCGTATGTATAATAGACATTTTACTTGCGGATTCGATACTCGCGTATGGTATAATAGACATTTTACTTGCGGATTCGATACTCGGTATAGGTATAATAATACATTTTACTTGCGGATTCGATAGCTCGCGTATAGGTATAATAGACATTTACTCCGGATTCGATACTCGCTATAGGTATAATAGACATTTTACTGCGGATTCGATACTCGCGTATAGGGATAATAGAACATTTTACTACGGATTCGATACTCGCGTATAGGTATATAAGCATTTTACTCGCGGATTTGATGCTCGCTATATGGTATAAATAGACATTTTACTGCGGATTCGATGACTCGCGATAGGTATAATAGACATTTTACTTGGGATTCGATGCTCGCGTATAGGTATAATAGACATTTTATCGGATTCGATACTCGCGTATAGGTATAATAGACATTTACTCCGATTCGATACTGCGTATAGGTATAATAAGCATTTTACTGCGGATTTGATGCTCGCGTATTGGTATAATAGACATTTTACTTGCGGATTCGATGCTCGCATATTGGTATAATAGACATTTACTACGGATTCGATACTCGCGTTTGTATAATAGACATTTTACTGCGGGATTCGATACTCAGTATAGGATAATAGACATTTTACTTGCGGATTCGATGCTCACAATTGGTATAATAGACATTTTACTTCGAGGATTCGAGCTCGCTATAGGTATAATAGACATTTTACTCACTCGGATTCGATACTCGCGTATAGGTATAATAAGCATTTTACTGCGGATTTACTCGCGTATGGTATAATAGACATTTTACTTGCGGATTCGATCTCGCATATTGGTATAATAGACATTTTACTCGAGGATCGATACTCGCGTATTGGTATAATAGACATTTTATCGGGGATTCGATGCTCGACATATTGGTATAATAGACATTTTACTCGGGATTCGATACTCGCGTATAGGTATAATAGACATTTTACTCGGGGATTCGATACTCGCGTTAGGTTATAAGACATTTTTGCGGTTCGATCTCGCATATGGTATAATAGACATTTACTTCGCGGATTCGATGCTCGCATATAGGATAATAGACATTTTACTCGCGGATTCGATACTTGCGCGTATAGGTATATAGACATTTACTTGTGATTCGATGCTGCGTATAGGTATATAGAATTTACTACGGATTCGATACTGGTATAGGTATAATAGACATTTTACTGGGTGATTTCGATGCTCGCGTATAGGTATAATAGACTTTTACTTGCGGATTCGATGCCGCGTATAAGTATAATAGACATTTTTATCGCGGATTCGATGCTCGCGTATAGGTATAATAGACATTTTACTCGCATATTCGTACTCGCGTATAGGTATAATAGACATTTTACTTGCGGATTCGATGCTCGCATATTGGTATAATAGGACATTTTATGCGGATTCGATGCTTGCGTATATGGTATAATAGACATTTACTCGCATATTCGATGCTCGATATAGGTATAATAGCATTTTAACTGCATTTTCGATGCTCGCAGTATTGGTATAATAGACATTTTACTTGCGGATTCGATGCTCGCATATTGGTATAATAGACATTTTACTTGCGGATTCGATGCTTGCGTATAGGTATAATAGACATTTTACTCGCATATTCGATGCTCGCATATAGGTATAATAGACATTTTACTTGCATTTTCGATGCTCGCATATTGGTATAATAGACATTTTACTTGCGGATTCGATGCTTGCGTATAGGTATAATAGACATTTTACTCGCATATTCGATGCTCGCATAGGTATAATAGACATTTTACTTGGCATTTTCGATGCTCGCATATTGGTATAATAGACATTTTACTGCGGATCGATGCTGCGTATAGGGATAATAGACATTTTACTTGTGGATTCGAGCTCGCGTAAGGTATAATAGACATTTTACTTGTGGATTCGATTGTCGCGTTAGGTATAATAGACATTTTACTCGCATATTCGATGCTCGCATATTGGTATAATAGGCATTTTACTTGCATTTTCGATGCTCGCATATTGGTATAATAGACATTTTACTTGCGGATTCGATGCTCGCATATTGGTATAATAGACATTTTACTTGCGGATTCGATGCTCGCATATTGGTATAATAGACATTTTACTCGCATTCGATTTCTCGAACGGTCGAACATTCGATAATTATCAAAAGTCTGGAAAATATTGAAAATCCGGGTCCGAGATAGTTTGAGAAGTCCGAGTCGGTTCGAGCTCGGGTTCGAGTTTGAGTTCTAGTCCATCTCTAAGCACCATTATTGGTTAGTGAAGATATTTCTGTGGCTGCTGAGCTGACACAATTGAGTCTCTGTAAAATGGTTTCCACTAGCAAAGCAAGTATGACTAGTGTGTCTTGGTCACGATAGGTTTGGAAAGACAAAATATGTATCAGTTTAATCAGTGGTTTTCGGGTCTAAGATGTCCAATAGACCACACTACACAACAAAGGCAATATTTTCACATTTAAAAAGATACAACGGCACATCCAAAGCCTTTCACACTGAGAATGTGTTGTTAGACACTGCTAAAGCTTTTGGTTTTCTGTATCACATCACTGGTTGCCAACGTAAAGGATGTTTCTGTATGAAGGATAAACATTCAGTCCTAAGGATAGAATTAAACAGGTCACCAGTCTCTATTACACTAGTATAGGGGACTGAATATTTGGTTAGTATGGCCTTTGCAATAACTAACAGGACCCAGCAACTTATATAAAACGGGTCCAGACTGCCGTTGGTTGATAACGGCTGAGAAAAGAAAAATGAAAAATTAGAGAGTAACTGGGAAGTTAGAAAGAAAATAATCAGAACAAAATGGCTGCCTCTCAGCCTGCCAAAAAAAAAGAACAGGTGGGCATAATTATGTTTAACCAACAGAGGAACCTTATGATGGGAGCTGCATCTACATTTTGACGATTTTTCTTTGTGATTTTTTTTTGTTGTGTTTATAGCTAGAAAATCAGATGGTTCATGAAAAATAAAAGCATATGGACGGCTTAATTAAAATCTAGTTTTTGAAAAGCACTTCCTGACGTTGTCATCCCATAAAGCTTCAAAAGACGAACCGAAGAGCACAGCTTGTTTTCATTTACATCTGAACCCGCGCTCTGAAAACGGTGTTTTTTAGCACAAATTACAGACTATGGGTTCTAATTGGCAGGTAGCGCAGAAACGACTCATTCGCACAAGTTGTTCATCATGCAAACGGTTTAATATGGATTCCCAAAGGAACACTAATAACAGTGCAAACCTGAAAATATTCATTCCATCATAAAAAACATCAAAACAAGTCAGATGAGAAAAATATGTATCTGTGTATTGGTGAAAAGGGGTCGGAAGTTTACTAAAATGCAGGATACAGTACAGAACAAAAGATTTAAAGGTTAACTGCGGTCCTATCCAAGTGCGTTAATTAAAAAGAGCACACCCCTGCCTTTAAAATGACTACAGGTTCATGCTTCTAGCTGTGTCTATCCAAAGATTAAGCAGTATATAGGGTAATTTTTCTTGCTAATTCTGTGACATCATCAGTACCATTGCTCTGCCCCCAAGTCTCAGGTTTGAGTATGCCCACTGGTGTGACAGAGTATCGGCATTGTAAGCCCCCCCCCAGACTTCTAAATCTAGCCACAGCCTTAAAGTATTTTCTCTCTCCCTAAAGTGTCCATAGTAGCGCAAGGACAAAGAATGTTAATAGGTATGTAACTAGCTTCAGAAAATATCAGTTTTTTGGAGGAGGGGCTTCTTACACTACACATCCTGTGACTGTCACAGACTCAGACAGTGAGGACAGACAAGGGAGCCCATAATTAAGATCCAGATAAATACAAAATAGAAAATTGAAGTGCTTGCTAAGGCAGTAAATCAAGCAATCAATCAAGAGTGATGATGACCACTCTATATTAAAGGTTCACAATCCTAACGCCCAACACATAGGGTGATATGTTCCAAGATTTGCCTGTAGCCATTAGTAACCCAATGCAAATTAGGACTTGGACAAGACTAGAGATAAACATGCGCCATGAGTAGGGATGGACTAGAACTTGAACTCAGCCCAGTTCGAGCCAAACTTATGAGTGTTTGAATGTACTACGGACTTTCGAACTACCCGGACCCGGATTTTCGATGACTTTTAATGTTTCCAACGTTCACTAACTCTAGAATGTAGTTTTAGTGGCTGGATAGTGTATGGTTAAAGGTGCTGCCTTTGATGTGGGAGACCAGGGTTGAATCTTGGCTAGGTCAGCTACACAAATGTTGGATTTTTTTTATAACATAGTATATATTTTTTATTATATTACTAGGTTATATGGTTATAATATTATAGGTTATTATGGTTATATTACAAGGTTATCATATTACTAGGGTATTATAATACCATATAATAACTAGTAATATTATAACCATATATCTGTTGTATTCAATTAGATCAACTGGACTTGAAATGTAGTTCTTGAAGACGTCCAGTTGATCTAATTGAATACAACAGATATACCATGACCTGGATGAATGAGAACCTTCACAAGATTATAACCATATAATATTTTATTATTATAAGTATTTATATATACAAGTGTATTATAATAATCCTAACATTTGTGTAGCTGTCCCTAGCCAGGATTCAAACCCGGTCTCCACATCATAGGAGTGCTATAGGCCACTACACTATACAGCCAATACAACATGCCTTGGCAGGGAGCCAGGGTTTGAATCCTGGCTAGACCAGCTATACAAATTTTTGGATTATTATAATACCTTGTAATATAATAGCCTAGTAATATTATAACCTTATAATATTACTTATTATCTATTTTATTAATATTATATGGTTATTATATTACTAGGTTATTATATGGTATTATATTACTAGGGTATATATACCATATAGTAACCTAGTAATATTTAAACCATATATATTATTACTTATTATTTATTTTTAAAATATTATAAGGTTATAATATTACTAGGTTTTATATATCTAGGGTATTATAATTACAACATTTGGATAGCTGCCCTAGCCAGGATTCGCACAATGGTTTCCACATCAGAGGCAGCTACTTACCCACAACACTATACAACCCTCAACTGTTCAAATAAACTGTTTGCTAAACCTAGTAAGGACTGTATGCTATAACGGGAAGGCTCGTGTTCGTGACATTCGATAATCCCGACAATTGCCCGCCCGACTGGTTTTAAGAAGTTTTGGTGACAGTGACATGTTCCCCAGACCATTTCCCAGGTGCCACAACCAGTTACAGTAAGTACCACTGTTAGTTACTGTAATTCACTCGGACTTTTCGAACTATCACTCCCCCATAGACTTGAATGGGTCCAGATTCGAACTTTCGAACTTTCTTTGAAGTTCGAAAGTTCGAAAAGGACCGAACTTTATATAGTTCGACCATCTCTAGCCATGAGAAGAAGTTATAAGGCAAGCAATTACTTTATCATTTCAATATTTAGCAAAAATATACAACAGCAAAGTGCAGATAGGATTTGAAGATTTCTGCAACACTTTATGTGTATCAATGCAGTTCTGGGGTGTCGGGGGGACATGACGGATATTGCAGTCCATGGTTGGACATTGCTGCTTAACACTGTCCAATGATATGCCTCCTCCAGCATAACAGCAGTGAAAAACACACAACTAACTCACAGTGTAGCAGAACTTCACATCTCACTAACTTTTGGAGATGGATCCATGATTTAATTCTCCAGCCCTGTAATAAAAACTTATTAAAGTTTCCTTCAATTTACGAACTTGCAGAGCAACAATTACATGATTCAGAGAGAACATTAAAAAAATGGGTCCAATTCTAAACAAAACAAAAGAAGGGCGATGCAATTTATTGGGCTATCTCTAAATGAGTGCAAAACCCAGGCTACACAATGACTATTGAGTTAATGAGGGTTTTGCGAAGCCAACCAAGAAATTCATTTTTGCAGTATTTTTTAGCACGAATTAACGCCTTTTCAGGAATTGCAAAGAGGCAACATATTGCACAAGCTTGCAGATGTAATAACAGACTTGTTCATAGGAAAGAGCTCAGGTAAGTTGTGATAAGGAATTTTTCATCTTCCCTTACAGTATTATTTGGATTAGTTAAAGGGCAAGTCCAACCCTTTAAAACTTTTTACTTACCATTTCCACCCCGGAAATCCCCAACCTTGCAATCCTTACTTATCCAAACTGAGATACTCACTTTGCACTCCACAACCTTTACCCCGGTTGTTGCTGCCTTTAAAAGATGTCATAGGAGGCAGTTCTATAATTCATTGGCCATTACACAGACATCCACATTGCCAAAAATGGCTTTCGGGACGGGTGGGGGCGTGTCAGTGGGTGGGAAGGGGGCTTACAGGGCAGTCCGTCAGATAGAGATCCAAGGAGCGTGACGAGGACGGGTTAGAGGCATTCTGGGGCGGAAACAGCCAGGTAAGGGGTGTTCCAAGGGCAAAGATTGCTGGTCCAATTGGTCATGGGAGTTTGGGGTGGTCTTGCCAGGAGGGGTGGAATAGCTGCATTACATCATCTCGCTACACCAGGGAGAAGCCAGTAAACCGAACAGGAGGAGAGCAGGGTAAGTATCTCAGTCCAGGAATGCAGGAGGTAAGGTTGGCGAGCAGGGTCAGGGTTTCGGGAAGGGAAAGGTAAGTTATGAAGGTATGTGAAAGGGGTGGACATGCCGTTTAATTTCACAGGATGATCGCACAACATTTTCTGGCTTTACCCCAATTATAAAGCCAAAAGACATTTCAATGTGTTGAATGGGAAGTTGAGAATCTATAGGGGGAGATTTTACAATTTAATGAAATTCACAGGCGGTAAAGTGTGAGGTGTTGAAGTCTATGGATGTTGCAATGCAGATAGTTTTGAGCATTATTGCCCTTCCTCTAAAGAGAACACCGTGAGAAGCAAAATCTTACAACATCAAACTAGAAAAATCTACATAATTTCAATCATTCCACATACTGAGCTAAAGGCTAATCTACAGGCTTGTTGGATAAGGCAGACCTAAAGAGACATTACCATAACAAGATGCCGAATAGAAAAATAGAACCCCGGTTATATATTCTCAGAGATTATCAAAACTCTTAAAGAGAAGATTTGGAGAAACCATCTGAATATATAAGTCACACAATAAGGGCAGGAAGACCCATTTTTCGAAGACTTAAGTATTAGAATGGGGCGGGGGAGTTATTTAAATCTTCTTAAAATAATTTCAAACATTCTGAACTCACATATATTTACATAAGATTGGAAATCATGTTTCTGATCTGCTTGGCTACGTTGGGAACAAGAATGACCAATTTTTTTCCCCACTGTAACGTCGGTGAGATGTGAGCTCCAGGAATTATTATTTGTAAACCAACGGAAATAATCAATTCATAATAACGAACGTTGCTTGTCGAAGACATTGATTTCACAGCCTACACAAATGAATTTCTTATTAAAATTTGCCAGGTTATTGGCGCGCGCTTTTCAATCATTTTGATCACGTTCTGCTCCGATTTAAAAGTTAAATTATTCTATTGACACCAAAGTGTTTTCTTTTCTGATGAATGATCGGACTGGCGCTAGGAACATAAAGATGGAATGTTCTGCAGTTATTCGCCTCATTTTACTGCAAAGTCTGCCGTAAAAATAAAAGGCTTTAACTTCTTTTATTTGAGCTATAAGGCTGGATCAATGGTACAATTATTTCAGAAAGTGGAGCGTTTGCTGTCATCTAAGGCTGTCATCAGTTGTAGTATCTTTGCCGGACATAAATTGAGCAACGTAGACAGTTGCAAAACAGACACTTTTTTCTTTCAAATGTTGTTTGCAATGGATGGTTTGGCCACAGTAATCAGTGTATGTTTCCAATTATTTATAATCTGCAGATAGTATAGGAATACAGTTTGTTTAGCCTCTCTCTGCCCTCGCAAGGATGTCTTCTCCAAGGCCATTATCGCTCTATCATGTATAATCTGCAGATAGTATAGGAATACCATTTTTTAACCTCTCTCTGCCCCGCAAGGATGTCTTCTCCTAGGCCACCATCACCCTGACCCCAACGCATTAGGTGTTTGACTTTGATACAAATTCTCTGGCAAGGATTTCTTCTCCAAGGCCATTATCGCTCTATTCCAGTATAATCTGCAGATAGATAGGAATACCATTTGTTTATCTCTCTCTGCCCCCGCAAGGATGTCTTCTCCAGGCACCCATCACTGACCCCACAACTGCATTAGTGTTTGACTTTGATACAAATTCTCTGGCAAGGATGTCTTCTCCAAGGCCATATCGCTCTATTCCATTGATTATCTGCAGATAGTATAGGAATACCTGTTGTTTACTCTCTCTGCCCCACAAGGATGTCTTTCCAAGGCCATCATCACCCTGACCCCACAACTGCATTAGGTGTTTGACTTTTGATCAAATTCTCTGGCAAGGATGTCTTCTCCAGGCCATTATCCTCTATTCCATGTATAATCTCAGAAGTATGGGAATACCATTTGTTTATCCTCTCTCTGCCCGCAAGGATGTCTTCTCCAAGGCCACCATCACCCTGACCCCACACTGCATTAGGTGTTTGACTTTTGATACAAATTCTCTGGCCAGGATGTTTCTCCAAGGCCATTATCGCTCTATTCCATGTATTATCTGCAGATAGTATGGGAATACCATTTGTTATACTCTCTCTGCCCCCAAGGATGTCTTTCCAAGGCCACCATCCACCTGACCCCACAAATGCATTAGGTGTTTTGACGTTTATTACAATTCTCGATACCTATACGTGAGTATAGGTATAATAGACATTTTACTCGCGGATTCGATACTCGCGTATAGGTATAATAGACATTTTACTCGTGGATTCGATACTCGCGTATAGGTATAATAGACATTTTACTTGTGGATTCGATACTCGCGTATAGGTATAATAGACATTTTACTCGTGGATTCGATACTCGCGTATAGGTATAATAGACATTTTACTTGTGGATTCGATACTCACGTATAGGTATAATAGACATTTTACTCGCGGGATTCGATACTCGCGTATAGGTATAATAGACATTTTACTCGCGGATTCGATACTCGCGTATAGGTATAATAGACATTTTACTCACGGATTCGATACTCGCGTATAGGTATAATAGACATTTTACTCACGGATTCGATACTTGCGTATAGGTATAATAGACATTTTACTTGCGGATTCGATACTCGCGTATAGGTATAATAGACATTTACTTGTGGATCGATACTCACGTATAGGTATAATAGACATTTTTACTGTGGATTCGATACTCGGTATAGGTAAATAGACATTTTTACTGGGATTCGATACTCGCGTATAGGTATAATAGACATTTTACTTGTGGATTCGATACTCACGTATAGGTATAAAGACATTTTACTTGTGGATTCGATACTCGCCGTATAGGTATAATAGACATTTTACTTGTGGATTGGCGTTACTCACGTATAGGTATAATAGACATTTTTACTTGTGGATTCGATACTCACGTATGGTATAATAGACATTTTACTTGTGGATTCGATACTCACGTATAGGTATTAAATAGACATTTTACTGTGGATTCGATACTCACGTATAGTGTATAATAGACATTTTACTTGTGGATTCGATACTCACGTATAGGTAAATAGACATTTACTTGTGGATTCGATATCAGTATAGGTATAATTAGACATTTTACTCGTGGATTCGATAGCTCGCATATAGGTATAATAGACATTTACTGCGGATTGATACTCGCGTATAGGTATAATAGACATTTTACTTCGGGATTCGATACTCGCGTATAGGTATAATAGACATTTTACTCGCGGATTCGGATACTCGCGTATAGGTATAATAGACATTTTACTCGCGGATTCGATACGCGCGTTATAGGTATAATAGACATTTTACTGGAGGATTAGATACTCGCGTATAGGTATAATAGACATTTTTACTGCAGATTCGATATTTACTCACGTATAGGTATAATAGACATTTTACTTGTGGATTCTGATGACTGGGTATAGGTATAATAGACATTTTACTTGTGGATTCGATACTCGCGTAATAGGTATATAGACATTTTACTCGTGGATTCGATACTCGCGTATTATAGGTATAATAGACATTTTACTCACGGGGGATTCGATACTCAGCGTATAGGTATAATAGACATTTTACTCGCGGATTCGAATATCGTGGTATAGGTATAATAGACATTTTACTCAACGGATTGATACTCGCGTATAGGTAATAGAATTTTACTCGCGGATTCGATACTCGCGTTTATAGGTATAATAGACATTTTACTCGCGGATTCGTACTCGGTTATAGGTATAAATAGACATTTTACTCACGGATTCGATACTCGCGTATAGGTATAATAGACATTTTACTCACGGATTCGATACTCGTGTATAGGTTCTAAGAGACATTTACTCACGGATTCGATACTGCATATGAGGATAATAGACATTTTACTCGCGGATTCGATACTCGTGTATAGGTATAATAGACATTTTACTCACGGATCGATACTCGCGTATAGGTATAATAGACTTTTACTCGTGGATTCGATACTCGCGTATAGGTATAATAGACATTTTACTCGCGGATTCGATACCGCGTATAGGTATAATAGACAATTTTACTCGCGGATTCGATACTCGCGTATAGGTATAATAGACATTTTACTGCGGATTCGATGATCGCGTATAGGTATAATAGACATTTACTAACGGATTCGATACTCGCGTATATAGGGATAATATAACTAGAATTTTACTCGCCGAGGATTCGATATATACTACACGTATCAAAACATTCTATAATTAAGTCCGAGAAATCCAGGTCGGGATAGTTTGAGAAGTCCGGTCCGTTCGAAACTAGTCCATCTTGAGTTATAGAAATAAACAGATGAAGCTGAATGTGGCCTTAAATAGTCCAATTCTCATGTGCTGTCCCAGAGGCTTCAAAGATGGCAGCCATGGTGAGCGTCCAAGTTTTACGGAAAGGTCCCGTGGAAATGAAAATATGCTAAATATCACGGAGGCGAACGTTTTACCTGCCGTTTCTGTTTGACTTTTTTCCCTCTCATCACTTTGACTTAATGTTTCCTTCTGTCACTTCCCATTAGATCTGGTTTTGCGTTACGTTTAAAACTGAAGTAAAATGAGCATGTGGCGGGTCAATTAGGATCCATTTGATTGGAAGGACGACAGGCCAGTCACAAGCCATGAAAGGCTTTTGGGATGAAAAAACACATTCAAAATCACCCCGATCACCAAGGAAATACACAGTGTACAATATAATACACAATATACAATATAATACACAGTGTGATATATATAACAATTAAAACATTGTACATATTCACAAAAACTATAATACCAGTCTAGAATATATTATACAATATAATACCAATATACAATATAATACACAGTGTAGAATATTATAACAATATAATACAAATATACAATATATATACACAGGAGAATATATTATACAAATATAATACACAATATACAAATAATACACAGTGTAGAAATATATTATACAATATAATACACAATATACATATAATACACAGTGTAGATATATTATAACATATAGTAAAACAATATACATATCTATAATACACAGTGTAGAATATATTATACAATATAATACACAATATTACACATATAATACACAGTGTAGAATTATTATACAATATAATAACACGTGTACATATAATACAATTGTACTCATAATACACAGTGTACAATATAATACACACATACTACAATATAATACACAGTGTAGAATATATTATAACAATATAATAAGTGTCACAATATAATACACAGTGTAAATTATAATACACAAATTACAAATAATACACAGTGTAGAATATATTATACAATATAATACACAATATACAATATAATACACAGTGTAGAATATATTATACAATATAATACACAGTGTACAATATAATACACAGTGCACAATATAATACACAATATACAATATAATACACAGTGTAGAAATATATTATACAATATAATACACAGTGTACAATATAATAAACAGTGTACAATATAATACACAATATACAATATAATACACAGTGTAGAATAATATACAATTATAATACAGTGTACAATAATACACAGTGTACAATATAATACACAATATACAATATAATACACAGTGTAGAATATATTATACAATGTAATACACATTGTACAATATAATACACAGTGCACAATATAATACACAATATACAATTAATACACAGTGTAGAATATATTATACAATATAATACACATTGTACAATATAATACACAGTGTACAATATAATACACAATATACATATAATACACAGTGTGAATATATTATACAATATAATACACAGTGTACAATATAATACAGTGTAGAATATATTATACAATATAATACACATTGTACAATATAATACACAATATACAATATAATACACAGTGTAGAATATATTATACAATATAATACACAGTGTAATATAATACCAGTGGTAGAATATATATACAATATAATACACATTGTACAATATATCACATTGTAAAATAATACCACATTGTACAATATTAATAGTGTAGAATATATTATACAACTTAAAACACATTGTCCAATATAATACACAGTGTAGAATATATTATACAATATAATACCACAGTGGTACATATAATGAAGAAAGTGTAGAATATATATACAATATAATACACATGTACAAATATAATACACAACATTGTACAATAAATACACAGTGTCAATATAATACAATTGTACAAATAATACACAGTGTAGAATATATTATACAATATAATCACACAGTGTACAATATATACACAGGTAGAATATATTATACAATATCAATATCACAAGTGTACAATATAATTTACAGGTAGAATATTATACAATATAATACACATTACATATTAATTACACATTGTACAATATATACACAGTGACAATATAATACACATTGTACCATATAACACACATGAGAACGTAGAATTATTATACAAAAATACACAGTGTACAATACATACAGTGTAGAACTATATTACAATATAATACACATTGTACAATATAATACACAGTGTACAATATAATACAGTGTAGAATATAATATACAATATAATACACAGTGTAGAATATAATATACAGTATAGAATATAATACATTGTACAATATAATACACAGTGTACAATATAATACACCTTTTACAATATAATACACAGTGTACAATATAATATACAGTGTAAAATATAATACACAGTATACAATACACAGTATACAATATAATACACAGTGTACAATAAAATACACAGTGTACAATATAATATACAGTATACAAAATAATACACAGTGTACAATATAATATACAGTATACAAAATAAAACAGTGTACAAAATGATATACAGCATACAATATAATACAGTGTACAATATAATATACAGTAAACAATCTAATACACTGTACAATCTAATACACTGTACAATCTAATACACAGTATACAATATAGTACATAGTGTATAAAATAATACACAGTGTACAGTATAATACACGGTGTACAACATAATACACAGTATACAGTAGACTGTAGTGTACAATATAATATACAATATAATATATAATATACAGTGTTCAATATAATATACTGTATACAATATCATATACAGTTTACAAGATAACATATAGTATATACTATACAGTGTACAATCTAGTATACAATATAATACACTGTATCCAATTTAATATACAATATAAAACACAGTATCCAATGTAATATCCAATATAATACACAGTATCATAGATAATATACAGTATATAGAATAATATACAAAATAAAACACAGTGTAACCTAATTCTTTTTTATCATATGGTTGGAATATTGTAAATATTGTGGAAGTTCAGATGTAGTAGTTGTGGTTGGACAAGGACTTTAGAATAGGACTTTAGAAATAGACTTAAGAATTTCTATTTCCCTTTGGTTGATGCCGTGGGTTTGATGCATTTTTAATATAATAATAAATAATATTTGGGACGGAGATATCAGAGGATTTTGGCAGAACTGGGAAAATCATGCAACGATGCCACATTCTTCTCTAGAATATTTTGGTTATTTTTACGCTCGATGACAGCTCAGATATAAATGATATAATTCTGGGAATTGATGCTGTAATCTGAACCTGGCAAAAAAACCCAAAAAAACAATTCTAAAAATATTCCAATATTTATGGTCTGTCTCTTTAACAACCCCTCCCCCATATCACATGACCTGTGGGCGTGTGTGCGGTGTATGGGGGGGGGGTAGGGGGGTAATAAAATTGTCCAGGTTCCGCCAAAAATGTCAAAATCTTGTAAGATGAAAATTTAGCTATTTGTTTGGAAATGAAAAACATTAATTAATTGTTAATTTCACTTATTTCTATTTTCAGCCTTGAAATTCTGCTTCTATAAATAACGATTAACGTTCTGTCCTCCACCAAATGTTGTTTTTTTAATTAATCTACTGATGCCAAATGCACTTTATTACTAGTATTTATTACAATGGTTTTCATACGACTGGATGCATATAAAGTTCCTATATGTTTTGGTAAAGGAACTGAATCTGGCCTTTTACACTGATGCATTTTAATTGGCTGCAATGTTTATTTGAATGCAGTCAGTCTCCTGCATGGGGCGGAGCTCCTTTAGTCATGTGACTAACTTCCATTTATGAATATTGGGATCAACTGGCAGTAACCCACATTGTTTTATTTATTGTCCAACAATTCAAACCTTTATTCTCATATAAGGTTGAGGTGGGACATATTATCAGATACTAAAATAACTAGTTATTTAAAAATTATTTATTTTTTTATATTGATTGGTGTGATGCCCTTTTTAAGCAAGAACAGATAAGTTATCCCTCGAGGTCACATGATGCAGCAGGCAGCCATATGCAATTGTATAGTTTTTATGGCTCTCAAAATTATTAAATTTCAGGTGACACAATTGCAAGTTCTAATTCAATTCACATTGATGGGAGTTCCCGTGATTGATCACAAGTCTCTTTCTTATCTACCTTACAGGAATTCGATGGCAATAAAATGTCTGCATTTGCCCTGCACAACTTAGCTACCTCGCCAATGAAGGCAGAAGATGGCGGTCGTCAAAGTGGCGATTCTTTAAACAACACAGCGCTTGGAACTCCGGAGAGACGCAAAGGCAGCTTAGCGGATGTTGTAGACACCCTAAAGCAAAGGAAGATGGAAGAACTCATTAAGGGTGAACCAGAAGGTAAGGACGCCCGATACGTAAAATTCTGTTGTTTCTGGGTCTCTTTTCCCCACATTTCTAATTGTCCTGTCGTTAAAGGAGCGACCTTCGTCTGGTATCTCTTTCTCTGAATTTGCTTATCTCTTCCCTTAACAAAAGCTGTTGTTGCCGTACTTTGGCATATTCCCATGTTTACTGCGCATTGGATTGTGTTGTATAACAAAAGGCTCCTATTCTGGCTTCGATTTCCGATTACCTTTTGTGTGAATAAGCATGAACTGTGGTTTAGACGAAGCTCGACCGGCTCTTTTTAGTAAATATTAATCATTGTTTGACTGCCATAGAGGATTTCTGTTTGTCCAAGGATAAGGTGGTAACACTTATTGACAAGGTTTTTCTCTTTATTTTTAATTTTTTTGGTTAAAATCTTGTGCGGTTTGAAGAGTGGAGAATAATACAAAAGATCTCGGTCTTTGAAGTATAAAAATAAGAATTCTATGTGATCAATCAAATTTTATTTTCCAAGAGAATGGAAATTTCACCATAACCAATCTTCAAATGTTAGAGGACACTTAGGTGGGTCCACTCCTGGTCTTTGCTTGATGGTGTGGACCTTTCATGGAGAGGTTGACTCTTCAGAGAGTATAGTTGATGTTTAGAGTAGCTGGTGAATTTGGTGGCCCAGTAGATAGCTAATATGGCTGCCGTTGGTGGTAATTTCAGTAATTAATAAGCTCTACAAAGTGTTGATTTCTTTATGAATGGCTGTTGAGTTCATTTCTAATGAATGAACACAGAGATGTTGAGTAGTCCTAACAATCATTTTGTGTGTTGAGGTTGTGTACATGGCTTTAGATGATCCTTCAACCCCAATAAAGTTCATTTTAAGAAGTTGAATTTTTTTTCCCTTTCCCGTGAAAGTCCTTTTAATTCAAAGTAAATTTTCACATCTGACCTAGACACGTGCATAGGGGAGTTCGGGAAATGGCGAAGAAGTCTTTGAATGATCCCCGTTAACAATAGAAATTACGTAAAGGTACGGATTCGCACATACTCGAGAGACCCCATTAGGAAAGGTTAACGTCAGACATTAAAATGAATCCAGAGCCCACACATTATCTTTGCTAAAATGAAAATGTACAAACAAAAGAAATGTGGCTCTTTGAAAATAAGAGAGGGAGAGAGAAGAAAATGTCCAGTCCGTATCTCCCTTCGCCTATTGTTCAATTGTCTTGGAAAGTCCATTTAAATGAACAGCAGGTTTCCATGAAAATTTCATTAAGCCTTTGTTAAATCATTAGACATATTCATGGCTTAGAAAAAGCTTTAAAAAAATGATATATATAATAATTATGTAATATATTAGGAAATTCTCTCCAACCCCCCTCTTGTTTTTAATTCAGAGCCGGGAATGAAATTGAAAAGCAAAAGAAAAACATAAAAACAGCAAGTTCAAAAGGGGTCAGTTTGGTAGAAGAGAAAGCAAGGGGGTTGGGAATTAAAAGGGGTCTCGTTCGGTTATTTTATTTTTCTTAATGTGATGTCTCTTCCAGTGTTTCCTAAACAGGCAGGAATTCATTTCCATTTGCACAAATGCCTCGTTCTGCTCGATGAAGCCCCCTGGCCTGTCTGCGTCCTCGTTTTTTTTTTTTTCCCGTACAGTAAACGCCCTCCGGAGATTTCTCGCGGCTCAAAGTTCCCAAACCTTTGTTTTTCTTATCTACATCAATCTACTTTCCTCTCGGCATAAAACGAACACGCGGTCGGTTCAAGAAGGAGTTTAATGGCGTATTTACCGACCGTAACAAAATTATTATTTTTATAACGTCTAAATCACACGTGGAAAGGCTCGGAACCAAAAACAGAAATATTACTTTGTAATTATTACGGTTGGTTAATTGTCTTTTCCTGTGATTGATGGGATCCTAGATAGAGAACACTGAACATTCATACTTAGGATTCCTAGATTAGGTTTATACATCCACCCCTGCAATGTAGACAAAACCAGACATCACTGGTAGCTACAGACCTGTGGGTCCTGATGCAAAATAAACATTCCTATAAAAAATAAATCCAAATTCCTCATTAACATATTTTTTAAGGCACTCATTTTAATACACTTTGTTTTGTTTTAAATAACTGACAAACCAAGACTGGTAAACTGCCTGGCACACAGACATTGGTAAAAATAATTAGTACACCGAGCACTGGAAACATGGTTGGCACACAGACACTGATAAATTGGTTGGCAAACTGGCACTGGTAAATGGTTGACAGACTGGTAAAAAGCTTTCAAATTGGAACTTGCAAAATGGTTGGCACACAGACATTGGTAAAATAGTTGGCAAATTGGCAGAGATAAAACGACACTTGACACACAGTCAATGCCAACCATTTATCCCTGCCAATTTGCCAACCATTTTGATTTTACCAAATTGGCATACAGACAGGTTGGAAAATGGGCAGTGGTAAATGATAATGGTTGGCAGCTGGCACAAACTAATGTGTGAAAACTTAGCTGGCACTCACCACCACAGCATACAGGGTGACAGAGCATTAGATGACATCACATTGTGACTTCACATAAGACACTGTAGTGCTCACACAAACCATTTCCCCTCCCTACCTTAAGTACCCGCTCACCTGATCGTTGCAGGCTTGCAGCAGGAGAAGGACTAGGCCACACTGAAACGCTTTTAAAAGCACACACTAGTGTCACCCAGTTGATGTGGCCACACTATTGCGCTAGGGAGTGCTGCGTGTGCGATCCGTAAATTGGAGTGCATGTAATCCGCATCTTTTGCACAATTGCATGCACTCTGACTGTGAATCACTGGCCGATCACAATTGCGAGCACACCAGCGTGTTACAGTGTGGCTTCAGCCTAAGTCACTGTGGTGCACGCACAAACCTTCCCCTTAAACTACCTCACCTGACCTGAGGCAGCGAACAGTTACCTGATGCGAGTGGCCACTGGCCCCATGCATGGGTGCGCCACATGTAATTACTGTGCTAGAGGTAGAAAACAAAGTGCAGGCAGAGGCTGGATTGGAACTAATCGGAATTTGGCTCTTGCGGACCCCCAGGGTACACGGGCCCTAGTGACCTAAGCGACGCCAGTATCTACGCCACTGCCCGACATCTCTAAAAGGGAACATGGGACATCTTTCTTTGTAATAAGGTTTCAGGATCCTTTAGTTCAGTTCAGGAAAACTGTTCTAGGGGCTTCTAGAAATAGGTCGGTGTTTATAGGGCTTGACTCACTTATGGGCCCTACTTGATAGCCAACCAGTGATGTACATCGGTACAGACTGGCATTGAACAGCTTACTGATACCAGTCAGCAATATCCAATGGTTGTGCCATGACATTGTCAGACATTTACCTTCCAGCCTACAGTGTTGCTACTAACTGGTTCTTCATCTTATCTGGTCCGTGAAGACATACATGGGTCAACTATGGCCCCGTATTCCGGGTCAACAGATTCCATCTTTATAAGAGGAACTTTTAGGATAAATTAAACTCTGTTACAATTTCACTTTCTCACAATTACTAGTCTGACTATGAATGAGCCACAGGGAAACACAGAATGACTAGGAGTCCGAGAGAGTTAAACTTTGTTATAATATAAGGAAATCATAATATGGAAAACATGAAATATAACTTCCAGGATATATCCATCTTATGCAAACAGAAAGAAATAACTTCCAGGATAAATCAATCACATACAGACAGAAAAAAAACAAACTTTCAGAAACCAACATGGCGCTGTCATATATTTTGCGGTGTAATTTAACTGACTGCGTTCCCATGATGCTGTGAATCCCTTTGCAAGATGTACTGCATTGCGGGATCCTGTTCATGTACGGTTTATGCCTCCATTGCAGTTTCACGCTCAATGTCAGCACGAATCTTAACTTAAAGGGGAACTGTGGTCTCTAAACAAGTTGAGTTTAAATGAAAGGCCAGTTTCCTACCTTTAAAACGAGCCATCAACCACCTCTCTAAGTGCTCCACAGCCCAAGATATACAGAAATGACTGACCAGTAAGTTAACGGGTGGGAGGCTGACATGTGGCATTCCTAAGGCTTCTCCTGCACAGTGCCGCCGACGAGCACAGCCTCAGACTCCCTCAGTGTGTGAGGGAAACAGGAAGTCCCTCCTCCTCTCTGCTGTGTGAAGTCCTGACAGAGAAGGTAAGGGAATCTACAGCCCTTCTCTTTGACTGTGTGAAAACAGCCTTTTTAGGCAGAGTTCTCACTCTGTTCTCACTCTGTTCTCACTGGCTGAAAAGGCTGATTCCACAGAGTTTTTGCGAGTGGGCGGGGCCACATTGGGGCTGTAAGAGAATGGGCCATGGGGGGGGGGGCTGCAACTGGAGGGACCATGGGGCCCATGAGTGGGAGGGACCAGGGGGGCTGCAAAGTGGAGGAGGAGACACAGGGCAGATTGACTGACAGGTTTCAGAGCAGGAAGCAGGAAATGCAGGGGACCTGGTGATGCTGCTGCCATATCACACACAAAAATGTAAATATCTTCAAAACTATGCAAAATAAACAATGAAGATAAATTGCAAAAATTCTCAGGGGAGCAGTTCCTATCAATTTACCTCAAGTCATTTCTGGACCACAGTTCCCCTTTAAACTTTTCTGCATCCTTTACTAGGCGCTATTTCCACATAGTTCTGTAAATGGCACTGCCAGTGCGGAATTAGATAATACATTGGGTAGTGTGGGAATTAGGATTAGGACTTTTAGGGAATAAACATATTTATACAAAAATGTAAAGTATAGACACGAAAATGTTATTATATGATACAGCAGTGGAGTGTATTGCTTAACGTCATTCTATTGCGGTTTTCCCTGATAACATAATCATCACTTTGTACCTGTCTGCCGACTACGTGTTACCGAGAGTAAATTGTCATGACAGTAAATTCAGTTTGCCTGTCATTTGGGTGACTGTGATTATGTTCTCTGTATCTCAGAAAGGAAACTCACTGGTAATCGGCCCCCGGAGGGGAAATAGAAAGGTTGTAGTTTTTAATGATACACGCATCCTTGCAACTTATCTCAAGTATTTTGAATGAGATTTTTTTTTTTTTTCATAATTACATTGTCTGTCTCGGAATGAGATAACGGGCTGGATATTTAGACATCCAACGTTCTGTGATAGAGCTAAGGGCCTCGAGCATTTAACTTTCAGACGCAAAATACCATTGCGAGTAACGAGGGAGATAATGGGATCAAGAGTAGTTAAGTCTCCGTTGTCAGGATTCTAGACGGAGAGAAGAAAAACATCCCCAGAAATGGCAAAGTTTGAAAAAACGTAAAAGAAAAAATTCAGGAGGAAAAATCAAGTTTGAGGGGTGATTGGAAACTTCTGGCACCGAACCTTTCCCACCGTCAGGTAAAGTCACAAGTGGTGGTTACGACCTCATGGTAATATCAGAGATAAAAGTTATTATTATAGGGAACGTTTACCTAGAATTTAGATACAATCCCCTCCCCTGATCTCTGTTTTATTTAAACCCTGAAAGATCCAGAAATTGTCCAGATCTTGTTTTAAAAGATGTGACTCACCAATTGTAACACCCCAAAACCCACCCACCACCACCAAAAGTTTCTGGTTTAATGATGGACTGTTTTAATTGGACAAAGCTTCAATTCCCTTTGTTATTCCTCGAGTTCCCTTTAGAATGACATAAAAGGAAGAGGATTTGTAATGCTGTTCCCCTGGGGGGGGGGGGTAGGTTGGGGGGGGGTTAATCAGACACTTGGTCCTCTTATTCTCAGGCTTTGACACAGCAGGCCCAGTGCATTGTGGGTCAGTGTATTGTCTGTCATGACACATGATTGATCAGGGTCCAACCAGGAAGAATTGGTACAAATGAGTCTTCCAAATAGGGAACCGCATTAGATTGTAAGCTCCTGGGTACAGAGTGTGATATTGTATGGACTGTCATGTAGCAGCAAAATCTTTATAGACATGTAAATACAAGGAATATGTCTGTAGATGTTGTCTGGTTGCGCAGTTTTCAATAGGCTACACGATCGCATCGAAAAATCGCCGGTACTAACGATTAGACTGACTTATTGATCTCTAGAATGACGGTCGGTAAGATTGGGTCAAAATTGACCTATGTGCGTGGGAGCTGCCATACATGAACTAGTTTTTTGGCTCTTTAGAATACAACGGTTTCTTGGGATTAGCAGTTAAGTTGGGGTTAGCAGGGGTGACTTGTCATGGAATATATATATATACATTGGGGTTTTACTGGCTAAACACCTGCGCAATGTTACATTGAATCAACGTTCGATCCACCCTGAATGTCCAATCAGGACGGTCCCAGGCAGGTAATGTTCTGTGCGCCTGTAATGTTGCTGTCATTTTTATTAACGTGTTTCCGTGCTGAGGTGAATGTGGGATTTATAAGAAGCTGTGGACAGTTTCTCTAGAACAGAACATCCCGTATGGACCGGTACCGCGCCACCTCCTGTCATCAAACCCAATGAGGGACCTCAGGTGAATATTAATATGTGAAAGGTGGAATGTAGAGATTCATTAGTTTCTAGAAGGGGCCCTTATTCCCCCTCCCCGAGGGCCCTTCATGACTGTGCATATTGAAAGAACACTACGGCCTGCGTGGTGCCAGGATTTACACAGGAAAGCGGTGCAACGTCATTTCTCCTAATTACATAGACTTTGCTCTGGTGGTACTTGGTCATGTTTAACAAGATCTTTATCATGAGAGGCAGCAGAGAGCCCACTCAAACGTCTTCCTTGCCACCTGCGCCCGCAGACCGAGACCCCTGGGGTCACTTCACTAAACAGCTGATTTGTTTGGAGAAGAGACAGGAAAGTGGCCCCAAGGAAGAGCCAATGAAATTGGCACCAACCGGACGTTTGGCAGTTAATGGGGAAATTTTCTGCAAAAGAGACAGAGAGGGACAGAGAGAGTGACAGAGAAATAGACAGAGAGAGATACAGACAGAGAAGGAGAGAGTGACACATGGAGACGGAAGAGAGATAGAGACAGAGAGGGAGAGAGTGACACATGGAGACAGAGAGAGATAGAGACAGAGAGAGATACAGACAGAGAGGGAGAGAGTGACACATGGAGACAGAGAGAGATAGAGACAGAGAGGGAGAGAGTGACACATGGAGACAGAGAGAGATAGAGACAGAGAGAGATTTGCATCAGGTAATCAGATGAGAAAAACTCACAGAAATTGGTAAAATTGTTTTTATTTATTAAATTGTAACTTTTTATGTTCAGTTCGGGGCGATGTTGGCGCTATATAAATCAATAATAATATACGGGGCGATGTTGGCGCTATATAAATCAATAATAATAAACGGGGGGGATGTTGGCGCTATATAAATCAATTATAATAATATACGGGGCGATGTTATATGTCAAGCCGGTGCTACTTATCTCCCCGAGTTCCTGCCATGTAATAATTTGCGAGATTTACTGCAAGTTCAGGTTTGCGCTTCCATTGTAAAGACACGGAACTAAACTTAACCTATTTTACAGCCACCGCGAAGTTATTGTAAAACCTTCACTAACCGGATAATACATTCCGGGTTATTCAATAAAAGTTCTTATCGTTTTAATGTTGCCCCAACCAATCAGATCTTATTTAACATTTGAAAGCAAACATCTGATTGGTTGGGGCTAAATTAGCACCATTTTAAACGATAAGAACTTTTATTGAATGTCCCTGTGTTTTACATTGATTAGTGGCCATTTATACACCGCCCCTTAGTACTTTCACCATTAATAACCGATCTGTATTACCCCCATTTAAGGTTAATTTCTCATCCTTGTTCCGCATGAAATTCAGAAGCACGAAATCGCAAACCGTTTGCACGTTTTTTTGTGCGTTGAACCAGATGTGGGGGTGGGGACACGGAATCCGGAGGTCACAGAAGTTCTAGAATGTTTTTTAAAAATCTTATTGTTGTTTCTCTCACTATTTGACTTTGTGGCGTTCCAGAATAGTTCTCTTGCACAAGTATCCGTGCGAGGCATTGTTCTTGCACGCCCCACCTGACACCCATCCTTCTCTGTTGCTATTGGTTATTGAATAATACAATACAAACTCCGGAGTGGGCGTGTATGAGATGGTGAAGAAATGCGAGCGTGAGTAAATATATCTTTCAGCGCGCTCTTTGTTGGCTCTGTTTGCCGTGTTCTATTCTGGGACAATGGCCATTGTTTGGGAGGTTTTTTTTTCTGGGGTGAGAACGATTCTATCCGACCTTTTGCGAGTTCCATTTCGTCTTCTTTTTTTTCTTTTTGTCTGTTCTTTGAAAGTTTTCTCTGTGTGTTTATCTGCCCGATGAAGTTCAGGATTATGGCATCTGAGAAATGTTTAAGTTTGAGGAGTGTGTGTGTGTGTGTGTATATGTGTGTGTGTGTGTATATGTGTGTGTATGTGTGTGTGTGTGTGTATATGTGTGTGTATGCATGTGTGTGTGTGTGTGTATTCATGTGTGTTTGTATATTTGTGTGTGTGTATTCATGTGTGTGTATATGTGTGTGTGTGTGTGTGTGTGTGTGTGTGTGTGTGTGTGTGTGTGTATATGTGTGTGTATGTGTGTGTGTGTGTGTGTGTGTGTATGTGTGTGTGTATGTGTTTGTGTGTGTATATGTGTGTGTGTATTCATGAGATCCTGTTTAACAATTCCTGTCCATATTTAATAGATTTGGGTACAAATCTTCTCTACTGTCTGTGCACAGAGACCCCCAATATCTGGAAGGCGTTGAGTCGGACCCCCCTACAGTGAAAACAGAGAAGGTTGAGATGATCTGACCCTTTCGGACCTTTCTCCTCAGTCCTTTCACCCCCTGTGTCATTTGGACTTGATATCTGTCCGCCCAGCGCATTAGTAGATTGTTACCCGGGACGCACAGCGCCAGGTAATTACCGACAGGAGCTCTGAACTCTTCTCATGTCCCTGACAGATGAACAAGAGACGTCTCTTCCCACTACATTCGCTCAAAGCTCTCTCGCTCTTTCCTAGTCAACGCATCGTCTCTCCCTCTGTGCAGCCTCACCTGCTCTCTTGGATGAAGGTGCAACACTAAAAAGTATTAATATAACACAATATTATACAAAACTCATTCCAGCCATTTGCCAGCATCCCCTGTAAAGGGTTTGCCACCCAGAGTAGTATAGAAAGGTAGAATCTTCTCAATGGTGTAAAGGGCTCGTATACATTGAATAGACAAGTCCGAATGTCAACTGGAAATAGGTCAAATACAAACTTTAAAACTGCAATAGTTAGAAATCTGAGAAAGATGTAAGACTAACCTGAAATGCCTGGTTCTTCCAGTTTGCTTATGACAGGTGACATCACAGCCAATGGCTGAAGGCTATTTACCCTAGCTGCCTCCTCTGCACATGTGTAAGCTTGTATCAAGTTCAGAGAGTGTGGAGAGGAGGTGGAAACCTTTTGACAGACGGATGGTTAAGGGAGAAGAACATTGTGCTGCATAACAGCTTCGTTCTACATCTGCCAGCTGTCTAATTATTGTAGTTTGGAGGGGGAGTCACCTTTATACCATTTTTTCATTAGAAGGGTAAAATTGCCCTTTAAGGCAACAAGTTGTTTTGAGAACTACAACTCCCAGCATTCTCCACTGCAGCAACTAACCAATCAGCGAATTTTTTTAGATATTTTCTAATTGCACGAGAACAGTAAAAAGTTACTGCAAGTTTACAGCACAGGGAAACTTTTACGCCTCTTATTGAATAAGCCCCTATATTACGTAGAATGCAAATGGTTAAATATAGTAAATATAATAAACGATAGGTGCTAAGCGAACCAGCGCAGTGGGAAGTAATTTCTCCTATTTATTTCTAGACTTGGCCCTTCATAGCAATGATATTTCTATTTAAAAACCAGATCCCCGGCTGAAAACAAATCTACATTGTTTGCCCGTCCTGCTAAATGGAGTCACATTCTTTGTTAAACGGCTCGGCCCTTCTTCAAACAAGAGCCAAAACAGTTAACAAAACTTGGGTTACAAAAGGACCAGTCGCTTTTCAGCCATGAAGCTTGTAAGGACTTGCAGAGACTACGCTACTATGTAAGGAGGGATGAGTGACAGACAGAATGCAGGAAACCGCGCGTCTGGTCCGACACACCGGGACGCAGCGTCAACACCAAAGAGCCGTAAATAAAATTACGATTGTAAAATGAACTCCGGTCATTTACTAAACTTTGCAGCTGGTTTGTAATTTTCTTCATTATTTTTAGATTTTGGTTATTTAAAGGAGAGTAAAAAGTCCATGAATAAGGGTTGGGTCTCACCATGCGCGTTGCATTCCGTTTCCCGTGTGTTTTGCGAATCGCATTGTAATTTAAAGTATAATGAAAACCGTGAGAGGTCCATTCTTTATCTGCATGCGTGCACGACTTTTGATCCGTGCATGTCAGAATTGCACCTTAATAATAGTCTATGGGAACGCAAAAAAAGCGTTTTTTTTGCATTTTTTTCAGTGTTTCCTGTTGATTTTCCAAAAACTGCACACGCACGCAAATGGACTGAAAAACGCACGCGGACAAACGTCTGTTAACCTGCAAATGAACCAGGACACGGACAAAATGTCCAAAATGCACTCAAAAAGGACAGCCCAACGGACATGGCGGGACATTGCCCTAAATCAATTCATTTTTATCGATTTCTTTCTTCCTGCTTCCCATGGTTCTTTGGTGTTGGTGGTGTAAGCCCTAAGTCTATGGCGGTGGTGCCAAAAGTAGGAACCATTTGGCTTACAGGGAGGTGTTACCAAAAGTAGAGGAGTCTGGGAAAAAAAAATAACAGCACCAACAATCACATTCATTGTAAACCAACTGACAGCATTTTGAAGGTAACAAATAGAGCAGCTCAGACCCTCATTACATACAGAATCACCTGAACTTGACTTATGTTTCCTTCTCCTTTAAGCTGTGTACACACAGTGCAACTTTATTTTACTTATTTCTTTTACACTGAACTGATAGTTTAGTGTATCGGTCGGTCGGGACGAAAACATTGTATCAGACGAACGGATGATCAGACGCTTCCGAAAACACACAACCGCCATCGGCAGTCCTGCCCAAATGGTCAGTCGGAACGAAGGATTGTAAGTTGCGTTTCCAACTTTAAGAACTAAACCCGATCACTTCATTTGAGCTGTTATTTGGTTGCTGGGGTTATCACCCTTAAAGGGCAACTCCACCCCCATAAGAACATCTTTTAGATAGAATGGCCTCTTTATAATGTGTTGATATATCATAGTTTGTCCTATGAATTCATTACTGTATGCCTGCTATGCTTCTGGATGCCTCATGGAAACTGAGCCGGTACTGAGCCTGAACATGCTCAGAAGAGGCAGACAGGGGATTAACATTCATTGGCTGTGATGTCATCTGTCAAATCCATAACTGACAGTTACTAACTGGAAGAACCAGGAATCAGAAACAGGGGAAACAGGACATTGTGCAGGATTTCAGGTTAGACTTACACCTTTCACATTTCAAACCATTACCGTTTGGGGGGATTTACCTGTATGTAAGTTTTCATTTCAGGGCTGGACTTGCCCTTTAGGTCTGATATTTCAGCTACAAGTTCGTGGTTTTATATTTAGTACATTTTTCCTTTATTTTATTCCTGTTTTGTAACAATAAGACAGTCCTGGGACCTTTCAACCAAAGTTTCATGCAACCGGTCTTGTGGCCTCGACCTTTTACAAAACTGGATTCTCCGCAGACAGGTAACCACAGGATCCCTCTAAGGTGTCTCCTTATCGCCTGCGTCTCCTGTTTCACCTTCGTCTTTGTATTTCTGTGGCCTGAGGACTGGAAATTACAGGTTGTGACAGATTCTACATTCTCTGTCAGGGGATAATGTTTATTTGGTTCACTGTGCGGACAATGAGGATTTGTCAGTTCCGACACGTGGTAGAAACGCGCTGCTCTGCGCCAGATTCTCCGTTCGGTCCATTGTACAGTTTATTGGAGGGATTTAATGCGGGTCGTGATCTTTTTAAGGTAATGGACAAGTTCAGATGATTAATACTTCACGTAGATTTGTGATTGTTACATTGTTAACACAGACAAGTAAATCGGACGCTTCTTTGTCGTGGGATCTTAAAGGGCAAGAAACAGCAAAAAATTTAATTTGTTTTTTTTACAGATTGTAAGTGTTTTTGTTTGTATTTTGTGAAATTAATATTTACAAAAAAAACCAAAATAATAATAAACCTTGTGGCTCATTTACCTGGAGCCGCTGGGCAAATTAAAGTCGCGAAAACCAATTCAATATTCCATCATTGCACGGCTGCGTGGCTTTTGTAAAACCGGCGCTTGCGATTTAATATCGTTTGTGCTGATTTTAGCGCAGGATTTTAATATCGGCTAAAAGACAGATTTATAATCACGCTGCGAGGGAATCTGTAATGGGATTTACCCAAAGTTGCAAACGCGATATCAAATAGCGTGTGGGAGATTTACACATTAGTCGGTGTTGATGGCCCCTATAACCGGAGAGGAGAGACCCCTATGTGCCAGTAGATGGTTTTAATAGCAAACCATTAGACGCTGTATATGTTCCATCACCATTGATTCACGTGTGTCCGAGTACAGACAGACGGTTGGTAGTTTAGCTTCAGTGTGTGGGAGACACAAACTTCCACTTGTGATTTGTACCATTTGGTAGTAATTAGTTTGTTGGATAAATTAACAATAACTGAACCATTCTGGAGGAATTGTTTGTAATTATCTCCGATTGGTGGGACTGACGGATTCAGATCTATCATTATCCAGAATAGGACAAGATGGTCTGTGTGTCTCTGGTACCCGCTACATGGACCGTGTCAGGGATTACAACATCCTCTTACCTGTGTATCTGGATGTACAAATAGGGGCCTCTCAGGTCTTTTTTATGCTAAATTATAAAAAAAGGGGAATGTGACGGCACCTATAGGTGATGAAGATTAATACAGTAACTAATAGTTATTTAAACGTAGGTGCCTGTCACATTCATTATTGAATGTGGGAGCTTCCATAGTGTTTCCCTTAGACAGTACAGTATGAGGGTATAGCTTATTGTATGTACAGAACATTCCTTCTCTGTATATTAGCCGTCCGTGTCTCCAGCACAAAACCCTTTGGACAATTCCAAACCCTTTCTCATTACACACGAATAGGTGAGGAAGACAAGTGAATTACGAGAAGGAGACAATCGATCGTCACAGGCAAATTACATGTATTGTCTATGATTTTCACCACTTTCATTTTTATACAGAAAAATCAAATGAAAGTCATTCATTGGACAAGCTACGCCGCCACTTCTAGAATTAACAGCTTCTTTAAATACATACAAACTAAATAACGCGGCGTCCCCTCATGTGTGTCTTTAATAACTTTAAAACCGCTCAGCTTTTATTAAATCCAAAAACCTTGGATTTTGAAATCAGAACAATAATTTGTGGGGGGAGAAGACCGAGACCCTGATAAATGGATCAGTTCCTATTAGGAAATGAGTACGGAGATTTCGGTCGCTCGTGGAGAAGGAAATTTGGCTGATTTTGCACAAGAGGAGAACTCTGTTGAGAATCGCCGTCGGGGATCAGAATGTCCAGATGGCGCTTTCACCTAAATGCATTGTGACTACCGAGATTCAAACTTTTATCGTTTTCCGAGGGCGCTCTCTTTAGTTGCCGTGCAACCTGTAAACCATTCTGTTCTGGCGGAGAGGCGGCATTTTTTTTCAGCGGATTACGCCCAGTTTGCGGTTTGACCCTGGTTAGGGTTGGGATTGCAGGCCCTATGATAAACTGATCACAATGGGAATATTTCTCTTCTACTAGACATAATTAAAATTGACGTTTGACTGATGATTAAATGACAGTTTGGTACATATACACGTACAACTTTTACCGGTTGGTTTTAACCCCTTAAAAAACCATTCTTACCCCACGGAACTAGCCATGCGATTACCCTTGTGGAAAATACTCTAAGCAAAGAAGAAGCCAGCTACCTCATTACCGAGTAATATAATGATAATCGCCCCTGCCGCATGACATCACATTTTTAAACTAGTTGTGACAACTAAACAGGAGCTGTATCACGGATTAACCATGTGTATCTACCCCCAGGAATAGGGGGGATAACATCTACATGGAAACTGTGCTACAGGCTTAAAGGAAATTAAATCTTAAGATTAAAAGGGATTAAAAAGTGAATAAAAGCCCTTCTACAAACCTCACGCTACATCATCTGTCTTTAAGGCACTTTACCATTGTATGTGGGGTTTTTTTTTTTTTTTGTTTTTTTTAAAGAGCCACATACCCTCTAAAAATATAAATAGCACTAAACCAGCCCATTCACTTATCCCGCTCCAATGTCTCTAGGGGCAGCCCCCACCAATCGTCTAGGGCACGCCCCCACACTTGACAGAACAGACGGGGGTTGCTGGGAAAAAAAATAACTTGTATTATTTGGACGGAAGAAAAGTACAAGATCTTTGTAACACTTTCAATATTTTCACAGAAATAAGCACACTAATATCACAGCCATTTAGATCTTTGGTTTCCATAACAAAGATGACATTACAAAGGAAGAAAAAAAAGAAATACAGAGATAAAAATCCGAGTGCGTGTGTGTAATATTACATACGTGTGCGTGTTTTATTGAATCTTTAATGTGATGAGGTGTTGTGCTGGGGATCTGGTTGCGTGATGAGACGTTGATATTTTTAGTTTGGTTCTAGACGAAAACCAGTCACCGAGTGTTTTCTACGGTAATGTTAAATTGAAAGGGATGAAAAAGGTTTTTTTCCCTTTGAACTTAAATTCAAAAGAAGGAAAAATCAGACAGAAAAACTTTTGTGGAATTTATTGAGGAGACCGTTAATCTGTGGGGAAAAAGTCTCATGCCAACGTGACCAGGCAGAAATAGACAAATTAAAGGGTTTTTGTAAAAAATAGTTCACAAACAAAATGGCCTTTTTCGTGGAGTTAAACTCATTTCTCTGCGTCTCTCTTGAAACTCCAACAGTGGAAGGGAGTTTTGATTCCCAAAGAGTGGACGGTGACCTGTACTGTCTCTGGGATGGATTGGGGTTTAATTAGACCCCCCACCTTCTGCCATGTGCTACTTAGTCAGGAGCCGGTATGCCAGGCAGTGTTTTAACTAAGCACCGTATGGGACCGCCGCTCTGTACACTCTATGACCCCAAGGAATATGTCTCTATTATCTCCGCAGCTACAATAAAACAGCAGAGAGATAGTGGCATTAAGATGAAATGACGTCCGCTACTTATATCCTCCAAGGTTAATGGACTGAGTAGTATCACGTACGATATGCCGAGTGGGAAAAACTCAGGAAATCTCTCACACGCATTGTATTGGCGAATAGGGGTTCACGGAGACCCCAAGTACGGAACCCTGGAAACCAGCACTAACAGCTACCATGTTTGATACCTATACGGTAACATCTTCACTAGCAGGGTTAGTAGTTGGGAGTACAAAATCCTTAATGTATTAATCCTAAACGTGTGAATAAGTATCTTCTTTGTTATCTTTTCTAATATACATTGGTTTAAATCTGAGATGTTCACACACGTGAATACAGATTGGTAGCGATTCCCAACCGGATATGCCCAGGTACGCGGGGGGGGGGTGACAATCACAACATCTGTATTACTTTCTAAAGATGAAAAGTTTTAGACTTTGAACATTAATCATATCTATTCAAACTAACCAACATTTCCTCATTTCATAAAAAAAAAAAAAAAAAAAGGCGGTAGAAATAAACAATTGTACAAAACGAAGGACGAGAGGAATAATTTTTGTTCAAGGTCCAACATTTAAATTGATCCTTATTTTTATTGTTTTTAGCAATGACCCCAATATACAGTAAAAAAAAGCGAATAACCCAACGTTAACATCTATATCATTTAGGACGGTTTTTTCCTTCTAAATCGAGAAATTTCAAGGATGTAAAATATTTTAAAATCGGATCATTTGCTACTTTCCATTGGGACATTTCATATTCTTAATTGGCCCCAGAATTAGCTGGTTACAAAAGAAAATTGATCCCATTTCTGTGCTATAGGTCTCATAGGTATCTGTAACATAAACGCGGTTTAAATGGGGGCGTCTCCCCAGACACAGAAGACCTCAGTATTAGACCTCACAGATTACCCCTACTAGCGAGTTTCATTTTAAAAACCTCTTGAGAAATTTAAACATTTAATTTGATTAGTTGAATTCAAAACATTTCTCTAACTTGAAAAACTGGAATTTATCTGAAAAAGCTTCAGTGACTCTCAGAATTTTTATTGCATTAAAAACTTAAATCCCAATGAATCAATTCAGTTCAAATATTGTGGTGGGAGCTTAAAGAATCGTCAAGGAACATGGTTCAAGTGGAATTTTTACCCCAAAATGAAATTTCTTACGTCTTAAAATGTTGAGGGTTATAAACATATTAGATTCGGGGAGGACAGTATTTCAGCGTTAAACATACAAATGTAAAAAAGAAAAGATTTTCTATCTTTTCAATAGATTTGAAGTACATTTATATACAAAAACATAGTGAAATCATTAAAAATAGTGAAAAAAAAGTGTAAACACGTCGGCACGACAACACTATAGGACAATGGGGGAGATTACATTAAAGTTTTCTTATCGTTAAAAATGGTGCTAATTTGCACTAACAATCCCAGATGTATTTTAAACATTTGAAGATAACATCATGATGGGTTGGGGCAAATTATACTTTTTAACCATAAGATTTTTCATTACTATCACCGCTTATCGTTAAAATGTGCTAATTTACACCAAACCAAATCAGAGTCTAGCTTTCAAATGGTTAAATAAGATTGTGATTGATTATGGCAAAAAAATAGCAACCATTTTAAACGATAAGAATATTATTGATATCTTTCTTAAGCACTGTAAGACACTTATGCATTTACATTTATATGATGTTGCAAGGCAATATTTACTGAGCTCTTAGTGAAAATAAATGGTGATATGTAAGGTTATTTACTCAGATAAAGGGCCCAGTGATATGAAATGTGAGCAGTGCTTTAATTTTAAGGAGGGGCGAAAGGAGACTTTGGACAATACATATTCTAGGCTACGCTGGGACGGGAAGTGAAAGTAAAGCACATAAAGTCGAATAATTCTAGAAAACGAAGGGGTCGATGATTTTTTATTTTTCTCTTTGTTTTTTTAAGTTTGTTCATAATTGTGTGGACTGAACCTAGGTCATTGATGGGAGCGGGGGTGGGGGTGCCTGCATGTGAAGATACATTTACTAAACAGAATGGTTCACATTCGCCTTTTGGCCGACACCCCATTTGTTGTACAAAGACCTCTTTAAAAAAAAAACTTGCTATGGATAAGAGGCAAAACACAAAGGTCATTTTCCCGTATTTGTGTAGTGTGTTAGAATTTTGGCCAAGGAGGGGAGCTGCTCTATAACAAAGGGCTCACTGTCCACCCGCCAGTACGCCAAGGACACGGTGGAAAAGCAGTTCACAGGAAAAGGCTGTCTCTGCGGACTAGGCCACCGAACGGACTACAGACGTACTTCACTTAATGGGCAACAGGGTCCCGGTGTGCTGAAGCTGGGATGAATAAACCAATATACAAGCGCTGGCGGAGTTGACAAAACTGTTATAATAACCAGTATAAGGGGGCCAGATTACCCGCTTCACCTTGGACACCTGTTCGCTGTCAATCTACAGAAGTTTAATAACGTTTCACAGTGGGTACGAGCGGCTGCCATTGAATATCCGCCCATGGGCAAGGCACATTCCAAGATGGGGGTTGGTAGCAGGATGGTCGGGAACTAAACAACAGTTTCCCATCTACCCTACTCCGTGTTCAATTGTCATCTCTCTGTCTAAAATGGAATGAACGGCCTGTAGTTTCATTGTGTGTTCTGTCATTGTGTGTATGTTCGTTGTGTGTTGTTCAGTGTGCATTAGGCTGTTATTTTACATTTATATGGGGTTACGGGCCCTATGTAATTAGTATGTACATAATTGGGGTATCGGGCCCTATTGTACATTATACTGTACCTATATTGGGGTTACGTATCCAGGCCCTATGAACATTTATACTGCCACCATATATTGGGGTTATCAGGCCTATGTACATTATACTGTTACCATATCTTGGGGTTTTATGGGCCATCATGTTTACTATACTGCCACCATATTGGGGTTATTGGGCCCTATGTACATTATATGTACCATCTATTTGGGTATCAGGCCCTATGTACATTATACTGCCACCAATATTGGGGTTATCAGGCCCTGTACATTTTATACTGCACCATATATTGGGTTTATCGGGGCCTATGTACATTATACTGTACCTATATGGGGTATCAGGCCCTAGTTACATATACGCTAAAAACCATCTATTGGGGTACAGGCCTCTGGACATATACGTACCATATATTGGGTTATCAGGCCCCCATGTACCATTATACGCACCATATGATGGGGTTTATTGGTCCCTATGTCATTATTACTGCACCATATATTGGGGTTATAGGGCCCTATGTACTTATTATACTGTACCCATAATATTGGGGTATCAGGCCCTATGTACCATGATAAGCACCCATATATTGTGGTTATTGGGCACCTATGTACATATACTGCACCATATATTGGGGTTATGGGCCCTAGTCTTTACTGTATATGGGATGTAGTACTTGAACTGTACCAATATTGGGGTCATTGGGCCCTATGACATTATACTGTACACTATATGGGTTATTGGACCCTATGTACATTATACTGTACCATATATTGGGGTTATCAGGCCTGACTATATGTACCGATGGGTTTTCAGGCCCTATACAATACGCACCATTATTGGGGTTATCGGGCCTATGTAATATATTTCACCATGATATTAGGGTTATCGAGGCTCTGGGTACATTATTACTGCACATATATGGGGTTATCAGGCCCTATGTACATTATATTTTGTTTCAAAACCTATATTGGGTATCGGGGCCTATGTAATTATACTGCACCTATATTGGGGTTATCAGGCCCTATGTACCATTATACTGTACCATATATGGGGTTTATCAGCCCTATGTACATTATATGAACCACTATATTGGGGTCTAGCGGGGCCCTAGTACATTATACTGCCACCTAATATTGGGGTTATCCAGGCCTATGTACATATACTGTAACCATATATTGGGGTTATCGGGCCCTATGTACTATGACGCACCATATATTGGGGTTATCAGGCCCTTGTTACATTATACTGCTACCATTATATGGGGTATCGGGCCCTATGGACTTATATTGCACCATATATTGGGGTTATCAGGCCCTATACATTATACTGCACATATATTGGGGTTATCGGGCCCTATGTACTTATTACTGTACAAAGTTTCGACCCATGTACTTATAATATTGGGGTTATTCGGGCCCTAGTACATGTATTACTGTACCATATATTAGGGTTATGGGCCTTATGTAACATATATGCTACCCATATATTGGGGTTTGGTCACATGACAATATACGTACCATATTTGGGGTTTATTGGGCCATTGTAACATTATACTGTTTAACCATAAATATTGGGGTTATTCGGGCCCTAGTACATTATACTGTACCATATATTGGTGGTTATGGGCCCCTATGTACATATTACTGTTACCATATATTGGGTTTAGCGTGGGCCGTGCAGTACGGTACTATATGGGTGAGGCTATTCATCTATGTACCATATTGGGGTTATAAGGGCCCTATGTACATATACTGTACCATATATTGGGGTTATTGGGCCCATATGTACATATACTGCTACCATATATTGGGGTTATCAGGCCCATGTACATACTACCACAAATATAGGTATGGCCTTGAAAATACTGCACCATATATTGGGGTTTTCAGGCCCTATGAAACTCAACTATGTATCCTAGTACTAATGCTACCATATATTGGGGTTATCGGGCCCTGGTACATTATACTGCCACCAATATTGGGGTTATCAGGCCCTTATGTACATTATACTGTACCATATATTGGGGTTATGGGCCCTTGTCATTATATTGCACATATATTGGGGTTATCAGGCACTATTGTACATTAGTACTGCACCATATATTGGGTATTATGGGCCCATGTACATTTATACTGTACCATATATTGGGGTTATCGGGCCCCTAGGTACAGATACTGTACCAGATATTTATTGGCTTGGCATATGCATGGTAGTGGGCCCATATGTACATTATACTGTACAGTATATGGGGTATTGGGCCCTATGTTATATACGCTACCATATATGGGGTTATTCGGGCCCTATGTACATTGTACATGTACCATTATATTGGGGTTATCTGGGCCCCTATGTACATTATAGTGACCATAATTGGGTTATGGGCCTATGTACAATTATTAGTATGTACCATTATTGGGGTTGGGCCCTCCTATGTCACATTATACCTGTTACCATATATTGGGGTATAGGGCCCATTTATAGTCCATTATGTTATGGCTATACTTATGTACCATATATTGGGTTATCAGGCCCTATGTACCTTTATTACGTACCATATATGCGGGTTACGGGCCCTATGTACATTATACTGTGCCATCTATTGGGGTTATTGGGCCCTATGATATATTATACTGACACCATATTTGGGGGTATCGGCCCTATGTCACACTTATACTGTACCAAATATTGGGGTTATCGGGCCCTATGTTACATTATACGTGTACCATTATTGGGGTTATTGGGCCACTATGTACATTATACGTACATATATTGGGGTTATAGGGCCCTATGTCATTATATACCTGTACAATTATATTGGGTTATAGGGCCCATGTACATTTACTGTTTTATACCAGATTATTGGGTTATGGGCCACTATGTACATATATGTACCATTATTATTGGGGTATTGGGCCCTATGGTACATATATGTACCATATATTGGGGTTATTGGCCTGCCTGTACCAGTAAGTTAGCTTGTACATTATACTGTACCATATATTGGGGTATGGCCATAATGTACATATTACTGTACCATGATATGGGGTATTGGGCCCTATGTACATTATACTGTACCATATATGGGTATCGCTTGGACTGTAGCCATTTGGTTATCGGGCCCTATGACAGTATACTGATACCATATATTGGGGTTATTGGCCCTATGTACATTATAGGTAATTAATGGGGTTATCAGGCCCTAGTACTTATACTGTACCATCGATTGGGGTTATCGGCCCTCATGTACATGTATACTGTTGACCAATATTGGGGTTATTGGCCCTATGTATATAGTACTGCACCATATATTGGGTTATCGGGGCCCTATGTACATTATACTGTACCATAATTGGGGTATAGGGCCCCTAGTACATTATACTGTTACCATATATTGGGGTTATTGGGCCCTTGTACATTATACTGATACCAGATATTGGGGTTTATGGGCATGTACATTATACTGTACACATATATTGGGGTTATCGGGCACTTGTACATTATACTGTGGACATATCATTGGGGTTTATTTGGCCTTGTATCATTTATACTGTTACCATTATGGGGGTATCTGGGGACCATGAATTATACTGTACCATATATTGGGTATTGGGCCCGTAATTGTATCCATTAATGGGTATCGGGCCGTGTACATTCTACCATATATTGGGGGTATTGAGGGCCTTTACATTATATGATACATTATTTATCGCCAGCTAATGACCATATATTGGTACATTGGTGTATTGGTACATATTGACAGTACATTGGGTGGTAACTGGGTCAAACGGTAAACCGAGTATCACTATTAATGTATATTCCTGTCGTTTCACCGAGAGGTTTAGATGTGACAGACAAAACAGCGTGGAGTGCCAGCCTTGGTGAGGCATGTTCCACTACTGAGCCAAGTCCGCCGAATTGTCACTTGTCAATTCAATTGCTTGTCAACAGTCGCAAATTACCAGCCAGTTACGTGACCATTCCCTGAGTCTCACAAGATCACTATTAATTAAAACCTTCATGTGCGAATTTATTACAACTGTTACCCACAAGACCTGTCCGAGGTTGCTTACATCTAAGGCCCATCACGCAAGAGAAAAGCAAGTCAAGACCAGTAAACGGCAGATCAAATGCGCCCGTGTGGCTCACGGGAAACGGTAATCTACGTAATTAAAACAAACGACAAGTTTCATTTATCCTCAGGATAAAACCCCGGACCACTCAATCTTCATTTGTTTCCACCGCCCAGATCTGGGTCCTAGTGCTTGACTTGATGCTTACAATCTGCTGGGCCACAATGGGCATTTGCATAACTAACAAACCATTATCGGCTCTCATCTCCTGCCTTATTTTCGCTAGTACTTGCGGGATTACAGTTGTAGTCTAATCTCTGTGTTGACCAAAATGTAGGATGCGGAAAGCTGGCCTGGTTTTTAATTGTGTTGTAATTAAGATTCCCATGTTACTAAAAGATAACCGCAGAAAACAAACGCCCGCTTATCCATCCGCAGCCCTTCGCTGCGGCTGCACGTGTTATGGCGAACGCAGGCGATTAAATCGTGGGTTTTTTTTACAATGTCAAAGACACATACCTCAAAATGGTGAGAACTGTTAGAAGCAAAAGATAGTGCAGGATAGCCACAGATACACTGGACAGACAATAGCGCATAGAGAAAATAAACAGCATGGCCAATTCCAGGAAGAACTGTGTGGCCTATGTGTTTCTTTTAACCACAACATCCCAGTGACACATGAAAACCCCAACCATTTACAGTTGAAACAGCTCCCCCCAGTGGCCGCTGTATCAATACAGGAAATACTGCTTGTCTTATAGCGTAAGGGACTGGTTTATTATCAATGTCCTATTGGTTTCTAATGAGGAATTGGGACTATTTTGTCTCCCGATGGACAATGTGAGGGTCTCGTGGCCCAAATGTGACGTTAATCACAGAAATGAACATTTATAGCAGAAAAAGGGAAAGTAGACACGACGGCCAGGATGAATAACCGAAGCTATTCCATTAACCGGGCATAAATTTTATATTTAAAGGGGAGTGGAAGTCACCTTTTTTATATGTTTCAGCAACGAAGGGGCCTTTTTCTTATTATGTCCCGCATGGATTTTACTGGGCGAAAAAGTGAATGGGGAGTGAAACGCACTGTCGTTGGTAATGTGACAAGATCTGGAATTAAAAACGTTTTTTAAAATAAAATAAAGGAGACGGTATATAGTATATAAACTGGGGGTTCCTGCCATCAAAGGGTAGTTTTCTTTATTTCTATGGAGCAATCACACCAGTTGACAGAATTCAGTCAATTAAGTTGCAAGGGCAGATAATTACAGTGATTGATATATAAAAAAAACATGTTAATTGTATCAATGAGATCAAGGACGCTGCGGTTGCCTACGGTACTGGGGGGGGATTTGGGTCTGGTTGACAGTTTGGCACGATCAGACAAACGTTCCTTTAAAACGGTAATGTCAGGTATTCACAAAGCTTGTTTGTAATAGGAATTAAAGGAGTTTGCTGATCCGGGGAATATTCACCTCAAATCTCCTCCTTTCATTGCCAGGACAGAGCGACGTCCATGTGTGGACTGGGGAAGGGGATTAAATAGTCAAATTCCCTATATAAGTCTTATTACACCCTCTGACTGGGCCTTGTTTACAGCGCCAACCTACAGAATGTACCTGACAAGTGAAACTGACCATTGGTATATTGTTACTAGTTTCATAACAAGGGAGGGGCAACAGCTTGTAAAAAAACTGTATGGGGACCCACCATTGTAGAGTGGATGATGAAAGGGCAAAAAGTATGAAAGAGAAATTGCCCAGTGTATTCATATCGGAGATATGAGATAAAACAGATAACGGACACACACACACAGTATAGGTCACACACACTAGATACGGACTCTAACAGAGAGATAGGGACGGACAGACGATCTAAATTACCAGACAGATTGGATACAGACAGATCTATGGATCAGACAGACAGACAGATCTATGGATACAGACAGATATATGGATACAGACAGACAGATCTATGGATACAGACAGATCTATGGATACAGACAGACAGATCTATGGATACAGACAGATCTATGGATACAGACAGACAGATCTATGGATACAGACAGATCTATGGATACACACAGACAGATCTATGGATACAGACAGATCTATGGATACAGACAGACTATGTGATAAGACAGGGACAGACAGGATCGACAGACAGATTATGGATACAGACAGAATCTTGGATCAGACAGACCAGATCTATGGATACAGACAGACAGATCTATGGATACAGAACAGATCTATGGATTACAGACAGAACGAGATCTATGGCTACAGACAGATCTTGGATACACACAGACAGATCTATGATACAGACAGATCTATGGATACAGACAGACAGATCTATGGATACAGACAGATCTATGGATACAGACAGACAGACCTATGGATACAGTCAGATCTATGGATACAGACAGATCTATGGATACAGACAGACAGATCTTTGGATACAGACAGATCTATGAATACAGACAGATCTATGGATACAGACAGACAGATCTATGGATAGAGACAGATCTATGGATACAGACAGATCTATGGATACAGACAGACAGATCTATGGATACAGACAGATCTATGGATACAGACAGACAGATCTATGGATATAGACAGATCTATGGATACAGACATATCTACGGATACAGACAGATCTACGGATACACACAGACAGATCTATGGATACAGAGAGATCTATGGATACAGACAGAAGATACGAGATCCATGGATACAGACAGACAGATTATGGATAAGACAGATCATGGATACGACTATCTACGGATACAGACAGATCTACGGATACAGACAGACAGATCTATGGATACAGACAGATCTATGGATACAGACAGATCTATGGATACAGACAGACAGATCTATGGAAACAGACAGATCTATGGATACAGACAGACAGACTAGGCAGAGACAGATCTATGGATAGAGACAATTATGATACGACAAGACAGATCATGGATACAGACGATCTATGATACAGCAGACAGATTATGGAACAGATAGATCTATGGAAAGACAGACAGATCTTGGATACAGACAGATTCATGGATACAGACAGCAGATCTAGGTACAGACAGACTAGGATACAACAGACAGATGACTAGGATACAGAAAGACGATCTCGATAGAGACAGACAGATCTATGAACAGACAGACAGATCTATGGATACAGACAGACAGATCTATGGATACAGACAGATCATGGAATACAGACAGGACAGATCTATGGATAGACAGACGATAGTACAGACAGACAGATCTATGGATACCGACAGACAGATCTATGGATACATGACTGTCGTTTATCAAACCCACCTAAATGTTATCACCCACTGGGTACAGGAGACTCCAGGGCTAATGCTCAGTATTTGGATGTACTTTCCTTTATTTTTCGAATTTTCTTACAAGAAAAAAGTAATCCGTTCAATGCCCCAAACCACACATGATGTGAGTTACAGTGTGAAACTTGTGGATATGGGGCCTACGACTGAACCTTATATCTAACCAGCCTATCAGGGGACTTTACTGGCTGTCGAACTCACCAGTGTCTCCCACCCACAAAGTTGATATTAACGCAACTCAAAAAAAAAAATCTGTTCCACTCCGCGAACCCTCGGAGATTGCTTATCTGTAATCAAACAAAGGCGAACACATGGCGAGCGGCGAAAGAACGTTAACTCCAGTGAGCATGAAGGCTTGGTTTTAATCTGGGCTCAATTCATCAACATTACAATAAGAGTTCAATCAAAAGAACCAACCAATGCGAGATCCGTCTGACAAATAAGGACGAGGGGGGTTTGAATAATGAAACTTCCAGGCTTTTTAGTCCGCGGCGACGATGCCAGGACGAGATTTGGCAACCTGCAGCAGAGACGCAATCAGAAATGACAAACAGCGGAGAGCAGTTGTTTTAACAGCTGAGCTGACAGGATTAATTCATAATGCACTGAAAAAAAATCAAAAAGTAGGTAACCACCTGGTTAAGTCTTCCAGGGCCATCCGGTAACGTAGGCCAAGAGAGGCGCAGAGCTGACAGAGTTGGACGCGTTTCGCTGCTCTCGATTAAGACGGGAGTCGATCTCAGAAATCATAAAAATTCCTTATTTATTATTTTTTTACCTTTCTACCTTTTTTTTACCCTCTACCTTTTTACCTTCTTACCTTTTTTTTACCTTCTACCTTTTTTTTACTTCTTTTACCTTTTTTTATGTTTGTTGTCGTTTTTGCAGCAGAGAAATAGAAATTGTCTATGAGGACGTCTCACATTGGACATCTGGGTTCCATACGAGATCCCAACCCCCCCCAGCTTTGACTTCTTTAAGGCTGTTGACCCCAAGACCCAAGACTGGTAAAGATCATGGAATTCAAAGAGATGGTTCCTTCACTGAGCAGAGCAGCAAATCCTCCTGGGCTAATTACTGGATTTCTCTTGAGCTCAGGGCCACCAAAGCTTCCATCTTCCCTTTCATCGACCCCCCCCCCAGCCTTCATGTTTGTAATTGCGCAGTTTAGATCTGTTTATCAACATGCAAAGGGCTCTGAGTCCTTCACATCACATTAAGAAGTAAAAATCTCACAACAACATCCTAGTCTAAAAATGAGATAAAAAAACTGTACAAACAATGTATAGACTGGTACCGGGTATGACCCACAATGTGCCCATGGGACTGGTACCTGGGTATCGACCCACAATGTGCCAAGGACTGGTACCTGGGACTGACCCACAAGTGCCAAAGACTGGTACCTGGACATGACCACAATTTGCCCAAGGACTGGTACCTGGGTTACTGACCCACAATGTGCCGAGAACTGGTTACCGGTACTGACCCACAATGTGCCATGGACTGGTACCTGGGGTACATGACACAAGTTGCCCAAGACTGGGTACCTGGTACTGACCCACAAGGCCAAGATGGTACCTGGTAATGACCCACAAGTGCCAAAGATGGTACCCTGGGTACTGACCACAATTTGCCCAAAGAATGGACCTGGGTACTGACCCACAATGTGCCATGGACTGGTACCGGACTGACCCACAATGTCAAAGACGGTACTGGGTATGACCCACAATGTGCCCAAAGACTGGTACCTGGGTACTGACCCACAATGTGCCAAAGGACTGGTACCTGGGTACTGACCACAATGGCCAAAGACTGGACTGGGTACTGACCCACAATCGTGTGAAGAATGGTACCTGGTACTACCCAAATGTTGCTCATAGACTGGTACCTGGGTAACTGACCCACAATGTGTGCCATAGACTGGTACCTGGTACTGACCCACAATGTGCCATAGGACTGTACCTGGTTACTGACCCACAATGTGCCATGGACGGGTAATGGGTTATGACCCACAATGTGCCAGGACTGGAACCTGGGTACTGACCCACATGTGCCTAGACTGGTACCGGGTACTGACCCACAATTGCCGACCAAAGACTGGTACTGGGTTACTGACCCACAATGTGCATGGACTCGGTACCTGGGTACTGACCCACATGTGCCATAGACTGTACCTGGGTAGACCCAAAATGTGCCATAATACTGGTACCTGGGTACTGACCCACAATGTGCCAAAGACTGGTACCTGGGTACTGACCCACAATGTGCCAAAGACTGGTACCTGGGTACTGACCCACAGTGTGACAAAGACTGGTACCTGGGTACTGACACAATGTGCCTAGACTGGTACTGGGTACGACCCTCAAGTGACAAAGACTGGTACCTGGGTACTGACCCACAATGTGCCATGGATGGTACCTAGGTACTGCCCACAATGTGCCATAGACTGGTACCTGTGTACTGACTAAAATGGCGCAAAGACTGGTACCTGGGTACGACCCACAATGTGCCATGGACTGGTACTTGGGTAGTGACCCACAATGTGTTCTGGACGGTACCTGGGGTATGACCAAATTAGCATGGTACGGGGCCAAGCATTGGTAAAATGCCATGCACCATGTATTGGACTATGTTCTGCCAATATTAGCACAACTTGGTTTGCAATTGTATGTAAATCATCTGATTTCAAACTGATTATTGACATTGTTGCAATAATATTATCTGATACATTGTTATTTGCTAAAGGGTTTATATAGATACATTGTTATTTGTTACATGGTTATCATTAGATCATTGTTATTTGTTACATGGTTATCATTTGATACATGTACATTGTTATTTGTTACATGGTATCATTGATACATTGTTATGGTACATGGTTATCATTTGTACAATTGTTATGACTATTGTATTTTTTTTGATACTTTTCTATTAAACTTTTTTTTTCTGTTCTGTTGATATTTTTTTCCTTTCAATTGCTAAAATGTAAAAAAAATCCTTCAAAAACCCATCAGGAGATTAAAGTATAAAAGTAAAGTAGCGCGTCTGTAATTAGTACCCAACGCAGATTTTGCAAATCAAAGTGTCTTTCTTTCTACATCAAAGTGCCTTATTCTAGGTCAGATTAGCAGATAAATTGGACCGCAATATTGTATTGTATCCACATGGCACCAAGAAAGTAACAGTATAAACATTTATTTTAACCATTTCCATGAAACTTGGACTCCTTTTCTTATAATACTAGAAAAAGGAACCCCAAGACCCCCAGTTCCTTCCGAGTTGATGTTTAGTTGCCCTTTATATAAGACGGTGTGAATTTGTTGCGAGATGTGTCCTCTGTGCCGGCACTAATAATAAAATACAGAAAGCGAATAGACTGCAACATTATCTTGCAAATGAATTGAAATCTGCCTTATCCGGCAGACGTCTTTTCAGAGCAATTAATGTAATGCCGATTGTAAACACAGGTACTATTGTTATGGCCTCAGTTGGCAACTCTGATTTCTCTCCATGTTAATTAAAAGAGGTTCCCATCTGCAATGTGTAATTAAAATAATGTGGGATTCGCGGAATGAAAACCTCCAGGAAGAGAACGAGGAGAAAGGAACAGGGGGAAATGATCACCCAAGGATGTATAGGGTTAATTCTCCCTATGGATGGCTGGAGATTGGGAGGCATCAGAATGTTTGACTACATCTCCCAAATTCCCAGAAAGCACCATCACTTAGACTGTAACATAAAGGGCAAGACTGCACACAATACACTTAACCTCTTATACTGTCTAAAGGTCTGTACACACGTGTGACGTGAGGCCCGACCCATCGTTCCAATGACTATTGGTTAATGTATGGGCGGGTTGGTGGCCAAAAAGTGCGTTCGGTCAGGCATTGTCTGTTGATTAACACTGGACCGACCAAGCGCCATACACTTACGATACTCAAAAAGCTAAAGGGAACAAAATATGGCAGCTCACCCACATGTATAAATATAAATATACAGAGAAGGAATGTTCTGTACACACAATAAGCTATACCCTCATACTGTACTGTCTAAGGGAAACACTATGGCAGCTCCCACCCATTGTATAATATAAATATACAGAGAAGGATGTTCTGTACAACAATAAGCATAACCCTCATACGTGACTGTCAAGGGAAACACATATGGCAGCTCCCACCACATATGTATAAACTATAAATATTACAGAGAAGGAATGTTCTGTACATACAATAAGCTATACCCTATACTGTACTGTCTAAGGGAAACAAATGGCAGCTCCACCCATATGTTAAAAATACAGAGAAGGAATGTTCGTAACACAATAGCTATACCCTATACTGTACTGGCTAAGGTAAACAATATGGCAGCTCCCACCCATATGTATACATATAAATATACAGAGAAGGAATGTTCTGTACATACAATAATCTATACCCTAATACTGTACTGTCTAAGGGAAACAATATGGCAACTCCCACCCATATGTATAATATAAATATACAGAGAAGGAATGTTCTGTACATACAATAAGCTATACATCATACTGTGTACTGCTAAGGGAAACCTATGGCAGCTCCCACCCATATGTATAAATATACAGAGAAGGAATGTTCTGTACATACAATAAGCTATACCCTCATACTGTACTGTTAAGGGAAACAATATGGCAGCTCCCACCCATATGATAAAATAAATATACAGAGAAGGAATGTTCTGTACATACAATAACTATACCCTCATACTGTACTGTCTAAGGTAAACAATATGGCAAGCTCCCACATATGGTATAAATATACAGAGAAGGAATGTTCTGTCATACAATAAGCTATACCCTCATTCTGTACTGTCTAAGGGAAACAACTATGGCAGCTCCCACCAATGTATAAATATAATATACAGAGAAGGATGTTTGTACACACAATAAGCTATACCCTCATACTGTACTGGCAAGGGAAACAATATGGCAGCTCCCCACCCATATGTATAAATATACATATACAGAGAAGGAATGTTTGTAAACACAATAATCTATACCCTCATACTGTAATGTTAAGGGAAACAATATGGCAGCTCCCACCCATATATTAAAAATACAGAGAGGAATGTTCTGTACACACAATAAGCTATACCCTCATACTGTACTGTTAAAGGGAAACAATATGGCAGCTCCCACCCATATGTTAAATATACATATACAGAGAAGGAATGTTCTGTAAACACAATAACTATACCCTCATACTGTACTGTCTAAGGGAAACAATATGGCAGCTCCACCCATATATATAAATATACAGAGAAGGAATGTTCTGTACACACAATAAGCTATACCCTCATACTGTACTGTCTAAGGGAAACAATATGGCAGCTCCCACCCATATGTATAAATAAAAATACGAGAAGGAATGTTCTGTACATACAATAATCTATACCCTCATACGTTACTGTCTAAGGGAAACAATATGGCAGCTCCCACCCATTGTTAAATATACAGAGAAGGAATGTTCTGTACACACAATAAGCTATACCCTCATACTGTACTGTACGGGAAACAATATGGCAGCTCCCACCCATGTAAAATATAAATATACAGAAAGAAGGATTTCTGTACATACAATAAGCATACCCTCATACGTACTGTCTAAGGGAAACAATATGGCAGCTCCCACCCATGTATATAAATATACAGAGAAGGAATGTTCTGTACATACAAAATCTATACCCTCATACTGTACTGTCTAAGGGAAACAATATGGCAGCTCCCACCCATATGATTAAATATACAGAGAAGGAATGTTCTGTACACACAATAAGCTATACCCTCATACTGTTACTGTCTAAGGGAAAACAATATGGCAGCTCCCACCCATGTTATAAATAATAATATACAGAGAAGGAATGTTCTGTACATACAATAAGCTATACCCTCATACTGTAATGTCTAAGGGAAACAATATGGCAGCTCCCACCCATGTATATAAATATACAGAGAAGGAATGTTCTGTACCTACAATAATCTATACCCTCATACTGTACTGTCTAAGGGAAACAATATGCAGCTCCCCACCAATATGTATACAGGTACCAGTCTTTGGCACATTGTGGGTCAGTACCCAGGTACCAGTCCATGGCACATTGTGGGTCAGTACCCAGGTACCAGTCTATGACAATTGTTTGTACAGTTTATTTTATCTCATTTTTAGACTAGGATTGTGTTGTGAGATTTTACTTCTTAATGTGAATGTGAAGGACTCAGAGCCCTTTGCATGTTGATAAACAAGATCTAAACTGCGCAATACAAAACATGAAGGCTGGGGGGGGGTCGATGAAAGGGAAGATGGAAGCTTTGGTGGCCCTGAGCTCAAAGAGAATCCAGTAATTAGCCCAGGAGGATTGCTGCTCTGCTCCAGTGAAGGAACCATCTCTTTGAAATTCACTGATCTTTAGCCAGTCTTGGGTCTTGGGTCAACAGCCTTAAAGAAGTCAAAGCTGGGGGGGGTTGGGATCTCGTATGGAAACCAGATGTCCAATGTGACGTCCTCATAGACAATTTCTATTTCTCTGCTGCAAAAACGACAACAAACATAAAAAAAGGTAAGAAGGTAAAAAAAAGGTAAGAAGGTAAAAAAAAAGGTAAGAAGGTAAAAAAAAGGTAAGAAGGTAAAAAAAAGGTAAGAAGGTAAAAAAATAAATAAATAAGGAAATGTTTTATTGATTTCTAGAGAATCGACTCCCGTCTTAAAGTCGAGAGCAGCGAAACGCGTCCAACTCTGTCAGCTCTGCGCCTCTCTTGGCCTACGTTACCGGATGGCCCTGGAAGACTAACCAGGTGTTACCTACTTTTGATTTCAGTGCATTTGAATTAATCCTGTCAGCTCAGCTGTTAAAACAACTGTCATCTCCAGCTGTTTGTCATTTCTGATTGCGTTCTTGCTGCAGGTTGCCAAATCTCGTCCTGGCATCGTCGCCGCGGACTAGAAAAGCCTGGAATTTCATTATTCAACCCCCCTCGTCCTTATTTTGTAGACGGATCTCGCATTGTTGGTTCTTTTGATTGAACTCTTTATTGTATGTTGATGAATTGAGCCCCAGATTAAAACCAAGCCTTCATGCTCACTGGAGTTAACGCGTTTCGCCGCTCGCCATGTGTTCGCCTTTGATTTGATTACAGATAAGCAAATCTCCGAGGGTTCGCGGAGTGGAACAGATTTTTTTTTTTGAGTTGCGTTAATATCAGACTTTGTGTGGGAGACACTGGTGAGTTCGACAGCCAGTAAAGTCCCCTGATAGGCTGGTTAGATATAAGGTTCAGTCAGTAGGCCCCCATATCCACAAGTTTCACACCTGTAACTCACATCATGTGTGTTTGGGGCATTGAAAGGAATTACTTTTTCTTGTAAGAAAATGTCGAAAAATAAAGGGAAAGTAACATCCAAATACTGAGCATTCACACTGGGAGTCTCCTGTACCCAGTGGGTGATAACATGTAGGTGGGTTTGATAAAGACAGTCATGTATCCATAGATCTGTCTGTCTGTATCCATAGATCTGTCTGTCTGTATCCATAGATCTGTCTGTCTGTATCCATAGATCTGTCTGTCTGTATCCATAGATCTGTCTGTATCCATAGATCTGTCTGTCTGTATCCATAGATCTATCTGTATCCATAGATCTGTCTGTCTGTATCCATAGATCTGTCTGTATCCATCTCTGTATATTTATATTTATACATATGGGTGGGAGCTGCCATAGTGTTTCCCTTAGACAGTACAGTATGAGGGTATAGCTTATTGTATGTACAAAACATTCCTTCTCTGTATATTTATATATATGGGTGGGAGCTGCCATATTGTTTCCCTTAGACAGTACAGTATGAGGATAGATTGATTGTATGTCGAACATTCCTTCTCTGTATAATTTAATAATGGGTGGGAGCTGCCTATTGTTTTCCCTTAGACAGTACAGTATGAGGGTATATTTATTGTATGTACAGAACATCCTTCTCTGTATATTTATATTTATACATGGGTGGGAGCTGCCATATTGTTTCCCTTAGACAGTACAGTATGAGGGTATAGCTTATTGTTGTACAGAACATTCCTTCTCTGTATATTTATACATATGGGGGGAGCTGCCATATTGTTTCCCTTAGACAGTACAGTAGAGGGTATAGATTATTGTTGTACAGAACATTCCTTCTCTGTATATTATATTTATACATATGGGGGTGGAGCTGCCATATTGTTCCCTTAGACAGTACGTATGAGGGTATAGCTTTTGTGTGTACAGAACATTCCTTCTCTGTATATTTATTATATGGGTGGGAGCTGCCATATTGTTTCCCTTAGACAGTAAGTATGAGGGTATAGATTTGGTTTACAGAACATCCTTCTCTGTATGTAATATTTAACATATGGGTGGGAGCTCCATATTGTTTCCCTTTAGACAGTACAGTAGGAGGGTATAGCTTATTGTGTGTACAGAACATTCCTTCTCTGTATATTAATATATGGGTGGGAGCTGCCATATTGTTTCCCTTAGACAGTACAGTATGAGGGTATAGATTATTGGTTACAGAAACATTCCTTCTCTGTATATTTATTTTATACATATGGGGGGGAGCTGCCATATTGTTTCCCTTAGCCAACAGTAATGCAGGGTATAGCTTATTGTGTGTACAGAACATTCTCTCTGTATATTTTATACATATGGGTGGGAGCTCGCCATAGTGTTTCCTTAGACAGTACAGTATAGGGTATAGCTTATTGTATGTACAGAACATTCCTTCTCTGTTATTTTATACATATGGGTGGAGCTGCCATATTGTTTCCTTAGACAGTACAGTATGAGGGTATAGTCTTGTTATGTACAGAACATTCCTTCTCTGTTATTTTATATTAATAATGGGTGGGAGCTGCCATATTGTTTCCCTTAGACAGTACAGTATGAGGGTAATAGTTATTGTTATGTACAGAACATTCCTTCTCTGTATAATTTATACATATGGGTGGGATCTGCCATAGTGTTTCCCTTAGACAGTACAGTATGAGTGTATAGCTTATTGTTGTACAGAACATTCCTTCTCTGTTATTATATTTATACATATGGTTGGAGCTGCCATATTGTTTCCTTAGACAGTACAGTATAGGGTATAGATTATTGTATGTACAGAACATTCTTCTCTGTATATTTATATGTATACATAGTGGGTGGGAGCTGCCATATTGTTTACCTTAGACAGGACATTATAGGGTATAGCTATTGTGTGTACAGAACATTCCTTCTCTGTATATTTATTATACATATGGGTGGAGCTGCCATATTGTTTCCCTTAGAAGTACAGTAGAGGGTATCAGCTTATTGTATGTACAGAACATTCCTTCTCTTATATTTTATTTTATACATATGGTGGGAGCTGCCATAGTTTTCCCTTAGACGGTACAGTAATGAGGTTGTCTCCGTTTGTATGTAACAGAACATTCCTTCTCTGTATATTTATATTTATACATATGGGTGGGAGCTGCCATAGTGTTTCCCTTAGACAGTACAGTATGAGGGTATAGCTTATTGTGTGTACAGAACATTCCTTCTCTGTATATTTATATTTATACATGTGGGTGGGAGCTGCCATATTGTTTCCCTTTAGCTGTTTTGAGTATCGGTAAGTGTATGGGCGCTTGGTCGGTCAGTGTTAATCAACAGACAATGCCTGACCGAACGCACTTTTGGCCGACCAACCGCCCATACATTAACCAATAGTCATTGGAAACGATGGGTCGGGCCTCACGATCACACGTGTGTACAGACCTTTAGACAGTATAAGGTTAAGTGTATTGTGTGCAGTCTTGCCCTTTATGTTTACAGTCATAAGTGGATGGTGCTTTCTGGGAATTATGGGAGATGTAGTCAAACATTTCTGATGCCTCAATCTCCAGCCATCCCATAGGGAGAATTAACCCTATAATCCTTGGAGTGATCATTTCCCCCTGTTCCTTTCTCCTCGTTCTCTTCCTGGGAGTTTTCATTCGCGAATCCCACATTATTTAATTAAACCATTGCAGATGGGAACCTCTTTTAATTAACATGGAGAGAAATCAGAGTTGCCAACTGAGGCCATAACAATAGATACTGGTTTACAATGGCATTCATTAAATTGCTCTGAAAAGACGTCTGCCCGGATAAGGCAGATTTCAATTCATTTGCAAGATAATGTGTGCAGTCTATTCGCTTTCTGGTATTTTATATATTAGTGCCGGCACAGGACACATCTCGCAACAAAATTCACACCGTCTTATATAAAGGGCAACTTAACATCAACTCGGAAGAGAACTGGGGGTCTTGGGGTTCCTTTTTCTAGTATTATAAGAAAGGAGTCCAAAGTTTTCATTGGAAATGGTTAAAATAAATGTTATACTGTTACTTTCTTGGTGCCATGTGGATACAATACAATATTGCGGTCCAATTTATCTGCTAATCTGACCTAGAATAAGGCACTTTGATGTAGGAAAAGAAAGACACTTTGATTTGCAAAATCTGCGTTGGGTACTAATTACAGACGCGCTACTTTACTTTGTAATCTCCTGGATGGGGTTTTGAAGGATTTTTTTTACATTTTTAGCAAATTGAAAGGAAAAAAATATCAACAGGAAACAGAAAAAAAAAGTTTAATAAGAAAAGTATCAAATAAAAATAACAATGAGTCAAATAACAATGTATCAAATGATAACCATGTAACAAATACAACTGTATCAAATAATAACCATGTAACAAATAACAATGTATCAGATAATATTATTGCAACAATGTCAAATAATAGCAGTTTGAAAATCAGATGAATTTACATACAATTGCAAACCAAAGTGTGCTATATTGGCAGAACATAGTCCAATACATGGTGCATGGCAGATTTACCAATGCTTGGCCCCGTACCATGCTACATTGTGGGTCAGTACCCAGGTACCAGTCCATGACACATTGTGGGTCACTACCCAAGTACCAGTCCATGGCACATTGTGGGTCAGTACCCAGGTACCAGTCTTTGGCACATTTTGAGTCAGTACCCAGGTACCAGTCTATGGCACATTGTGGGTCAGTACCCAGGTACCAGTCCATGGCACATTGTGGGTCAGTACCCAGGTACCAGTCTATGGCACATTGTGGGTCAGTACCCAGGTACCAGTCTATGGCACATTGTGGGTCAGTACCCAGGTACCAGTCTTTGTCACACTGTGGGTCAGTACCCAGGTACCAGTCTTTGGCACATTGTGGGTCAGTCCTTAAAGACGGTACATGGACTGACCACAATGTGATGAAGAAGGTACTGGGATACTGAGCCACATGTGCCTAGACTGAGTACATGGCGTTACTGACCCACAATGCTGGACCCAGAGACTGGTACCTGGGTACATGACCCACAATGCTGTTCCAACTAGGGACTGAAATGGCATGACTTCCTGGGTACTGACCCACAATGTGCCATGGAACTGGTACCATGCGGTACTGTACCCACAATGGCCATGAGACTGGGTGACCAAAGCATCATGGTCTGACGGTGACCCACAATGTGCCAAAGACTGGTACCTGGTACTGACCCCCAATTGGCAATGGACTCGGTCACCGGGTACTGAACCCACAATGTGCCATAGACTTGGTACCTGGGTAGGACCCAAAAGTGCCATATACTGCGTACCTGGGATACTGCTGTCTGTCTGTATCCATAGATCTGTCTGTATCCATAGATCTGTCTGTCTGTATCCATAGATCTGTCTGTATCCATAGATCTGTCTTGTCTGTCTGTATCCATAGATCTGTCTGTATCCATAGATCTGTCTGTATCTTTAGATCTGTCTGTCCGTCCATATCTCTCTGTATGTCCGTATCTAGTGTGTGTGACTATATCTGTGTGTGTGTGTCCTTATCTGTTTATCTCTATATCTCTATATGATTACACTGGCAAATTTCTCTTTCTATACTTTTTGCCCTTTCATCATCCACTCTACAATGTGGGTCCCCATAACAGTATTTTTACAGCTGTTCCCCTTCCCTGTTATAAACTAGTAACAATATGACCAATGGTCAGTTTCACTGTCAGGTACATTCTGTAGGTGGCGCTGTAAACAAGGCCCAGTACAGAGAGGGTTAATAAAGACATTAGTATGGGAATTGACTATTTAATCCCCAGTCACACAATGGACGTCGCTCTGTCACTGGCAATGAAAAGGAGGAGATTTGAAGGTGAAATATCCACCGGATCAGCAAACAGCCTTTAATTCCTATTACAGCTTTTGGAAATCCTGACATTAACCGTTTTAAAGGACGTTGGTCTGATCTGCCAAACTGTCAAACCAAGAACCAAATCCCCCCCAGTAACCGTAGGCAACGCAGCGTCCTTGATCTCATTGATACAATGTAACATGTTTTTTTATATCAATCACTGTAATTATCTGCGCCTGCAACTTTAATTGACTGAAATGTCTGTCACTGGTGTGAATTGCTCCATAGAAAATAAAGAAAACTAACCTTTGATGGCAGGAAAACCCCCAGTGTTTATATACTATATACCGTCTCCTTTATTTTATTTAAAAAACGTTTTTATTCAGATCTGGTCACATGACCAACGACAGTGCGTTTCACGTCCATTCACTTTTTCGCCCAGTAAAATGCCATGCGGGACATTAAATAGAAAAGACGCCTTCGTTGCTGAAAACAATAAAAAAAGTGACTTCCACTTCCCCTTTAATATAAATTTATAGCCCGGTTAATGGAATAAGCTTCGGTTATTCATCCTGCTCGTGTCTACTTTCCTTTTTTCTGCTATAATGTTCATTTCTGTTGATTAAGACGTCACATTGGGGCCACGAGACCCTCACATTGTCATCGGTGAGACAAAAATATCCCAATTCCATTAGAAACAATAGGAAGTGAGAATAAACCAGGTCCCTTAGTCAGTAAAGACAAGCAAGTATTCCTGTATTGATACAGTGGCCACTGGGGGGAGCTGTTTTCAAACTGTAAATGGTTGGGGTTTTCATGTGTACACATGGATGTTGTGGTTAAAATGAAACACTAGGCCACACAGTTCTTCTCTGGGATTGGCCATGCTGTTTATTCTCTATCGCTATTGCTCTGTCAGTGTATCTTGTGCTATCCTGACTTATCTTTATGCTTCTAACAGGTTCTCACCATTTTGGAGGTAACTGTGTCTTTGACATTGTAAAAAATAACCCCACGGGATTTAATCGCCTGCGTTCGCCATAACACGTGCAGCCGGAAGGGCGTGCGGAGGGAATAAGCGGGCGTTTGTTTCTCGGTTATCTTTTAGTAACAGGGGTATTATTACACACAGATTAAAAACCAGGCAGCTTTCGCATCCTAACAGTTGGTCAACACAGAGATTAGAGATAAACTGTAATCCCGCAAGGTAATAGCGAAAAAGAAGGCAGGAGATGAGCCGATAATGGTTTGTTTAGGTATCAAATGCCCATTGTGGCCCAGCAGATTGTAGCATCAGAGTCAAGCACTAGGACCCAGATCTGGGGCGGTGGAACAATGAAGATTGAGTGGTCCGGGTTTAGTCTGAGGATAAATGAAACTTGTCGTTTGTTTTAATTACGTAGAATTACGTTTCCGTGAGCCACACGGGCGATTTGATCTGCGATTTACTGGTCTTGACTGCGTTTCTTGCGTGATGGGGCATTAGATTGTAAGCACCTCGGACAGGGTCTGGTGTAAACAGTTGTAATAAATCGCACATGAAGGGTTTAAGTGGATCTTGTGAGACGCAGGGAATGTCACGTAACTGCTGGTAATTTGCGACTGTTGACAGAGGCAAAAATTGAATGACAAGTGACAATTCGGCACTTGGCTCAGTAGTGGAACAGACTCACCAGGCTGGCAACTCCAGCTGTTTGTCTGTCACATCTAAACCTCTCTGGTGAAACGACAGGAAATATACATTAATAGTGAATACGGTTTACCGATTTGTACCCAGTTACCCCAATATACTGTTCATAATGTACCAATACACCAATGTACCAATATATGGTGCAGTATAATGTACATAGGGCCCAATAACCCCAATATATGGTACAGTATAATGTACATAGGGCCCGATAACCCCAATATATGGTGCAGTATAATGTACATAGGGCCCCGATAACCCCAATATATGGTGCAGTATAATGTACATAGGGCCTGATAACCCCAATATATGGTACAGTATAATGTACATAGGGCCCGATAACCCCAATATATGGTACAGTATAATGTACATAGGGCCCGATAACCCCAATATAAATGTATAAATACAGCCTAATGCACACTGACAGACACACACTGACAGACACACAATGACAGACACACAATGACACAGGCCGTTCATCCATTTTTAGACAGGAGAGATGACAATTGACACGGAGGAGGGTAGATGGGAAACTGTTGGTTTAGTTCCCGAGCACCTGCTACCCCCATCTTGGAATGTGCCTTTGCCCATGTGGCGGATTTCATGGCAGCGCTCAGACATCCACTGTGAAACGTTATTAAACTTCTGTAGAATGACAGCGAACAGAGTCCAAGGTGAGGGGTAGATCGGCCCCCTGTATACTGGGTTATTATAACAGTTTGTAAACTCCGCCAGCGCTTGTATAATTGGTTATTCAATCCCAGCTCAGCACACAGGGACCTGTTGCCAATTTAAGTGAATGTAGCGTCTGTAGTCGTTCGGGGCCTAGTCGCAGAGACAAGCCTTTTCCTGTGACTGCTTTTCCACCGTGTCTGCGACTGGCTGGGTGACAGTGAGCCTTTGTTATAGCAGCTCCCCTCCCTTGGCCAAATGTCTAACAGCTACACAAATACGGGAAAATGGACTTTGTGTTTTGCTCTTATCCAGTAGGCAGAGTTTTTTTTTAAAGAGGTCTTGTAAACAAAAGGGGGTGGTCGGCCAAAAAGCGAATGTGAGACCATTCTGTTTAGTAAAATATATTTCAGCCCCCACCCCCCTCCCCAGTCAATGACCTAAGGTTCAGTCCACACAATTATGAACAAACTTAAAAAAAACAAAGAGAAAAATAAAAAAATCATCGACGCTTCGTTTCTAGAATTTATTCGACTTTATGTGACTTTACTTTCACTTTCCAGCGCCTAGAATATGTATTGTCCAAAGTCTCCTTTCGCCCCATCCTTAAAATTAAACACTGCTCACATTTCATATCACTGGCCCTTTAATTGAGTAAATATACACTTACATATACACTATTTATTTTCACTAAAGAGCTCAGTAAATATTGACCTGCAAATCAATAAAATGTTAAAATGCAATAAGTAGATCTTACAGGCTTAAGAAAAGATTCAATAATAGTTCTTATCGTTAAAAATGGTGCTAATTTTGCCATAATCAATCACATCTTATTTACCATTTGAAAGCTAACATCTGATTGGTTGGGTGTAAAATTAGCACCATTTTTAACGATAAGCAGGGAGATGTAATGAAAATTCTTATTGTTAAAAATGGTGATAATTGTGCCCCAACCAATCAGATGTTATCTTTCAAATGTTAAATAACATCTGATTGGTTAGGGCAAAATTAGCACCATTTTTAACGATAAGAACTTTTAATGAATCTCCCCCATTGTCTATAGTGTTGTCGTGCAGACGTTTTACACTTTTTTTCACTATTTTTAATGATTTCACTATGTTGTTTTGTATATAAATGTACTTCAAATCTATTGAAATAGATAGAAATCTTTTCTTTTTTTACATTTGTATGTTAAAGCTGAATAAGTTCCTCTCCCGAATCTAATATGTTTATAAATCACATTTTAAGACGTAAGAAATATTTCATTTTGGGGTAAAATTCACTTGAACCATGTTCCTTTATGAGTTCTTTAAGCTCCCACACAAATATTTGAACTGAAATTGATTCATTGGGATTTAGTTTAATGCAATAAAAATTCTGAGAGTCACTGAAGCTTTTCAGATAAAATTCCAGTTTCAAGTTAGAGGAAAATGTTTGAAATTCAACTAAATCACAATTAAATGTTTAAATTTCTCAAGAAGGTTTTAACTGAAAACTCGCTAGAGGGGTAGATCTGTGAGGTCTGAATACTGAGGGTCTTCTGTGCTGGGGAGACCCCCATTAAACAGCGTTTATGTTACAGATACCTAGAGACCCTATAGCACAGATGGGATCAATTTTACTTTGTAACCAGCTAATTCTAGGGGCCAATTAAGAAGTAGAAATGTCCCAATGGAAAGAGCAAAATGATCCGATTTAAAATATTTTACATCCTTGAAATTCTCGATTTAGATAGGAAGAAAACCGTCTAAATGATAATAGATGTTAACGTGGGTTATTCTGCTTTTTACTGGTATATTGGGGTCATTGCTAAAAAATAAAAAAATAAGGATAAAATTTAAATGTTGGACCTTGAAGCAAAAATTAAATTCTCTCGTCCGTTGACAATTTTTATTTCTCGCCTTTTTTTTTTTTTTTTTTATGAAAATGAGGAAATGTTGGTTGAGTTGAATATGATGATTAATGTGCAAAGTCTAAAAACTTTTCATCTTTAGAAAGTAAATAAGATGTTGTGATGTCACCGCGTACCTGGGCAGATTCCGGTTGGGAATCGCTACACAATCTGTATTCACGTGTGTGAACAGTCTCAGAATTTACAATGTATATGAAAAGATGAACAAGGAAGATAATTAATTCACTAAGTTTAGGATTTATACATTTAAAGGGATTTTGTACATCCCAACTACTAACCCTGCTAGTGAAGATGTTACCAGTATAGGATCTAAACATTGGTATCTGTAGTGACTGTGTACAGGGTTCCGTACTGGGGGTCTCTCCGTAAACCCCTATAATCCCAATACAATGCGTGTGAGAGGATTCTCCTGAGTTTTCCCACTCGGCAGATACGTAAGTGATACTACTGCCATTAACCTTGGAGGATATAAAGTAAGCGGACGTCATTTCATCTTAATGCCACTAATCTCTGCTGTTTATGTAGCCTTGCGGAGATAATAGAGCGACATATTCCTTGGGGTCATAGAGTGATACAGAGCGGCGGTCCCATACGGTGCTATAGTTAAACACATGCCTGGCATACCGGCTCTGACTAATGTAGCACAAATGGCAGAAAGGGGGGGGTCTAATTAACCCCATCAATCCCAGAGACAGTACAGGTCACCGTCCACTCTTTGGGAAATCAAAATCCCTCCAACTGTTGGAGTTTCAAGGAGAGACGCAGAGAAATGAAGTTTAACTCCACGAAAAGGCCATTTTGTTTGTGAATCTATTTTTTAACCCTTTAATTTGTCTATTTCTGCCCTGGTCACGTTGGACAGAGACGGTTTCCCAACACGATTAACGGTCCCTCAATAAATCCACAAAAGTTTTTCTGTCTGATTTTCCTTCTTAGAATTAAGTTCAAGGGAAGAAAAACTCTTCACTCGATAAAAGGAAAAACACTCGGTGAATGTGTTTACGTCTAGAACACAAACTAAAAATAGTCCAACGTCTCATCACGCAACCAGATCACCCAGCACAACACTCATCTACATTAAAGATCAATAAAACACGCACACGTATGTAATATACACACACGCACGGATATTTATCTTCTGTATTTCTTTTTTTTCTTCCTTTGTATGTCATTTTGTTATGGAAACACAAAGATCTAAATGGGCTGTGATATTATGTGGCTTATTTCTGTGAAATATTGAAAGTGTTACAAGATCTTGTACTTTCCGTCATCAAATAATACAAGTTATTTTTTTCCCAAGCACCCCCGTCTGTCTGTCAAGTGTGGGGGCGTGCCCTAGAGACATTGGTGGGGGCGTGCCCTAGAGACATTGGAGGCGGGGATAATTGAAATGGGCTGGGTTAGTGCTATTATATTTTTAGAGGTTGTGGCTCTTTAAAAAAAAACAAAAAAAAAAACCCCAGATACATGTGAAAGTGCCTTAAAGACAGATGATGTAGCGTGAGGTTGGAAGGGGCTTTTATTCACTTTTTAATCCCTTTAATCTTAAGGATTTAATTTCCTTTAGCCTGTAGCACAGTTTCATGTAGATGTTATCCCCCTATTCTGGGGGTAGATACACCTTGGTAATCCGTGATACAGCATCTGTTTAGTTTCACAATATTTAAAAATGTGATGTCATGCGCAGGGGGCGGAATTAATCATTATATTACATCGTAATGAGGTAGCTGGCTTCTGTTTGCTTAGAGTATTTCCACAAAGGTAATCAGCATGGCAGTTCCGTGGGGTAAGAATGGTTTTAAGGGGTTAAACCAACCGGTAAAAAGTTTACGTGTATATGTAACAAACTGTCATTTATCAATCAGTCAACGTCATTTTATTTAGTCTATAGAAAGAGAAATATTCCCATTGTGATCAGTTTATAAATAGGGCCCTGCAATCCCAACCCTAACAACAGGGTCAACCGGCAAACTGGGCGTAATCCGCGAAAAATGCCGCCTTCTGCCGCCAGACAGATGGTTTACAGGTTGCCAGGCAACTAAAGAGGCGCCCTCGGAAACGATAAAAGTTTGATCTCGGTATGTAACATGCATTTTAGTGTGAAAGGCGCCATCTGGACATTCTGATCCCCGACGGCGATTCTCAACAGAGTTCCTCTTGTGCAAGAATCAGCCAAATTTCTTCCACGGAGCGACGCGAAATATCCGACTCATTCCTATAGGAACTGATCCATTTATCAGGGTGCTCGGTTCTCCCCCACAATTATTGTTCTGATTTTCAAAATCCAAGGTTTTTATTTTAATAAAGCTTGAGCGGTTATTAAAAGTTATTAAAAACACAGAGTGAGGGCACGCGTTTAATTTAGTTGTATGTATTTTAAAAGAAGCTGTTAATTATAGTAAGTGGCGCGTAGCTTGTCCAATGAATGGACTTTCATTGATTTTCTGTATAAAAATGAAAGTGTGAAAATAAATAGACAATAATGTAATTTCTGTAGAAGTCCGAGTTCTCCTTCTCTGTAATTCACTTGTCTATCACTCACTAATTCAGTGTGTAATGGAGAAAGGGCTTTGGGAATTGTCAGAAGGGGTTTTGTGCTGGAGACACGGACAGGCTAAAGGGAAACTCTGACAGATTTATTAAAAGATTTCAAATCATTTTTAAATGCAGGCAAAAGCATTATTTTACAGCTGGAATCAGCGGGAATCCTCATGTTTCTGATCATTTAAATGTAAACTATTTGTACAAAAAAGAGAAAAGTAACAGCCAATCAATAAGGAGCTTATGCAGGTCTATAGCACTTTTATTAAAGAAAGAAACCATCTGATTGGCCGCTAGAACAATAAAAATAAATGAACGTCTTGTCATCAGGAAACCCGACACCATTAGTGCTGCCCACAGGAACATGGCGATCGCCATCTCTCTATTTACAATTCTCTATTTTTACTGCAAACTGAAACTTCTCTAATCTCCGTCCCCCGTTTAGTTACTTTATGGCCTTTCCTCACCTCCGACTCGTAACAATAAGAAGAAACCAGGAAAGGCGAAGAGTGTACACAGAAAAGGTGAAAACGTGTAAAACAATTTTCATGTTTCACTAATTAATGTCAGTGGCCGAGAATTCCCCGGGGGGGTCTCGGAGTTCAGAGTTCAACAGCTGGAAGGTGGAGGGGATACGAACTGACATCTCATTTTTAGCTGTGAGAATCTATTACACTCGTCTAATGGTATTCGCCTGGATCTGCTTCATTTTATTTGAATTTGTTTCCTTCTCTGTTAAAATAAAGGGTTCGTTTACACTGGGGATTAAGGACTGTACGGATTTAACTGACTGACTGCTCAGTAGTTCAGTAGTGACTTAGTAGTGTACAGGATTGTTTTAGTAGTGTACAGTAGTGACTTAGTAGTGTACATGATTGTTTTAGTAGTGTACAGTAGTGACTTAGTAGTGTACATGATTGTTTTAGTAGTGTACAGTAGTGACTTGTACGGTATTTTTTATTAGTGTACCGTAGTGAATTAAGGTTCGTACACACGTGCAATTGCGAGTGCCGACCCATTGTGTATGGGCTGTATATGGGCACTTTCTTGGGCGAAACGGCAGTTCGGTCAGGGATCGTTGCTCGACAGGCCGGGTGGATCTTCCAACGAGCGCCCGCTTCTGCCGAGAAAGTGCCCATACACAGCATGATTATCGGGCAAAACGTCCATTGATACACATTGTGTATACGTACACGTTCACACGTGTGATCGGCACCTGCGATCTCACATGTGTACGAACCTTTAATAGTGCACAATAGTGTACAGTACTGACTAAGTAGTGCACAGTAGCGATTTAATAATGTTGTGACTTAAGTTTCGTACACATGACCAACTTGGCACTGAGCCACGATCCCCGACGATGATGCAATCATGTGACGAGTGGCCGTCACGGACGAGAATCATACGTGTGTATTCGTTCCATCAGGGGTCGTTCGTTCGGCGGGGGCCGTGGTTCGATACACACATCGGACGTGTGTACGAACATTAAGTGTGCAATATTGTTTTATTAGTGAACAGTAGTGATTTAGCAGTGTAGTGTGACGTTTTCTTGAAGATATCTGCGCTGTATGCAAAGGGTAGAACATTCCTTACATAATATATTTATATGGGGTATGCAGCTCCCACTTATAATTATAAATAAAGTGTACACACAATAAGCTATAACTTCCTACTGTACTGTCTAAGGGAAACACTATGGCAGCTCCCACCCATATGTATAAATATACAGAGAAGGAATGTTCTGTACACACAATAAGCTATAACTTCCTACTGTACTGTCTAAGGGAAACACTATGGCAGCTCCCACCCATATGTATAAATATAAATATACAGAGAAGGAATGTTCTGTACATACAATAAGCTATACCCTCATACTGTACTGTCTAAGGGAAACAATATGGCAGCTCCCACCCATATGTATAAATATAAATATACAGAGAAGGAATGTTCTGTACACACAATAAGCTATAACTTCCTACTGTACTGTCTAAGGGAAACAATATGGCAGCTCCCACCCATATGTATAAATATACAGAGAAGGAATGTTCTGTACATACAATAAGTTATACCCTCATACTGTACTGTCTAAGGGAAACAATATGGTAGCTCCCACCCATATGTATAAATATAAATATACAGAGAAGGATGTGACACACAATAGCTATACTCCTACTGTACTGACTAGAGGGAAACATATGGCAGCTCCCATATGTATAAATATAAATATACAGAGAAGGAATGTTCTGTACACACAATAAGCTATATCCTCATACTGTACTGTCTAAGGGAAACACTATGGAAGCTCCCACCCATATGTATAAATATAAATATACAGAGAAGGAATGTTCTGTACACACAATAAGCTATATCCTCATACTGTACTGTCTAAGGGAAACAATATGGCAGCTCCCACCCATATATATAAATATACAGAGAAGGAATGTTCTGTACACACAATAATCTATACCCTCATACTGTACTGTCTAAGGGAAACACTATGGCAGCTCCCACCCATATGTATAAATATACAGAGAAGGAATATTCCCATAATCACATTAAGCAATTCCCTCATATTATGCTGTATTGGGAAGCAGGATGGCAGCTCCCACTCATAGGTACACCTGCAAATAGAATTGTTGGAATGTTCTTTACCTTCTTACTGTAAATGAACTTCCTATTGGTTGTTGCATTAAATACATTTATTAACCCTTTGCAGACCTTCACTTCTAACTCCCCTTATACAGAGGAATCACACAAACCGTTCAAGTCCTAATTACCTTTAATTGTTTCTCAGTAAACCTGAACGTTAAGTCTGAGTCGGACCCTCACAGTGGAGCCTTGTCAGACCATGTGTTGCTCCTTTCATTGTTTGGGCCCTAATAGCACCTGTTGGGAATTTAAGGGGAACAGCTGTCAGGGAGGGAGGTTAAAAAAAGCTGCAATAATTAAGAACATAATATGGACTGTACCAGTGTGTGTGTGGGGGGGTGACATGTCCAACACTAAGAAGGTAGGAGCCCCCTCCTTACCCCTCCCCCCTCACCCAACCCCCTTTTTTTTCCACCAAGCAATTGACTCCTTCCTGCTGACAGAAGCACATTGTGAACTATATTCAAAAGTTACAGGAATGTCAGCGGACGAAGAACTCTCCAGCCTGGAACCCGACGCTCATGACAAGAGTAAAATTCCTCTTTATTCCCTTTTTATTAGTTCACAGTCAGGAAAGGGTTGGTGGCATTTTTTGATTCATTGGGATTCTGCGGCTGATGTTCCGCGGTCTGCGAAAGTTGGCAGCGACTGTCAGAGCATCATGGGAAATGTGGCATTGGGAACCTACCGCCTTGCTGGCTGGAGACTCAGGAGATCGCCAGAAAACGTTCAGGTTTTTTTTTTTTTTTTTTTTTCCTGTCGGGGAATTATTTCCTGCGATATTTATTTACCCGTTGGCGTTTTCGCGTTGTGTCGCTTTTCTGTGGCTTCGCCGTCTCTTTAAAAAGGAAAAAAAAAACAAAAAAAAAAACAATTTACGGATGTTGTCGATTTTCCAAGCCACATGGGGGGATTTAAAGATGACAGCTGTCAACTGGCGGACGTGAAATGTGCATTTCTGACCTGATTTCTGCAGCTGCTCGCAGGGTATTAGAATATTTAACGCTGCTTTGCCAAAGAGACGTTTAGGTTGATACAGATATTCATGGAAATAAATAGGTGTTGATTAAATGGATGTGGGGGGCTCTGTTTATATTATGGGGGGCTCAGGGCTCTGTTTATATTATGGGGGGCTCAGGGCTCTGTTTATATTATAGGGGGGCTCAGCTCGTTTGGAGAAGGATTTCATCTGTCTCTGTGTTTTTGGTTTATTGAAATGTAAAAATTGGATGTTGCATGGCCTTGAGTCTTCTAGAGGACTCTGGGATTTGTAGTCCAAACACAGCCGAACCAGTTGCATGTTGGGAAACTTCCATGTAGATGTCATTGAAATACTCTGTTGTGTAGTGAAACATAACAAGGGGTCCTGGTGTTTGTTGCTAATGAATTATTATTGTTTTGTGTTGGAATTAGATTCGATTCCAGTGGAAATGTTTAAATCTGGGGTGTTTGGGGGAATCTGGGTGTTTGGGGGCTAGTTGGGCCCAGGTTTGGGGTTCTGCGTTCAGACGGGCGATGTTCCCCTGTGTCGTGTCCTTTCCTGGTTCCTGTGTCGCAGTGGAGAGAATGCAGCTGATTTTTTGGCTCCGGGGCTCTGTTTGGCGATCCCAGGATTTTGGCTGCCGTTCCCAGGTCGCATTGTTCCACATGAAGGACTCGGTCTTTCTAGAGCGCTTGGCATGCGGTAAAGTGAGAGGGCACACAGATCACGCAGTATGTCACATTAACAATGGTTGGCACCGGCGAAGAGCCCCTTAGCCAGTGGATATTACCAACGGCAATGATGCGAAGAAACATATGGAAGGGGAAGGAAACTTGGGTGACAGAGGGAATTATTCAGTGTAAATACACTGAGAAAAAAAAAACACAGGAGCAGTTTAACCCTCTGAGCGCCGGGATTGAGCGAATAAATATTCGGCCTTGAGCGAACCGGGCCTGGTTGTTTGGCGTTATCGTTAAGATACGGTTAACCCATTCACCCCCGCCCCTCTGATTCCATCTCTCTCTGACGCTCTCCCCCTTTTATTCTTCCTGTAAACAGACCAATAAACAGACACTCCAACGCTCAGAATAGACTTTCTCTGGGATGATTACTCTGAGAAGTTACAATTGCATCTGCCAAGGGACATAAGTGCCTTTTAAATTGATCTCTCATTGTTCAGCCATAGAGAAGCCTTTTTCATGACGGTGACTCTTTGCCATTTTTCCTCCGCTCTGTGTCCTAGACGTGATTTATTCTGTTTACCTGCCTTAGTAACGCACTATCGGCTGTTTGGCCACCGACGGGTTCGGTTCAGTGAAACAAAACGCTCAGTGTTTCTTTTACAAACTGCGCTGGGCCGGTTAACCCCTCGGTAGCCAGAACGCCGCGCAACGTGTTCTTGTTTAAAGAAAAAATCTATGCAAACTGCGAGCGGTTTCAGCTGGTAGGGAATGCTGGGAGATGTAGTTAAGGACTGTTGGAAAGCTTTTAAATTTAAACACGTGTCAAGCAGGTGATAGCGGTTGGAAAGTAGTTGCCATACTGCTTGACATTTTTATTTTAGCCTTTTTTTTTTTTTTACAGCCTGCGTGTGAACCAGGCCCCTTCGTAACATTAAGGCTAGAAAAGCAGCTCTACAAACTCTCTACTGTTCTGCTACTGTCAGAAATGCGACTTCTGTGGCTTTAAGCTTGCAAGTCAGATACAAGGGCTCCTGTTCTTTTACGAGCTGCACTACAGAGTAGATTTTGTATAGCTGCGGGGTAGAGCTTTATCATGGGCTCGGCTGACAATAGACTTAAAAGTAAAATGACTCTATGGTGGTGTCTGAAGGTTTTGCAGCCCATTGTTAACTTACAATAGATTTCTGTTCCAGCATTCCTGCAACGGCGAGGTCTGCAAGCCTTTAATAACTGACAGCCCTCTCCCGCAAACAGCGCATTGACTTCGCCCTTTACTCGTTTCTGAAGAATAATTTTACCTTTTTATACACTGAAAGCACTTGGTACGTTTAACACAGAGAGAGACGAGATGTTCCAGAAAATGTTTTTCTTCTTCTGCTATTCACCCAAGATACAAATGATGTGTCCCCCCCCCCCCCGCAACAGAGACACCAGAAAATGCAATGGAGGGGGCGAGAAATGTGGACAAGTTTCCCTTTATACCACTTATCATAACGGCAAATTATTCATTAGGAAGGCGGGGACAGCATTAAAATATTTAATATTAATGAGATATATTATAGCGATTGACCTTTTGGATTTTTAGTTCAAATTGTTCCTTGTAAGGAATTTATCATTTCAAGTTTCACGTTCTGGGCCCATTGAAAGGTTTTACTTACTGTCCCTTTAAATGGCATTAACATTGATTTTCTTTTATTAGATTGTAAGCTCTGAAGATTAAGATTATTTTCCCTTATTAAGGGCTCGTTCACACCTGGTCCGTTTTTCGCTGCGTTTTTGCAACGGAGCGTTTTTAAAGACACAAGGACTCATACGATTCAATAGCACCCCGTCACACTTTTGCATTGCGATTGGGTCTGTTTGAATTCCAGTCCGATTTTACCGCGCGTTTCTATATATATATTGAAAACGCAATGTGAAAATCGGACACAAAAGCAGAGGACACTAGAAAGCTCAAAGCGCAATGGCTAGCATTATCGCCCGCGATTTCTGTGCGTTCCCACAAGTTTCAAAGAGAAACCGCGTGCGATTGCACGATAAAATGCTTGAACACAAAACGGAAACGGATGCGCAATCACGCAAAAAACTCGCTAGTGTGTCCTAGCCCAAACTGACAGATACACATGCTATGCGTTGAGTTCCCAGTCTGAATGAGCCCTAAATATGTTATTTGATGTTTCACATTTAAGGAAATCCCCTTAGTAGACACATTGTTATATACTGGATCTCGCTTTATTGTTTTAATATCAAATTTAAACTATGTGAAGGTTCCTCACAGTGATCTGTAATGTGTTTCTACCTTTAGGGAATCGAAGAAGATATTTTTCATCCAACAATGGGCTACCATTGGCTGTTCACTCAAAGTCTTGCCACAGAGTTTTCTATTATGAGACCTAAAGTTCTTTGGGCTCCATCACCTCCTCTCCCCTCTACGTGTAATCATCTTCCCGTTTGTGGGTGGGTTCTGTTGCCTCCTCATGCATGATGTCATAATTATATGTCACCAATCTGATCTAATCCCATAATCCTATTCATGCCTGGAGACTGTCCATTGTGTATCTGTAGGATACTCTCCTAGTACTATGCCCATGGTGCCCCCATCTTCTTCGTAGGTGGGAGTCATTCCATCCTACCTGACCATCTATTGCTCATAGCTTTACTGAGACATGTTCTGGTCCCTGCCATAGTCCCCCCATCTTTACATAAACCATGGCCTACAAGGGAGAGGACCGCTCATCCCTTCCTATCCAGACATTTAACATTACATTACTCCATCATATTTAAGAACAGACGATCGCATTAAAGGGAATCTTTAGAAATTTGTCGAAGTGACTGCTCTTAGCACTCGGGATAATGACAGTTCCAGTCTCTCTGGAGGAAAATTAACCAGTTTCTAATAATCTTGTCCTTCACGACTGTCTTTTCCTTTGATAAGTTAACAGGCATCCAGTGTATCGTCCTAGCAGGTGGTCGCCAAATAGCCAAACAATTCCAAATGCGTATAAACACGATTGCGAGGGCATCGACCGCCTACGTCTTTAAAAGGGGATAATAAACGTCCTCATTGTTATTAAGCCGAATCATATTGGGACCCTTCTCCAGTTTACACTTTCCATTTTCTTACTGAATAGCGCAGTCATAATCGCGAAATTTGAAAGCGGTCTCGTAATTGTGCGCCTGTCTCTTTTCCTGACACGAGTATACAATTACATTGTTCAGTTTGCTCAATTGTCCTCTGTGTTTGAATAGCATTTGTATTCAATGTTATATAAATTTTCGGCGGCGCCGTTAGCGTTCAAGGAGCGAATGTCAAAATAGTCGCCTGATGAAAAAAAAACACAGAAATTAGTCAGTGTTGGGGGGGAGGGGATGTTGTCCCTATAGTATGATGGACGTACCATGGAAGGGGAAAACTGTCATTGAGATTGGAATATGAAATTAAAGGGGAAGTTAATAACAACTCAACTTCAAGTGCAAACGACACAAAACTAACTAAAGGCTTGTACAGACGTGCGATTTTACACCAGACGACCAAGCGTCAATGGTGGTCCAAACGCAGCGCAATAATGTATCCTTCTCGTCGTTTGGAGCAGAAACTATCAGTATGTCTGTCAGAATAAAGACATAAAGATTGTTACCGACTGTAACAGCTGACCCCCATTCCATTAAAGGCACAGTACGCAGATCCATTTGTAGCTGGGTTGTTGTTTTGCCTTCCTCTGGATCAGCAGTTAGGCAGGAAATGTGGGTATTGCTGGACTGGACAGACGTATATCTTTATTCAACCTCAAATACTACACTAAACAGTGACAGATTTTTGTAAACTACAACTCCCAGCATTCCCCTGTGGGCCTTTTCACTACCCACCCAAGTCCTGCTGTACAGCGATTGTCGTTTTAATGGCTTGTGACTTATCTGCACTGTGGACGGCGCTTGGGGCCAGCGCTGGAACTAGAAAGGGCTTGTATCTATAGACCAGGTCTCTGCTGACAAAGGAAGGATTTTACTTATGAGTAAGAGTTTTATTATTTTTTAACTGTAAATATAGAAAAAGGGAGTGAAATGTCTGAAAAAACTTGGAATTTGAAAAAGACACAAAAATTCTCTAATTCCAGGGAGAATCAGGGTGACTAGAGAGGAAACTGTATAATTCTATTTCCCATCATATGGCAGGACTGATTGCATATGGCAGCACTAGGCTGGGCACACACTATCCGATATTTTGACTCAATCACTCGCCACAATAGTTCGGTCATTAGTTAAAAAGGCGACTGATTGTTCAGTTCATTGAAGACAACTCATAGAAAATCACTGCCGATATTTCTTTCCAATCCTCCAGTGCGAACGACATTTTGGATGATGAGGCTGAAATACTGGCAGTATATAAATCACTGTCAGTCAAAAATATCCCAAAATATCAGACCGCATGTACATCAATTCCAACCAGACCTCCTAAAGAGCTGACAATCTTAGTGCCCCGTGATAAACTCAACCTGTCAAAATGTCTTTCAGTCCATAGCGCCAAGAGGAAACACTTTCCATCACCGATAAAACAAACTCACATTGTGTATAATGTAATTTACATTATATCACTTTATATATTGACAAGGACACATATTGTATCACATTGTATATGATGATATTTAGATTGTATCACTTTATATATTGACAAGGAGACATATTGTATCACATTGTATATGATGTAATTTACATTATATCACTTTATATATTGACAAGGACACATATTGTATCACATTGTATATGATGATATTTAGATTGCATCACTTTATATATTGACAAGGACACATATTGTATCACATTGTATATGATGATATTTAGATTGTATCACTTTATATATTGACAAGGAGACATATTGTATCACATTGTATATGATGATATTAACATTGTATCACTTTATATATTGACAAGGACACATATTGTATCAAGCTGTATATTATGACAGTGGCTTTGTATTTAGACAAGGCCACATATTGTATCACACAATATAATGACACACATAGTATCACTGTATCATTGTATCAACATGTATATAAGAACATTTACATTGTATTGCTTTATATATAAGAACAATCTTATTATAAATATGGTTACAGACACCACTGCATTTTGTATATTGGAATTGGCAGATGTTTTATGTTTTAGACTAATCAGGGGGTTTCCATCTATCATGGACCCAGACGGCTGTCAGGGAATGCTGGGAGTTGTATTCTCCGCTATGGATTAGTGTGACTGTTTGGTGGATGATGATTACAGACATTCTCTGGATCACGTGGAATATTTCCTGACATTATTTTTAATTTTCTTTACCAGAAACCCCCAGCATTGAACGGCTCCTCTCTAAAGACTGGAAAGACAGACTCCTGGCCATGGGATCAGGGAACCTGGGAGATATTAAAGGTAAAGCAGCTTATGACAGTATGGCAGCTCCCACCCATATGTGCAAAGAAGATTGTGTGATACATAAGTTGTGTGTTGTGTTGTTAGTTGTGGGTAAAATTTTATGCTGTGTGAATGATTCCTTTAGACGTGATTGGTCGGTAGACTCTCTATTTACATTGAATGGGCATCTTCAGCCTCTTGTCTGCAGACCCCCCAGGCCATTTTTATTGGGCGATGCAATGTTGCCCGCTAAATAGCCAAGTCATCGTAAAACCCACCCAATGTATTATCGGGTTAACGTGCGGTTACTGCATCGTGGGATCTCGGGGGGTAAAGCTGGGTACACACGATTAGATATTTCGGTCCGATCGACTGATAGTTCAGTGTATCGGTCGATCGGACCGAAATTATTGAATCCGAATGTGCCCATGTCCGATTGACCGTTTGTCCGAATCGGACGAAAGGACGATCGGACAGGGTGGAAAACCTCGTCCGATCGGTCGCGGTGACTATCGGACGCGGCTGCTTTTGCCGCAACCGACAGTCCTTCCTCCTGGCCGACCGTTCGAAAGTATCGAACGGTCGGTCAGGAGGAAAAATCGCTAGGTGTGTACCTATCTTAAGGCTGTGTTCACAATATGCAATTTGTCGTCTCAATCGACCAATAGTTAAGTGTATCGGTCGGTTGGGCTGAAAATATTGCATGGGTTTTCGCCCGGACATGTCTCACCGATCCTCCGAATCGGCTACTTTTGCCGCGACAGACAGTCCTTTGTCCTGGACGACCAATCGGAAGTGCCGGTAGAATTGCATCGCTCTGTAAGGGATCATTTGTATCGCATACAGACACCACAATAATTACACACAGACACTGATCCATAACGTTATACTTATTAAAGGGGAACACAGATGTGTCGCTTATTCTGAAATACTTTGCATAGGCCCTAGTAAATAGATGCCCCCTAGTGGCCAAACTAAGCAGCTCATTCAACTTTTACCCATTAAAGTCACAGGAATGTAAAAGAATTCTAAATCATAAAGGTGACAATGTTTCTTTAAAGAGCAAATGAGAAACCCAACAGGAGACAACAAAATGAAAAGAGATCCAGGTGTTTAATAGACATGAACATTATTCCTTGTCCTGCATTTACCTGGTGCAACGCTCCACCCATTAAATCAACTCTCCACCTATTAGATCAATGCTCCACCCATTAAATCAACTGTCCACCTATTAGATCAACTCTCCACCCATTAAATCAACTCTCCGCCTATTAACGGGTGGTGGCTTGCAAGATTACTTTACACATTGTGCTTCATTTAGGGATGATTGTTGTCCGATGAATGGATACGTTTGGGACGGTTTCCAGACATTTCCCAGATTTCCTTGAGGCTTGGAAATGGCAAAAGACGATTTGATCGCCAGGGCTTACAACATTTCTTTTGGATTTGTGTTAACGTCTGTCCCAGCGAATCCCTTACCGAAAGTGCAGCCTTTGTGCATTTTCCGCCATGACGTGATTGAGTAAATAGCCGGTTTGAGTCAAAACTGTGCTGCCACCGAGATTGGTGGACAGAGCTGAGAATGTTTGGACAATGCTCCAGCCAATCTGTCGAGGGCCTGTCAAGTACGGTGAGATTTTAAAGTAACAGTTCTGCCAGATCAGTAGCCCTGGAACCCAGTTAATCCCGGGCGTGGGTACCAAGGAATATGAAGGGGGCGGGGTTAAAAGTGTTCTGTCGCACTTACGGTAACTACATTTTCTCCATTTTTGCGGACTGATACAGAGTTGTAGAAAAAGATCTAATTCACCGTGATGAAAGAAAATCCCTGACAGCGCAGCATGCCATTGGCTAGTTGGTTTCCGTGGGTTTCACGGATACTGGAGAGAAAAAAAAAAACAACTTTGGAGATTCAATAAATTTCTTATCGTTAAAAACGGTGCTAATTTTGCCCCAACCAGATGGTATTTAACATTTGAAAGCTAACATCTGATGGTTGGGCCAAAATTAGCACCATTTTTAGCAATAAGAACTTTTATTGAATAACCGTGTTGTTCCGTCTGCCAGAGGGAAAGAAAGGGGCAAGAAAAACGCGTTGGACACAAACTGCCCATTATAGAAAAAACACCCAAGGGGTTAAATTGCCATTTGAAATACTTTTCTTCTATTTAACTACAATGTAGTAAATATTTATTATTATGTAGATAAGGTATGAATTTTCAAACATTAAAGAGGAATACTGTGGTCCCCATGATGTGTCCGTTATTATAAAGGGAACACTCTTACCTTTAAAATGACTTCAGGATCAGCTTCTAGCTGCTGTCATCCAAAGTTACAGCAGTGTAAAGTGTGAATTTCTCTGCAGCACTGTGATCTGGACATCACCAGCACTTGGGGTCTCTCTAAGTTTCAGGTTGGAGCATGCCCACTGCTGGGACAGAACATCATCAGCTGCATCTCAAGCCCCAGCCCTGAACTTCTAAATCATTTTATAAGCCTGTCCATAGGTAGAGGAAGGAAAGGAAATGTAATGGCTTCAAGCTGTAACTAGCTTCAGAAATATTTCTGTGGGTTGTGGCTTCTTACACGGCTCATCATGTGACGGTCACAGAACTCAGACAGACAGACAGACAAAGGAGTTTAACGTTACAAGCCAAAAACTTAAATCCAGAGAGCTAGAGACATCGTTCCAAACTGTTTAAAAGGTATGAGAGGATTATAAACAGAGGACACATTTATGGAGACCACAGTTACCCTTAACCATGTCTGATAACGTAAAAAAAATGGACTTTCATCAGACAATTGCACAACCAATTTGATGTTGCAACAAGTAATAAGACTACGACTGTTATTCTCGCCTTCGTCGTAGATCGGCGTCTGCGCAAAGCAGAATTGATATTTCCATTATCCGAGGAGTCGTTATCCCGGGAAATATTATCCTGATGAACCCGTGCATTGTAACAAATGCTATTATTCAGGAGCTATACGGCTAGTGAGTGGATTATTTCTGTTAATCTCACCATCGGCGGCTGTTAATACTGCAGTGATTTACGTTCCCGTCCAGCCCCACAGAAGATTACAGACTGAATGAACCCAGGAGAAAGTCTATTAATTAACATGAGGCACTGAACATATTACACCTTTAAATACTTTCTTCCTGACTGGGAGAGAGCCGTGTGACACCCACTGGGTGACAATGACAGATGCTTAGGGCATTGGGTGTCTATAAGCTGTAAAGATATAAACCTGGGTAACAACAGTTCCAAGTGATTCCATCTGCTACAGTGTATCTACACTGTCTGACTGATGTCCCTGTACTGACTAGAAGGAAGATTGGGATGCAATCACTGTCAATACGACGAACCCAACGAGAGGCCTAATATCAGTACCGTGTGTACTTACCTTAAAGGATTATAAACCCCTTACCGGGTAATGCAATAATATCAGAGGATCTGACAATATAAGGGATAATGTGCCCCTTACAGTGGAATATAAGGATATTATGCAGCGAGGGGAATTATCCTTTATAATGTGCAAGTTTTTGTTGTTTGGTTACCTTTGTGCCTACCAGCGCCCTCTGGTGTTTGTTCTTACAAATGGCAGTGGCTCTGTACTGTTTACTGGATTTAGTGCATTTGGTTATTGTATTTATTTCATCATTTTTTATTTTTTTACCTAATCACACGATCTGTGACATAGCTATAACTGATAAGGATATAATTTACTAGGACTGACGTTATTAAGATAGAATTCACTATGAAAGAGCTGAATGAATATTATAGTGATGTCATTACTATTGTCTCGTTATAAAAGTGCAACCTGGAAGAGAGGGACAGAGAGAGACAGAGAGGACAGGGAGAGACAGGAGAGGGGGACAGAGAGGACAGAGAGAGGGACCAGAGAGAGGGACAGAGAGAGACAGAGAGGAGGGACGAGAGAGGACAGAGAGAGGGACAGAGAGAGGGACAGAGAGGGGACAGTGGAGAGACAGAGAGAGTGACAGAGGAGACAGAGAGGGACAGAGAGAGGGAGAGAGAGAGGGGACAGAGAGAGGGACAGAGGGAGACAGGAAGGGACAGAGAGAGTGACAGAGGAGCAGGGAAAGGGACAGAGAGAGTGACAGAGGGAGACAGGGAAGGGACAGAGAGGGGACAGAGGGAGACCAAAAAGGGAAAAGAGAGGGACAGAGAGAGGGACAGAGAGAGGGACAGAGAGAGGGACAGAGAGAGGGACAGAGAGAGGGACAGAGAGGGACAGGGAGAGGGACAGAGAGAGACAGGAGAGAGGACAAAAGAGTGACAGAGAGGGAAGAGGGAGACAGGAGAGGGACAGAGAGAGGGACAGAGAGGGACAGAGGGAGACAGGGAGAGGGACAGAGAGAGGGACAGAGAGGGACAGAGAGAGGGACAGAGAGAGACAGAGAGAGGGACAGAGAGGGACAGGGAGAGGGACAGAGAGAGACAGGGAAAAGGGACAGAGAGAGGGACAGAGGAGACAAAGAGAGGACACAGAGAGGGACAGAGAGAGGGACAGAGGGAGACAAAGAGAGGACACAGAGAGGACAGAGAGAGGACAGAGAGGGACAGAGGGAGACAAAGAGAGGGACAGAGAGAGAGACTTAGAGAGAGTGACAGAGGGACGAGAGAGGGACAACAGAGACAGAGAGAGGGACAGAGGGAGAAGAGAGAGGGACAGCGAGAGACAGAGAGGGACAGAGGGAGACAGAGAGAGGAACACAGAGAGGGACAGAGAGAGACAGAGAGAGAGGGACAGAGAGAGGGACAGAGAGAGAGACAGAGAGAGGGACAAAGGGAGACAAGAGAGAGGGACAGAGAGGGACAGTGAGGGACAGAGAGGGACAGAGGGAGACAGAGAGAGGACAGAGAGAGAGACAGAGAGAGGGACAGAGAGACAGACAGAGATAGAGAGAGACAGAGAGAGAGGACAAAGAGAGGGACACAGAGAGGGACAGAGGAGACAGAGAGAGGGACAGAGAGAAGGGACAGACAGAGAGGGACAGAGGGAGACAGAGGAGGAACACAGAGAGGGACAGAGAGCAGTCAGAGAGGAGAGGGACAGAGAGAGGACAGAGAGAGATACAGAGAGAGGGACAAAGGGAGACAGAGAGAGGGACACAGAGGAGGGACAGTGAGGGACGATAGGAGACAGAGAGAGGGACAGAGAGAGGGACAGAGGGAGACAGAGAGAGGGACAGAGAGAGGACAGAGAGACAGACAGAGATAGAGAGAGACAGAGAGAGAGGACACAGAGGCACAGAGAGGACAGAGAGAGACAGAAGAGAGACAAGAGAGGGAAAGAGGAGACAGAGAGGGACAAGAGACAGGACAGAGATAGAGAGAGACAGGAGAGAGACACAGAGAGGAACAAGAGGGGACAGAGAGAGAAGAGAGAGGGGACAGAGAGAGGGACAGAGAGAGACAGAGAGGGGACAAGAGGGACAAAGGAGCAATGAGACCTTCCATGGTCGCTCACTAAATACAGCTGGGGACACAGTTGAACTATTGTGTTTGGGAAATTCTTTTGGTCAGTAAATAACTGTCCCTATGACCTGTGCGGAGAACACAGAATTCAAATGCATTTGCCCAGGGGGGAGGGGGAGGCGTAATTGGGTCCTTCCATCTTTCAAACAAATAGACAATAATTCCAACCCCTATGGTACACCTACAAGAGGCTTTTTCAAGTTTTCTGTGTGAACTGGTCCCAATAAATCACCAGTAACTGTCCTGGGTTTTTAACAAATGACTGAACTCCACAATTAAATAAATAAACAACAGAGCCAGAGTTAATTTAACGGGCAAAGGGTAATTTAATGGGTGGAGAGTTGATTAATGGGTGGAGCAGTTGAACTAATAGGCGGAGAGTTGATTAAATGGGTGAGAGTTGAACTAATAGCGGAGAGTTGATTTATGGGTGGAGAGTTGATCTATAGGCGGAGGTTGATTAATGGTGTAGAGTTGATCTAATAGGCGGAGAGTTGATTTAATGGGTGGAGAGTTGATCTAATAGGAGAGTTGATTAATGGGTGAGAGAGTTAGAAGTGTAAAGAGTAGAAAGGAGAAAAAGTTGAAGGGAGAGTTAAGAAGGGTTGTGAAAAGAGTTGATCTAATAGGCGGAGAGTTGATTTAATGGGTGGAGGTTGATCAGATAAACTCTCCACCCATATTTTTAAATGAAAAGCGCCGCCGATGGAGTAGGGCAAGCTCGCACCACACCCAGGTAAAGCAACGTCCGCGATGAGTGCAACGCGGCCAACCATTAATCAACTCGCCACCATGAAATTACCCTTTTGCCTTTAAATTAACTCTGGCTCTGTTGTTTATTTATTTTAATTGTGGAGTTCAGTCATTTTGTTAAAAAAACCAGGACAGTTACTGGTGATTTATTGGGACCAGTTCACACAGAAAACTTGAAAAAGCCTCTTGTAGGTGCTACCATAGGGGTTGGAATTATTGTCTATTGTTTGAAAGATGGAAGGACCCAATTACGCCTCCCCCTCCCCCCTGGGCAAATGCATTTGAATTCTGTGTTCTCCGCACAGGTCATAGGGACAGTTATTTACTGACCAAAAGAATTTCCCAGAACACAATAGTTCAACTGGGTCCCCAGCTGTATTTAGTGAGCGACCATGGAAGGTCTCATTGCTCTCTCTTTGTCCCTCTTTGTCCCTCTCTCTGTCTCCTCTGTCCCTCTCTCTGTCCCTCTCTCTGTCTCTCTCTGTCCCTCTCTGTGTCCCTCTCTGTGTCTCTCTCTCTGTCTCTCTTCTCTTGTCTGTCTCTCTGTCCCTCTCTTTTCCTTGCCCTTCTCTGTCTCTCTCTCTGTTCTCTCTCTGTCCCTCTCTGTGTTCCTCCTCTGTGTCTCTTCTCTGTCTCTCTCTATCTCTGTCTGTCTCTCTGTCCCTCTCTCTGTCTCTCTCTCTGTCCCTCTCTCTGTCTCCCTCGTGTCCCTCTCCTGTCCCTCTTCTGTCTCTTCTGTCCCTCACTGTCCCTCTCTCTGTCCCTCTCTTGTCTCCCTTTGTCCCTCTCTCCCCTCTGTCCCTCTCTCTGTCCCTTTCCCTGACTCTCTCTGTCCCTCTCTTGTGTTCCTCTCTTGTCTCCTCTGTCCCCTCTGTCTGTCTCTCTCTGTCCTCTCTCTGTCTCCCTCTGTCCTCTCTGTGTCCTCTCTGTGTTCCTTCTGTCTCTCTCTATCTCTGTCTGTCTCTCTGTCCCTCTCTCTGTCTCTCTCTCTGTCCTCTCTCTGCTCCCTCTATGTCCTTCTCTGTCCCTCACTGTCCTCTCTCTGTCCCTCCTGTCTCCTTTGTCTCTCTCTGTCTCTCTCTCTGTCCCTTCTCTGTCCCTCTCTCTCTGTCTCTCTCTGTCCCTCTCTGTGTTCCTCTCTCTGTCTCCCTCTGTCCCTCTCTCTGTCTCTCTGTCTTCTGTCCCTCGTCCCTCTCTCTGGTCCGCTGTCCTCTCTCTGTTCCTCTGTCACTACTCTAAGTCTCTCTCTCTGTCCCTCTCTTTGTCTCCCTCTGTCCCTCTCTGTCCCTCTTCTGTCCCTCTCTGTGTCCCTCTCTTTGTCTCCCTCTGTCCCTCTCTCTGCCCTCTCTGTGTCCCTCTCTTTGTCTCCCTCTGTCCCTCTCTCTGTCCCTTTCCCTGTCTCTCTCTGTCCCTCTCCCTGTCCCTCTCTGTCCTCTCTCTGTCTCTCTCTGTGTCCCTCTCTCTGTCACTCTCCCTGTCTCCCTCTGTCCCTCTCTCTGTCCCTCTCTCTGTCCCTCTCCCTGTCTCCCTCTGTCCCTCTCTCTGTCCCTCTCTCTGTCCCTCTCCCTGTCTCCCTCTGTCCCTCTCTGTCACTCTCTTTGTCCCTTCCCTGTCTCTTCTGTCCCTCTCCTGTCCCTCTCTGTCCCTCTCTCTGTCCCTCTCTTGTCCCTCTCTCTGTCCCTCTCTGTCTCTTCTGTCCCTCTCTTTGTCTCCTCTGTCCCTCTCTCTGTCCCTTTCCCTGTTCTCCCTCTGTCCTTCTCTGTCCCTTTCCTGTCTCCCTCTGTCACTCTCTCTGTCCCTTTCCCTGTTCTCCCTCTGTCATCTCTCTGTCCCTCTCCCTGTCTCTCTCTGTCCCTTTCCCTGTCTCCCTCTGTCACTCTCTTGTCTCTCCCTGTCCCTCTCTGTCCCTCTCTCTGTCCCTCTCTCTGTCCCTTCTCTGTCCCTCTCTCTGTCTCTTCTCGTCCCTCTCTCTGCCCTCTCTCTGTCTCTCTCTGTCCCTCTCTCTGTCTCCCCTGTCCCTCTCTGTCTCTCTCTGTCCCTCTCTTCAGGTTGCACTTTTTAACGGAGAGCAATAGTAAAGACATCACTATAATATTCATTCAGCTCTGTCTAGTGAATTCTATCTTAATAATCGTCAGTCCTAGTAAATTATATCCTTATACAGTTATAGCTATGTCACAGATCGTGTGATTAGGTAAAAAAAAATAAAAAATGATGAAATAAAATACAAAAACAAATGCAGCTAAATCCAGTAAACAGTACAGAGCCACTGCCATTTGTAAGAAACAAACACCAGAGGGCGCTGGTAGGCAACAAAGGTAACCAAACAACAAAAACTTGCACATTATAAAGGATAAATTCCCCTCGCTGCATAATATCCTTATATTCCACTGTAAGGGGCACATTATCCCTTATATATTGTCAGATCCTCTGATATTATTGCATTACCCAGTAAGGGGTTTATAATCCTTTAAGGTAAGTACACACGGTACTGATATTAGGCCTCTCGTTGGGTTCGTCAGTATTGACAGTGATTGCATCCCATCTTCCTTCTAGTCAGTACAGGGACATCAGTCAGACAGTGTAGATAACATCTGTAGCAGATGGAATACATTGGAACTGTGTGTACCCAGGTTTATATCTTTACAGCTTATAGACACCAATATGCCCTAATGCATCTGTCATTGTCACCCAGTGGGTGTCACCCGGCTCTCTCCAGTCAGGAAGAAAGTATTTAAAGGTGTAATATGTATCAGTGCCTCATGTTAATTAATAGAGTTTCTCCTGGGTTCATTCAGTCTGTAATCTTCTGTGGGGCTGGACGGGAACGTAAATCACTGCAGTATTACAGCCGCCGATGGTAGATTAACAGAAATAATCCACTCACTAGCTATAGCTCCTGAATAAATAGCATTTGTTACAATGCACGGGTTCATCAGGAAAATATTTCCCGGGATAAGACTCCTCGGATAAATGGAAATATCAATCTGCTTTGCGCAGGACGGCGATCTACGACGAAGGCGAGAATAACATCGTAGTCTTATTACTTGTGTGCAACAATCAAATTGTGGTGGCAGATTGTCTGATGAAAGGTCCATTTTTTTTACGTTATCAGACATGGTTAAAGGGTAACTGTGGTCTCCATAAATGTGTCCTCTGTTTATAAAATCCTCTCATACCTTTTAAACAAGTTTGGAACGATGTCTCTAGCTTCTCTGGATATTAATTATTGGCTTGTAACGTTAAACTCCTTTGTCTGTCTGGTCTGTCTGAGTTCTGTGACCGTCACATGATGAGCCGTGTAAGAAGCCACAACCCACAGAAATATTTCTGAAGCTAGTTAGCAGACTTGAAGCCATTATCATTTCTGTTCCTTCCTCTACCTATGGACAGGCTTATAAAATGATTTAGAAGTTCAGGGCTGGGGCTTGAGATGCAGCTGATGATGTTCTGTCCCAGCAGTGGGCATGCTCCAACCTGAAACTTAGAGAGACCCCAAGTGCTGGTGATGTCACAGATCACAGTGCTAGCAAGAAATTCACACTTTACACTGCTGTAACTTTGGATAGACAGCAGCTAGAAGCATGATCCTGAAGTCATTTAAAGGTAAGAGTGTTCCCTTTATAATAACGGACAAGCATGGGGACCACAGTGTTCCTCTTTAAATGTTTGAAAATTCATACCTTTTACTCATTAATAATAAATATTTAACTACATTGTGTAAATAGAAGAAATATTTCAAAATGGCAATTTAACCCCTTGGGATGTTTTTCTATAAGTGGCAGTTTGTGTCCAACGCGTTTTTCTTGCCCCTTTTCTTTCCCTCTGGCAGACGGAACAACACGGTTATTCAATAAAAGTTCTTATTGCTAAAAATGGTGCTAATTTTGCCCCAACCAATCAGATGTTAGCTTTCAAATGTTAAATACCATTGGTTGGGGCAAAATTAGCACCGTTTTTAACGATAAGAAATTTTATTGAATCTCCAAAGTGTTTTTTTTTTCTCTCCAGTATCCGTGAAACCACGGAAACCAACTAGCCATGGCATGCTTGCGCTGTCAGGGATTTTTCTTTCATCACAGGTGAATTAGATCTTTATTCTACCAACTCTGTATCAGTCGCACAAAATGGAGAAAATGTAGTTACCGTAAGTGCAGACAGAACGACTTTTTAACCCCGCCCCCTTCATATTCCTTGGTACCCCACCGCCCGGGATTAACTGGGTTCCAGGGCTACTGATCTGGCAGAACTGTATTTAAAATCTCACCGTACTTGACAGGCCCTCGCAGATTGGCTGGAGCATTGTCCAAACATCTCCAGCTCTGTCAGACCAATCTCGGTGGCAGCACAGTTTGACATCAACCGGCTATTTACATCAATCAATGTATGGCGGAAAATGCACAAGAGGCGCACTTCGGTAAGGGGATTCGCTGTGACGACGTTAACACAAATCCAAAGAGGAAATGTTGTCAGCCTGGCGATCAAATCGTCTTTTGCCATTTCCAAGCCTCAAGGAAATCTGGGAAATGTCTGGAAACCGTCCAAACGTATCCATTCATCGGACAACAATCATCCCTAAATGAAGCACAATTGGTAAGTAATCTGCAAGCCACCAATCCCCCCAGAACCATTCCCGGCTTAAAGGAAAATGGAAGGCTGTCAACAAAGTCCCTAATTTATTGCCCATAAAAACTCTTTACCTGCCTGTTATTCACTGTGCTTTCTATTGAGATGCTGTCTGGATTTTCTATAGCAGGAGAGAAGGGCAATGACACGTGTAGCAGGGAATACTGGGAAAATACAGGGGTATTGTGGGTATTTACGTGACTGCAGAAATGATCCCTGGTCAGTCAGAATGAATGTGACAGTGTCATCAGGTTATAATCAGTGTTTAGCTATGTCATCAGTTATAATCATGTTTAGGACATGTCATTCAGTTATAATCGGTGTTTAGTTATGTCATCAGTATAATCAGTGTTAGCTATGTTATCAGTTATAATTAGGTTTAGCTATGTCATCAGTTTATAATTAGTGTTTAGCTATGTTCATCAGTTATAAATCAGTGTTTAGCATGTGGATCCCAGTTATCTATTAGATCAACTCTCCACCCATTAAATCAACTCTCCGCCTATTAGATCAACTCTCCACCCATTTAATCAACTCTCCGCCTATTAGTTCAACTCTCCACCCATTAAATCAACTCTCCACCCATTAAATTACCCTTTTGCCCTTTAAATTAACTCTGGCTCTGTTGTTTATTTATTTTAATTGTGGAGTTCAGTCATTTTGTTAAAAACACCAGGACAGTTACTGGTGATTTATTGGGACCAGTTCACACAGAAAACTTGAAAAAGCCTCTTGTAGGTGCTACCATAGGGGTTGGAATTATTGTCTATTGTTTGAAAGATGGAAGGACCCAATTACGCCTCCCCCCTCCCCCCTGGGCAAATGCATTTGAATTCTGTGTTCTCCGCACAGGTCATAGGGACAGTTATTTACTGACCAAAAGAATTTCCCAGAACACAATAGTTCAACTGTGTCCCCAGCTGTATTTAGTGAGCGACCATGGAAGGTCTCATTGCTCTCTCTTTGTCCCTCTTTGTCCCTCTCTCTGTCTCTCTCTGTCCCTCTCTCTGTCCCTCTCTCTGTCTCTCTCTGTCCCTCTCTGTGTCCCTCTCTGTGTCTCTCTCTCTGTCTCTCTCTATCTCTGTCTGTCTCTCTGTCCCTCTCTCTGTCTCCTCTCTCTGTCCCTCTCTCTGTCCCTCTCTCTGTCTCTCTCTGTCCCTCTCTCTGTCTCTCCCTGTCCCTCTCTGTCTCTCTCTGTCCCTCTCTTCCAGGTTGCACTTTTATAACGGAGAGCAATAGTAAATGACATCACTATAATATTCATTCAGCTCTGTCATAGTGAATTCTATCTTAATAATCGTCAGTCCTAGTAAATTATATCCTTATTACAGTTATAGCTATGTCACAGATCGTGTGATTAGGTAAAAAAAAATAAAAAATGATGAAATAAAATACAATAACCAAATGCAGCTAAATCCAGTAAACAGTACAGAGCCACTGCCATTTGTAAGAAACAAACACCAGAGGGCGCTGGTAGGCAACAAAGGTAACCAAACAACAAAAACTTGCACATTATAAAGGATACATTCCCCTCGCTGCATAATATCCTTATATTCCACTGTAAGGGGCACATTATCCCTTATATATTGTCAGATCCTCTGATATTATTGCATTACCCAGTAAGGGGTTTATAATCCTTTAAGGTAAGTACACACGGTACTGATATTAGGCCTCTCGTTGGGTTCGTCAGTATTGACAGTGATTGCATCCCAATCTTCCTTCTAGTCAGTACAGGGACATCAGTCAGACAGTGTAGATACATCTGTAGCAGATGGAATCACATTGGAACTGTGTGTACCCAGGTTTATATCTTTACAGCTTATAGACACCAATATGCCCTAATGCATCTGTCATTGTCACCCAGTGGGTGTCACACGGCTCTCTCCCAGTCAGGAAGGAAAGTATTTAAAGGTGTAATATGTATCAGTGCCTCATGTTAATTAATAGACGTTCTCCTGGGTTCATTCAGTCTGTAATCTTCTGTGGGGCTGGACGGGAACGTAAATCACTGCAGTATTACAGCCGCCGATGGTAGATTAACAGAAATAATCCACTCACTAGCCGTATAGCTCCTGAATAAATAGCATTTGTTACAATGCACGGGTTCATCAGGATAATATTTCCCGGGATAACGACTCCTCGGATAAATGGAAAATATCAATTCTGCTTTGCGCAGGACGGCGATCTACGACGAAGGCGAGAATAACAGTCGTAGTCTTATTACTTGTTGCAACAATCAAATTGTGTGTGGCAGATTGTCTGATGAAAGGTCCATTTTTTTTACGTTATCAGACATGGTTAAAGGGTAACTGTGGTCTCCATAAATGTGTCCTCTGTTTATAATAATCCTCTCATACCTTTTAAACAAGTTTGGAACGATGTCTCTAGCTTCTCTGGATATTAAGTTATTGGCTTGTAACGTTAAACTCCTTTGTCTGTCTTGTCTGTCTGAGTCTGTGACCGTCACATGATGAGCCGTGTAAGAAGCCACAACCCACAGAAATATTTCTGAAGCTAGTTACAGACTTGAAGCCATTATCATTCTCTGTTCCTTCCTCTACCTATGGACAGGCTTATAAAATGATTTAGAAGTTCAGGGCTGGGGCTTGAGATGCAGCTGATGATGTTCTGTCCCAGCAGTGGGCATGCTCCAACCTGAAACTTAGAGAGACCCCAAGTGCTGGTGATGTCACAGATCACAGTGCTAGCAAGAAAATTCACACTTTACACTGCTGTAACTTTGGATAGACAGCAGCTAGAAGCATGATCCTGAAGTCATTTTAAAGGTAAGAGTGTTCCCTTTATAATAACGGACACATGCATGGGGACCACAGTAGTTCCTCTTTAAATGTTTGAAAATTCAATACCTTTTATCTACATTAATAATAAATATTTAACTACATTGTAGTTAAATAGAAGAAAGTATTTCAAAATGGCAATTTAACCCCTTGGGGATGTTTTTCTATAAATGGGCAGTTTGTGTCCAACGCGTTTTTCTTGCCCCTTTTCTTTCCCTCTGGCAGACGGAACAACACGGTTATTCAATAAAAGTTCTTATTGCTAAAAATGGTGCTAATTTTGCCCCAACCAATCAGATGTTAGCTTTCAAATGTTAAATACCATCTGGTTGGGGCAAAATTAGCACCGTTTTTAACGATAAGAAATTTTATTGAATCTCCAAAGTGTTTTTTTTTTTCTCTCCAGTATCCGTGAAACCCACGGAAACCAACTAGCCAATGGCATGCTTGCGCTGTCAGGGATTTTCTTTCATCACAGGTGAATTAGATCTTTATTCTACCAACTCTGTATCAGTCGCACAAAATGGAGAAAATGTAGTTACCGTAAGTGCAGACAGAACGACTTTTTAACCCCGCCCCCTTCATATTCCTTGGTACCCACCGCCCGGGATTAACTGGGTTCCAGGGCTACTGATCTGGGCAGAACTGTACTTTAAAATCTCACCGTACCTTGACAGGCCCTCGACAGATTGGCTGGAGCATTGTCCAAACATTCTCAGCTCTGTCAGACCAATCTCGGTGGCAGCACAGTTTTGACATCAACCGGCTATTTAACATCAATCACTGTCATGGCGGAAAATGCACAAGAGGCTGCACTTTCGGTAAGGGGATTCGCTGTGACAGACGTTAACACAAATACCAAAGAGGAAATGTTGTCAGCCCTGGCGATCAAATCGTCTTTTTGCCATTTCCAAGCCTCAAGGAAATCTGGGAAATGTCTGGAAACCGTCCCAAACGTATCCATTCATCGGACAACAATCATCCCTAAATGAAGCACAATTGTGTAAAGTAATCTGCAAGCCACCAATCCCCCCCAGACCCATTCCCGGCTTAAAGGAAAATGGAAGGCTGTCAACCAAATGTCCCTAATTTATTGCCCATAAAACTCTTTACCTGCCTGTTAATTCACTGTGCTTTCTATTGAGATGCTGTCTGGATTTTCTTATAGCAGGAGAAAGGGCAAATGACACGTGTAGCAGGGAATACTGGGAAATACAGGGGTATTGTGGGTATTTACGTGACTGCAGAACTGATCCCTGGTCAGTCAGAATGAATGTGACAGGTGTCATCAGTTATAATCAGTGTTTAGCTATGTCATCAGTTATAATCAGTGTTTAGCTATGTCATCAGTTATAATCAGTGTTTAGTTATGTCATCAGTTATAATCAGTGTTTAGCTATGTTATCAGTTATAATTAGTGTTTAGCTATGTCATCAGTTATAATTAGTGTTTAGCTATGTTATCAGTTATAATCAGTGTTTAGCTATGTTATCAGTTATAATCAGTGTTTAGCTATGTTATCAGTTATAATCAGTGTTTAGCTATGTCATCAGTTATAATCAGTGTTTAGCTATGTCATCACTTATAATGTGGGTTTAGCTATGTCATCAGTTATAATCAGTGTTTAGCTATGTTATCAGTTATAATCAGTGTTTAGCTATGTCATCAGTTATAATTAGTGTTTAGCTATGTCATCAGTTATAATCAGTGTTTAGCTATGTCTATTAGATCAACTCTCCACCCATTAAATCAACTCTCCGCCTATTAGATCAACTCTCCACCCATTAAATCAACTCTCCGCCTATTAATACCCTCAGCTCACACACAAACATCATACATACTGCACCTGCACAACACACGTGTATCATATAAACTGGTTTTGGACTGTATATTTATATTTATACATATGGGTGGGAGCTGCCATAGTGTTTCCCTTAGACAGTACAGTATGAGGGTATAGCTTATTGTATGTACAGAACATTCCTTCTCTGTATATTTATACATATGGGTGGGAGCTGCCATAGTGTTTCCCTTAGACAGTACAGTATGAGGGTATAGCTTATTGTGTGTACAGAACATTCCTTCTCTGTATATTTATATTTATACATATGGCAGCTCCCACCCATATGTATAAATATACATTCCTTCTCTGTATATTTATACATATGGGTGGGAGCTGCCATAGTGTTTCCCTTAGACAGTACAGTATGAGGGTATAGCTTATTGTGTGTACAGAACATTCCTTCTCTGTATATTTATATTTATACATATGGGTGGGAGCTGCCATATTGTTTCCCTTAGACAGTACAGTATGAGGGTATAGCTTATTGTATGTACAGAACATTCCTTCTCTGTATATTTATATTTATACATTTGGGTGGGAGCTGCCATATTGTTTCCCTTAGACAGTACAGTATGAGGGTATAGATTATTGTATGTACAGAACATTCCTTCTCTGTATATTTATATTTATACATATGGCCCACTGATACCACTGATACGGACCACTGATACAGACCACTGATACCATTGATACGGACCACTGATACCACTGATACGGACCACTGATACCACTGAGCCCATATCAATGTATCAGTGGTCCATATCAGTGGTATCAGTGGTCCGTATCAGTGGTATCAGTGGTCCGTATCAATGGTATCAGTGGTCTGTATCAGTGGTCCGTATCAGTGGTATCAGTGGTCTGTATCAGTGGTCTGTATCAGTGGTATCAGTGGTCCGTATCAGTGGTATCAGTGGTCTGTATCAGTGGTCCGTATCAGTGGTATCAGTGGTCTGTATCAGTGGTCCATATCAGTGGTATCAGTGGTCCGTATCAGTGGTCTGTGAAGAGTAAGTCTCCATTTGAAAACTGCCTTCCCATAAATGAACTCACCCCCTCTGAGCCACACACATAGCAGGGCAAACTAAGGGCTAGGCTACACTAGCGCACAAGAAAAGCACGCACAACCGGGTGCGATAAAGGCTCACGATTTTGTGCTTGATTCCTGTGCATTGCAGTGTGGCCTCAGCCTAAGGGGGTATCTTTCCAACACACATTTCCCTACCTCCCTCCGATAATTCAGCCAATCAGTGAGGGATTCCACAGTCATTGTATTATTGTGAGCTGGCAATTAAATGGAACTCAGAATTCACTACAGGACTTGTCCCCCCTGCTGTACATTGCCAATAAAATAGAGATGTCATGTTCTATTGATAGATTGCGTGTGTGTCGCTAGCAATATCTCCTAGGGTGACAACATCATTTCATTATAGAAGGGCGGCTATAGGACAGACAGATGGAAATGTTAGAGCGGTGGGCATATGTCAATATAACAGATTGTAGTGGAATGCAGATAATGGCACATGGACAGCACATGTTATTGTAACTAGCAAAATGGATTTGGACCACTGAGTATAGTGGGGCCTACATTATATTTATGGATATTGGCGGAAGCTTCCATAGACATAGATTTCCCATAGACAGTACAGTATGAGGGTATAGCTTATTGTATGTACAGAACATTCCTTCTCGTATATTTATATTTATATATATGGGTGGGAGCTGCCATATTGTTTCCCTTAGACAGTACAGTATGAGGGTATAGCTTATTGTATGTACAGAACATTCCTTCCTGTATATTTATATTTATATATATGGGTGGGAGCTGCCATATTGTTCCCTTAGACAGTACAGTATGAGGATATAGATTATTGTGTGTACAGAACATTCCTTCTCTGTATATTTATACATATGGGTGGGAGCTGCCATATTGTTTCCCTTAGACAGTACAGTATGAGGGTATAGCTTTTGTATGTACAGAACATTCCTTTCTGTATATTTATATTTACATATGGGTGGGAGCTGCCATATGTTTCCCTTAGACAGTACAGTATGAGGATATAGTTATTGTGTGTACAGAACATTCCTTCTCTGTATATTTATACATATGGGTGGGAGCTGCCCTATTGTTTCCCTTAGACAGTAACAGTATAAGGGTATAGCTTATTGTGGTGTACAGAACATTCCTTCTCTGTATATTATACATATGGGTGGGAGCTGCCAATTGTTTCCCTTAGACAGTACAGTATGAGGGTATAGCTTATTGTGTGTACAGAACATTCCTTCTCTGTATTTTATTTATACATATGGGTGGGAGCTGCCATAATGTTCCCTTAGACAGTACAGTATGAGGGTAAGCTTATTGTCTGTACAGAAACATTCTCTCTGTATATTTATATATAACATAGGGTGGGAGCTGCCATATTGTTTCCTTAGACAGTACAGTATGAGGGTATAGCTTATTGTATGTACAGAACATTCCTTCTCTGTATATTTATATTTATACATATGGGTGGGAGCTGCCATATTGTTTCCCTTAGACAGTATAGTATGAGGGTATAGCTTATTGTATGTACAGAACATTCCTTCTCTGTATATTTATATTTATACATATGGGTGGGAGCTGCCATATTGTTTCCCTTAGACAAGTACAGTATGAGGGTATAGCTTATTGTGTGTACAGCATTCCTTCTCTGTATATTTATACATATGGGTGGAGCTGCCATATGTGTTAGACAGTACAGTATGAGGGTATAACTTATTGTGTACAGAACATTCCTTCTCTGTATATTTATACATATGGGTGGGAGCTGCCATATTGTTTCCCTTAGACAGTACAGTATGAGGGTATAGCTTATTGTCTGTACAGAACATTCCTTCTCGTATATTTATACATACGGGTGGGATGCCATATTGTTCATAGACAGTACAGTATGAGGGTATAGCTTATTGTCTGTACAGAACATTCCTTCTCTGTATATTTATACATATGGGTGGGAGCTGCCATATGTTTCCCTTAGACAGTACAGTATGAGGGTATAACTTATTGTGTGTACAGAACATTCCTTCTCTGTATATTTTATACATATGGGTGGGAGCTGTCATATGTTTCCCTTAGACAGTACAGTATGAGGGTATAGCTTATTGTGTGTACAGAACATTCCTTCTCTGTATATTATATTTATACATATAGGTGGGAGCTGCCATATTGTTTCACTTAGACAGTACAGTACGAGGGTATAGCTATTGTGTGTACAGAACATTCCTTCTCTGTATATTATATTTATACATATAGGTGGGAGCTGCCATAGTGTTTCCCTTAGACAGTACAGTATGAGGGTATAGCTTATTGTTGTACAGAACATTCCTTCTGTATATTTTATTTATAAATATAGTTGTGAGCTGCCATAGTGTTTCCCTTAAACAGTACAGTATGAGAGTATAGCTTATTGTATGTACAGAACATTCCTTCTCTGTATATTTATATTTATACATATAGGTGGGAGCTGCATATGGTTTCCCTTAGACAGTACAGTATGAGGGTTAGCTATTGTATGTACCGAACATTCCTTCTATGTATATTTATACATATGGGTGGGAGCTGCCATATTGTTTTCACTTAGACAGTACAGTATGAGGGTATAGCTTATTGTGTGTACAGAACATTCCTTCTCTGTATATTTATACATTGGGGGAGCTGCCATATGTTTCCCTTAGACAGTACAGTATGAGGGTATAGCTTATTGTATGTACAGAACATTCCTTCTCTGTATATTTATACATGGGTGGGAGCTGCCATATTGTTTCCCTTAAACAGTACAGTATGAGGGTATAGATATTATTTTGTACAGAACATTCTTTCTCTGTATATTTATACATGGGTGGGAGCTGCCATATTGTTTCCTTAGACAGTACAGTATGAGGGTATAGATTATAGTAGTACAGTATGAGGGTATAACTATTGAGTGTACAGAACATTCCTTCTCTGTATATTATACATATGGGTAGAGATGCCATATTGTTTCCCTTAGGTACAGTATAAGAGTATAGCTTATTGTATGTACAGAACATTCCTTCTCTGTATATTTATACATATGGGTGGGAGCTGCCAAATTGTTTCCCTAGACAGTACAGTATGAGGGTATAGCTATTGTGTGTACAGAACATTCTTCTCTGTATATTTATATTTCACATATGGGTGGGAGCTGCCATATGTTTCCATTAGACAGTACAGTATGAGGGTATAGCTTATTGTGTGTACAGAACATTCCTTCTCTGTATATTTATACATATGGGTGGGAGCTGCCATATTGTTTCCCTTAGACAGTACATATGAAGGTATAGCTTATTGAGTGTACAGAACATTCCTTCTCTGTATATTTATATTTATACATATGGGTGGGAGCTGCCATAGTGTTTCCCTTAGACAGTACAGTATGAGGGTATAGCTATGTGTGTTACAGAACATTCCTTCTCTGTATTTATATTTTTACATATGGGTGGGAGCTGCCATAGTGTTTCCCTTAGAAAGTACAGTATGAGGGTATAGCTTATTGTGTGTACAGAACATTCCTTCTCTGGTATTTATACATATAGGTGGGAGCTGCCATATTGTTTCCCTTGACAGTACAGTATGAGGGTATAGCTTATTGTGTGTACAGAAAATTCCTTCTCTGTTATTTATATTTATACATATGGGTGGGAGCTGCCCATAGTGTTTCCCTTAGACCGTACAGTATGAGGGTATGCTTATGTGTGTACAGAACATCCTTCTTGTATATTATATTTAATATGGGTGGGAGCTGCCATATTGTTTCCCTTAGACAGTACAGTATGAGGGTATAGCTTATTGTGTGTACAGAACATTTCTTCTCTGTATATTATATATATGGTGAGAGCTGCCATACTGTTTCCTTAGACAGTACAGTATGAGGGTATAGCTTATTGTATGTACAGAACATTCCTTCTCTGTATATTTATATTATACATATGGGTGGGAGCTTCCATATTGTTTCACTTAGACAGTACAGTATGAGGGTATAGATTATTGTGTGTACAGAACATCTTCTCTGTATATTTATATAGGGGTGGAGCTGCCATTGTTTCCCGTTAGACAGTACAGTAGAGGGTATAGATATTGTGTGTACAGAACATCCTTCTCTGTATATTTATACATATGGGTGGGAGCTGCCTATTGTTTCCGTAGACAGTACAGTTGAGGGTATAGATATTGTATGTACAGAACATTCCTTCTCTGTATATTTATACATATGGGTGGGAGCTGCCATATGTTTCCCTTAGACAGTACAGTATGAGGGTATAGCTTATTGAGTGTACAGAACATTCCTTCTCTGTATATTTATATTATTACATATGGGTGGGAGCTGCCATATTGTTTCCTTAGACAGTACAGTATGAGGGTATAGCTTATTGAGGTACAGAACATTCCTTCTCTGTATATTTATATATAGGGTGGGAGCTGCCATATTGTTTCCCTTAGACAGTACAGTATGAGGGTATAGCTTATTGAGTGTACAGAACATTCCTTTCTGTATATTATAATATGGGTGGAGCTGCCATATTGTTTCCCTTGACAGTACAGTATGAGGGTATAGCTTATTGTATGTACAGAAACTTCCTTCTCTTATATTTATACATATGGGTGGGAGCTGCCATATTGTTTCCCTTAGACAGTACGTATGAGGGTATAGATTATTGTGTGTACAGAACATTCCTTCTCTGTATATTTATACATATGGGTGGGAGCTGCCATATTGTTCCTTAGACAGTACAGTATGAGGGGATAGATTATTGTATGTACAGAACATTCCTTCTCTGTTATATTTATACATATGGGTGGGAGCTGCCAATTGTTTCCCTAGACAGTACAGTATGAGGGTAAGCTTATTGAGTGTACAGAACATTCCTTCTCTGTATATTTATATTTTACATTGGGTGGGAGCTGCCAGTCATCAGTTATAATCAGTGTTTAGCTATGTCATCAGTTATAATCAGTGTTTAGCTATGTCATCAGTTATAATCAGTGTTTAGCTATGTCATTAGTTATAATCAGAGTTTAGCTATGTTATCAGTTATAATCAGTGTTTAGCTATGTCATCAGTTATAATCAGTGTTTAGCTATGTTATCAGTTATAATCAGTGTTTAGCTATGTCATCAGTTATAATCAGTGTTTAGCTGTGTCATCATCAGTTATAGTCCCATGACCTGTGACCTTGTTGATGGAAGTCCTTGGTGACATATAATGTCTTTATATTATACAATGGAGGTTACATTATACACTTTATGCAGTGATACATTTGGCGCAGTGACGTATCACACACACACACACATTTAGGCGTTAAACAATTTCCATGACGATGTATCCACGGTCTCTGTCCCCGGCGTTTATCGCTTAAAAGCATCAGAAAATAATTATAGGCCATTGTCTGTAATTGTGTTAAAAATGGAAAAACACTAGGGACAGAGGAAAGGGAATGCAGAGCAGCTTGTGATATATATTGAATTTATCCTTCTTGGAATACATTGACCAATTGACTTGGAGTCCTCTAATTACAGGGCCTTTTTCTCCCTCTCGCGTGTTCTACGTGCAAAGGTCAAACGCATTAATGTAACACAGCGCGCTCCTGTCTGCAATAATGGAACACGCAGGTCGGAATGTAGAAAATGAATTCGGTAATGAGTATAAATCACACAGCCCTGCGCTGTATCATCGCCGTAAATACTTAACAACACAACTTTCCTAATGCATTAAAGGGAAACTGTTACCCTATAATTACAGGAGGGTTATTACAGTCTCATTGGAATGTCTTTACTCTCCCAAACAGCCCTGTCAATGCAATGTTTAATATTTACATTTTATAATTCTGCTATTCCTTCCTCCAATCAGTCTATCTATCTATCTATCCTTTATCTATCTATCTATCTATCCTTTATCTATCTATCTATCTATCTATCTATCTATCTATCTATCTATCTATCATCTATCTATCTATCTATCATCTATCTGTCTATCTATCTCTCACTCTGTCTATCTATCTCTCACTCTGTCTATCTATCTATATTTTTATCTATCTGTCTATCTCTCACTCTATCTATCATCTGTCTATCTATCTATCTATCTATCATCTATCTATCTATGTATCTATCTATCTATCTATCTATCTATCTATTATCTATCTATCTATCTATCTATCATCTGTCTATCTATCTATCTATCATCTATCTATCTATCTATGTATCTATCTATCTATCTATCTATCTATCTATCTATCTATCTATCTATCGTCTATCATCTATCTATCTATCTATCTATCTATCTATCTATCATCCATCTATCTATCTATCTATCTACCTATCTATCTATCATCTATCTATCTATTATCTATCTATCTATCTATCTATCTATTATCTATCTATCTATCTATCTATCTATCTATCTATCTATCTATCTATCTATCATCTATCTATCTATCTATCTATCTATCTATCTATCTATCATCTATCTATCATCTATCTATCTATCTGTCTATCTCTCACTATCTATTAGCTATTATTTTATTAAAATATGGGTGGGAGCTGCCATGCAGTTTCCCAGGTTCCCTTTACCTATCAATTCTTCCTCTGACACTCCCCTCGTCTCTCTCCCCAGGGACCCCCGAAAGCCTCGCGGAAAAAGAGCGACAACTCATGGGGATGATCAACCAGTTGACGAGTTTACGGGAACAGCTCTTGGCAGCACACGACGAACAGAAGAAATTGGCGGCATCGCAGATCGAAAAGCAGCGACAACAAATGGAACTGGCAAAGCAACAGCAGGAACAGGTGAGTGGGACAGGGGACACCGTTTTATGTAATGATACCCTCTCCTGTTAGTTAGGATACATTGACATGGGATATAGATTATGTCAGAATAAAAATAAATGACGTAATTAGTTCACTTTCCCTTTATTTTCAGATCGCGAGACAACAGCAGCAACTTCTACAGCAACAACACAAAATTAATCTCCTACAGCAGCAAATACAGGTGAGGACACACTGACCACAGAGGACACATTGTGGTTCCTGTTTATTGGGAATAAAAAATGAATTTCTTTGGCTGGGTACACACCATCCAACATTTGGTCCGTCCGACCGATATTACTGAGTTAGTCTGAATCAGACAAACGGACAATTTAGTATGTCGGAAAATCGCGGGTGATACGGGACTTTCGGATGCGTTTGTCCTGGCCGTCCGCTCGCTAGTGGTGGAAGCTTAATTTACTGGTGTGTACCCAGCCCTTTGGTCATCATTGGACTGTAATATTCTGATTGTAACCCAGGGACAGTGGGACAACGTCCTTTACTACAGTGCAGACCTAGAAGTGTTTAATACAAGATGGCTGAAATGGGTGCAGCAAGAATTACCTTCAGCCATTGGTTAAAATAAATTAGAGGGGCCCCAGGACCACACAATTTGCAAACACATAACTTGTGTTTAACTGGCTATGTTACTATTACACATTACTATGACACGTTATTATGACACGTTATTATGACACGTTACTATGACACGTTACTATGACACATTATTATGACACGTTACTATGACACGTTACTATGACACGTTACTATGACACATTAATATGGCACGTTACTATGACACGTTAATATGACACGTTACTATGACACATTATTATGAAACGTTACTATGACACGTTATTATGACACGTTACTATGACACATTTCTATGACACGTTAATATGCCACGTTACTATGACACGTTAATATGGCACGTTACTATGACACGTTAATATGACACGTTATTATGAAACGTTATTATGACACGTTACTATGACACGTTATTATGGCACATTACTATGACACGTTACTATGACACGTTACTATGAAACGTTGTTATGACACGTTACTATGACACGTTAATCTGACACGTTACTATGACACGTTACTATGACACGTTATTATGACACGTTATTATGACACGTTATTATGACACGTCCTATTCACAGTTTAGTATATGAGGTAGAATTTTTTTAACTCTGTTTTGTCAACTTCACTCTGAGGTCATAACTTAAAAAATTTAAATATTGTCCTTAAAGGTTAAATGTCAAACAAATATTTTTTAAGGCACAACAAGCGACGTCCTTCCTTTTAAACCCTTTATTCCCTCCTCGATCTCCGTTATCACATATTTATACTCGTGTTCGGAACGCAATTCGGTTTAACCTTTTCTTGTCCCCATCGCTGTAACGGTTAATGTTTTATTTGTCAGGACGAAATAACCGCAGGCTGAAACCATTTAACCCTCCATGGAGAGCGCCGATCGCTGTCAGATGACTAATTGGGGCTCAATTGGATAATGGTCTCAGGCCGCCATTCACCTCCACGGAACTTAAATGACCTGGAGAAGCAGAACTGAGATTCTATTTTGTGCAGGTTTAAGGGGGGTGAAGAGAGAGACAGAGGCGCCTTTTGTTCGCCTTTTACCTTTCTAGACCGAATCCATCAGGCTGTGGATTTTACATAAATAGGTTGAGATTTATAGTCGAGGAAGTGAATTGAACTGGATCATTACGTGGCGAGCCCAGCGCCTCCTCGTACCGACAATGGGCACTTTGTACCAGGACCACGGACACACTATATATGTCTTAATATCATTCCACATGTACGCAGCCTTAAAAAGACATAATAGCTTTGTTTGCCCTTTCTTGTTCCAGTGGCGTCTGGTGTATTCTGGTTTTTTTCTGCGTAAACATGGGGGGGGAGGAACGTAGGTTTCCGCATGTTCACCGACGGCTCTTTTTTTTCCCATGACTCTTTTCCCCTTTTCCCAAACGAGTGAGAGAGCCGACGGAGAGGGACTGGAACAATAGTTTCTCACAGCTGATGTCCTATCAGTTATCAGAATACGTCCCACCCTCGCCCGCCTCCCAGATAAAGGCCTGGGAACAAAACACAAAGGGAAAATCCTTCTTGGATCCCAGTAACCCTTCCCCTCCTTTATCATCATTAAAGACACTGACCAGCCCCTGGAACGCTCCCAAAATATTCCAAATATCCCAACAGGGACCTTCAGTCTCCATCATATTCCCAGTGTCAGAGAGAAAAGTCACATGGATCCTAATGTGGTCACAGATCCCAACAGGAAAAGCAGCTTCCACCGGATTGATAGTGACCGGCAGTTAAAGTGAACACGAGCCCAGTTTATAAATACACTAAAGTACCAGGAGTCCCTTTACTGTGTGTGTATTTATAACTATTGGCATAGTGTTTCCCTTAGACAGTACAGTATGAGGGTTTAGATTATTGTATGTACAGAACATTCCTTCTCTGTATATTTATATTTATACATATGGTGAGGGTATAGCTTATTGTATGTACAGAACATTCCTTCTCTGTATATTTATACATATGGGTGGGAGCTGCCATATTGTTTCCCTTAGACAGTACAGTATGAGGGTACAGTATCCGCCCCCTGCCCTTTCTAGCAGTCAGGTTCCAATGTGGTGTCTGTCTTACCAGTGACATTTCCCATTGTGTCTGATCTGCGCTGTACCAGGTGTTTCTTTCATATGTCTGAGCATCAGGACTGCAGTTTTCTATCTCCCTTCCTCCGGCGCATCCTTGGGGAACCTGCGTCTTATGGTGAAACCGCATGGAAATCTGCAACAACATCTGTCAATCTCTCTAATGGAGGTTCTAGTGCAACTTAAACTCTCCTCTGGGTTATGACCTGACATGGCGTGAACTGAACATTACCCAGAATCCCTGGCAGTGGAGGGATGCACTTTCTTTCTTTCCATTTTCCCGAACATGATTGGGGATGGGGGGGGGAAACCAAAATGTCACATTCCCAGGGGAGCGATAAATTATCTGGTTACTTTGTATCTTATCACCGTCTCTCTGATCTTTCTCTAGTCACCATCGTGGTTACAAAGTATCCACGAGATGCGGCGTGGACATTGGGACAATTTCCATCACTTTGTCTCCTTACTAGCAATGCTGTTTGCTAGAGGATTCTGGGAGTTGTATACAGCTGGGGGGGTGCAGGATATTTAACCCTCCTGCACTCAGTCCTCCCCCTTTCCTTTAAATCTGAGTTATTAGATATCTAACAATCATTTCTTATTATTTCACCCAAAGTACAGAAATAATAGACACCACGTATTTCTTTAACCGTTCCCTCCATCTTGTCAAACACCTGCGCTAATCCGGCACAGGTCCCTGTGGGGGATCCGCCCACGCACATTGAGAACAATGAGCTCTTGAAGGGGCCACGTTCCCGTTTACTGTGGCCCCTACTATACTCGGCGTGGGAGAACTGTACATTAGGAGCAGAAATCACAGGGATTTAGGACATTTAGCCATTGGAATTACTAACGGAGAACAGGCGAAGTGCGGTCAACCAAGAATCGACGTCTGTGGCCCACTTTGTCATAGGAATTAATGTGTTTTTTTTTGTGTACTGGATTTTTTTTTATTCCATTAAGTTAAAAGCTGCTGTTGTTGCCCAGTAGGAGAGACTATTAAAGGAAGGAAGAGAAAATCAGGTTACAGGGAAAAAATGCCAATTCGCACCGAGCGAGGGAGACGTGGGATTCGAACCTATGGGGGTCACAGTTAGATTTAGAGACACAGTTTAACCTAGAAATCCTTGTAACTCCGCCCAGTAGGAATCTAAGGGGTGGGACGTTCGCTATTAAGGGGACTGAATGCACAGATAGGCAATATTTCTTTTTTTAATTTTGAACGCTACTTGTGTACTTTAAAGGGGGAAATTTACCGAGAGACACGTTTTCTTTTTTTAAAACCGTGTTACCCATTTACAAAGCGTTAAATGGATTCCTATACGTCTCTCGCGCAGTTATTGCTTTGGGTTTCTATAGGGCGATGTAACAACTGGCACCTTGGCAAAATAATATCTTACAGTCACCCAGATGTGTTTTTACGGAGATTTTTGTGCCAGTTTTTGTGATTTTCTTAACACTTAAGTCGTGAATTGAGGACAACTACACAGCGAAACCCATGTACCAATTTAAAGGGCCAGACTGTGCGATTTTATTGTGAAGGATACGTTCACACTAGAAACGGACCACAACGAACAGTCCATTTTTTTAGTCCGTGTTGGTTCGCTTTAAGCGCTGCGCTTTTTCTATATTTTTAATCAAAACGCGTCCGTTTCCGGACAGAAATGCGCGCAGCAGTACTTTTCTTTCAATGAACCGGGTCAATCCGATTCGTTAAAAAAAAACGGACCGCAACGCACGTTTCTGTCTGTAAACGTACAACGGGCCCTTGAGAATGGCGTTACATATACGGAGAGCAGGCAGATGGGAAGGCGTACGATTATTGGTTTATTTCATGGGGGTTTTGACGTGATACAACACAATCACAATGTATTGAGCTGTTTTGTCACACAATGTATTAAGCCGACAGATTGTGACCTTGTGTGTGTATTTCCCACCTGGAACCTGCCTGTGTTACACATTTTGTGCGATCTCTACATTTCCAATAGACAAACTCTATTCTGTGACTGTTCCTGTAATTAACAAACTGCACATCCTGTCCGCCAATCAGTTTTTGTCAGTTTGTTAAAAGGCTAAACGCAAACCTTGCCACTCGCGGTTAATGAAACACCTATTTAAATAGGAGATAATGATCCTCTCAACACCCCACATTGTCTGATCACCGTGGCAGCACCGACACAATATCTCTGATCTTCTTCATTATCTAAATCTGTTTGTCCTTAATGACCAACATTCCCTGGGTCTTTCAGCGCCTTCTCGATACGCCGTCACCTTTACCGCTAAATGGCAACTAAACCCTTATTGTATCTCAAGTCTCTGCAGCATCTAAACATAGAATATATCAGGGGACACAGACACTAAATAATGTACATTAGGGATATGGGTGGGAGCTGCCATATTGACAGTACAGTATGAGGGTATAGCTTATTGTGTGTACAGAACATTCCTTCTCTGTATATTTATACATATGGGTGGGAGCTGCCATACGCAACGCACTTTTCTGTCTGTAACGTACAACGGGCCCTTGAGAATGGCGTTACATATACGGAGAGCAGGCAGATGGAAGGCGTACGATTATTGGTTTATTTCATGGGGGTTTTTGACGTGATACAACACAATCAATGTATTGAGCTGTTTTGTCACAATGTTTAAGCCGACAGATTGTGACCTTGTGTGTGTATTTCCACCTGGAACCTGCCTGTGTTACAACATTTTGTTGCGATCTCTACTTTCCAATAGACAAACTCTATTCTGTGACTGTTCCTGTAATTAACAAACTGCCATCCTGTCCGCCAATCAGTTTTTTCAGTTTGTTAAAGCTAAACGCAAACCTTGCCACTCGCGGTTAATGAAACACCTATTTAAAATAGGAGAATGATCCTCTCAACACCCCACATTTCTGATCACCGTGGCACACCACACAATATCTCTGATCTGTCTTCTTATTATCTAAACTGTTTGTCCTTATGACCAACATTCCTGGGTCTTTCAGCGCCTTCTCGATACGCCGTCACCTTTAACCCTAAATGGCAACTAAACCCTTATTGTATCTCAAGTCTCTGCAGCATCTAAACATAGAATATATCAGGGGACACAGACACTAAAAATGTACATTAGGGATATGGGTGGGGCTGCCATATTGACAGTACAGTATGAGGGTATAGCTTATTGTGGTACAGAACATTCCTTCCTCTGTATATTTATCATATGGGTGGGAGCTGCCATATTGTTTCCCTTAGACAGTACAGTATGAGGGTATAGCTTATTGTGTGTACGAACATTCCAGCCTGCGTGGAACCAGGACCCTTAGTATAACATTAAGGCTTAGAGCAAAAGCAGCTCTACAAACTCTTACTGTTTGCGGCTGGTCAGAAATGACCGATTCTGTGGCTTAAGCTTGCAAGTAGATCAAGGGCCTCCTGTTCTTTTACGAGCTGAACTACAGGTAGATTTTGTTGTATAGTGCGGGGGGTAGGTAGAGCTGTTTCTGGGCTCGGCTGACAAATAGACTTAAAAGTAAAATTGACCTACATGGTGGTGTCTGAAGGTTTGCAGCCCATTGTTACTTACAATAGATTCTTGTTTCCAGCATTCCTGCAACGGCAGGTTGCAAGCCTTTAATAATGACAGCCCTTATCCCGCAAAACAGCGCATTGACTCGCCCGTTACTCGTTTCTGAAAGAATAATTTTACCTTTTTATACATGCAAAGCACTTGGTACGTTTAACACAGAGAGCGACGAGGATGTTCCGAAATGTAGTTTTTCTTCTTTTTCTTCTGCTATTCACCCAAGCTACAAAATGATGTGTCCCCCCCACCCCGCAACAAGAGACACAGAAATGCAAGGGACCGGGGGCGAGAAAAAAAAACAAAAAAAAAAGGGGAGAAATGGGGACAAGTTCCAGTATACCACTATTTCAAACGGCAAATTATCATTAGGATAGGCGGGGGGGGGACAGCATTATTAACTATTTAATATTAATGAGATATATATAGCGATGACCTTTGGATTTTAGTTAAAGTGTTCCTTGAAGGAAATTTATCATTTCAAGTTCAACGTTCTCTGGGCCCATTGAAAGGTTTTTTACGTACTGTCCCTTTATTTAAATGGCATAACATTGATTTTCTTTATTAGATGTAAGCTCTGAAGATTAAGATTATTTTCCCTTTTAAGGGCTCGTTCACACTGGTCCGTTTTTCGCGCAGTTTTTTTTGCCCCGCCCCCTCGAGGCGTTTTTAAAGAACACAAGGATCTACGATTCAATAGCACCCCGTCACATTGGCATGCGATTGGGTATGTTTGAATTCCAGTCGATTTTACCGCGAGTTTCTATATAAGATATTGATAAACGCAATGTGAAAATCGGACACAAAACGCAGAGGCCACTAGAAAAGCTCAAAGCGCAATGGCTAGCATTATCGCCTCGAGTTCTGTGCCGTTCCCAACAAGTTTCAAAGAGAAACCGCGTGCGATTTGCACGATAAAATGCTTGAACACAAAACGGAAACGGAGAATGCGCAAATCACGCAAAAAACGCTAGTGTTGTCCAGCCCAAACTGACAGATACACATGCTATGCGTTGAGTTCCAGTCTCGAAGAGCCCTAAAATATGTTATTTGATGTTTACACTTTAAGGAAATCCCCTTAGTAGAACATTGTTATATTACTGGATCTCGCTTTTTGTTTATATAAAATTTAAAACTATCGTGAAAGGTTCATCACAGAGGATCTGTAATGTGTTTTACCTTTAGGGAATCGAAGAGATTTGTCATACAACAATGGCGCGACCATTGGATGTTTCAATCAAAGTCTTGCCAAGAGTTTTCTATCATGAGACCTAAAGTTCTTTTGGGCTCCATCACCTCCTTCCCCTCTAGGTAATCATCTCTCCCGTGTGTGGGGGGGTTCTTTGCCTCCTAATGAATGATGTCATAGTTATATGTCACCAATCTGATCTAATCCCCTAATCCTATTCATGCCTGGATGACTGTCCATGTGTATGTAGATACTCTCCAGAGTACTATGGCCCATGGTTGCCCCCATCTTCTTCGTATGGTGGGAGTCATTCCATCCTACCTGACCATCATTGCTAATGACTTTACTGAGAACATGTTATGGTCCCGCCATAGTCCCCCCATCTTTACATTAAACATGGCCGTACAAGGGAGAGACCGCTCATCCTGCCTATCCAGACATTTAAGACATACTCCATCATATTTCAGAACAGACGATCGCACTTATTGATTAAAGGGAATCTTAGAAATTTGTCGAAGTGACTGCTCTAGCATCTCGGCGATGATAAGATAATGACAGTTCCAGTCTCTCTGGAGGAAATTAACCAGTTTCTAATTAAATTTGTCCTTCACGGAATGTCTCTTTTTCCCTTTGATAAGTAACATGAATCCAGTGATCGTCCTTAGCAGTGTGGGCGCAAATAGCCAAACCACTTCCAAATGCGTATAAACACGATTGCGAGGCATCGACCCCGCCTACGTCTTCTTTAAAAGGGGGGGATAATTAAAACTCCTCATGTTATTAAAGCCGATCATACTTGGGACCCTTCTCCAGTTTTACACTTTCCATTTCTTACTGAATAGCGCAGTCATTAATCGCGAATTTTAAAGCGGTTCGTAATTGTGCGCCTGTCTCTTTCCTGACACGAGTAACAATACATTGTCAGTTTTTGCTCAATTGTCCTCTGTGTTGAATAGCATGATTCAAGTTATATAAATTTAGGCGGGCGCGGTTAGCGTTCAAGGAGGCGAATGTCAAAATAGTCGCCTGATGAAAAAAAAACACAGAATATTAGTCAGTGTTTGGGGGGGGGAGGGGATGTTTGTCCCATGAGTTGAGGACGTACCATGGAGGCGTAAAATGTCATTGAGATGGAATATGAAATTAAAGGGGGAACGTTATAACAACTCAAAATTCAAGTGCAAACGACACCAAAACAACTAAGGCTGTGTTAAGACGTGCGATTTAACCAGCCGGACCAAGCGTCCAATGGTGGATCCAAACGCAGCGCAACTAAATGTATCATTCTCGTAGTTGTGTTGGAGCAGAAAACTATCAGTATGTCTGTCATGAATAAAGACATAAAGATTGTCCGACTGTAACAGCTGACCCCATTCCATAAGGCACATACGCAGATCCATTTGTAGCGGGTTGTTGTTTGCCTTCCTCTGGATCAGCAGGTGTAGGGCAGGAAATGGGGGTATTGCTGGACTGACATGACGTATAATCTTTATTCAACCTCAAATAATACATAAAACGTTGACAGATTTTGTAAACTACAACTCCCAGCATTACCTGTGGGCCGTTTCACTACCCACCAAGTCCTGCTGTAACAGACGATTGTAGTTTTTAATGGCTTGGGACTTATCTGCACTGTGGACGGCGCTTTGGGGCCAGCGCTGGAACTAGAAGGGCTTGTATCTTAGGACCAGGTCTCTGCTGACAAAGGAAGGATTTTACTTATGAGTAGAGTTTTATTATTTTTTAACTGCTAAATAAGAAAAAGGGAGTGAAATGTCTGACAACTTGGAATTTGAAAAAGACACAAAATTCTTAATTCCAGGGGAGAATCAGGGTGAATAGAGAGGAAACTGTATAATTCTATTTCACATCATATGGGCAGGACTGATTGCATATGGCAGCCTAGGCTGGGCACACCACTTCCGATATTTTGATCAATCACTCGCCAAAGTAGTTCGGTTCAATGTTAAAAAAGGCGACTGATGTTGTGTCAGTTCATGAAGACAACTCATAGGAAAATCACTGCCGTATTTCTTTCCAATCCTCCAGTAGTTGAGAACGACATTTTGGATTTGATGAGGCTGCAATTACTGGCAGTTATATATAAATCACTGTCAGTCAAAAATATCCCAAAATATCAGACAGCATGTAAAGCAAGGTCCAAACCAGCTTAAAAGAAGCGACAATCTAGTGCCCACGTGATAAACTCAACCGGTCAAAAGTCTTTCAGTCCATAGCGCCAAAGAGAAACCTTTCCATCACCAGATAAAACAAACTCACATTGTGTATAATGTAATTTACATTATATCACTTTTATATTGACAAGGACCATATTTTGTATCACATTGTTATGAGGATATTTTAGATGATAACTTATATATTACAAGGAGGAAATATTGTATCACATTGTATATGATGTAATTTAAAGTATATCACGGATATATGTGACAAGGGACACAGCAGGAACATTATTTATCACATGTATCTGACTGATATTAGATGGACATCACTTTAGATATTGATCAAGACATATTGATCCACATTGTATATGATGAATATTTAGATTGTATCAATTTTAGATTGGCAAGGAGACATATGTATCACCATGTGTATATGATGAGATTAAATTTGCTTATCCACTTTCTATATTGACAAGCGGACACATATTGTATCAAGCTTGATATGATGGACAGTGCTTGTATTTAGACAAGGCCACATTGTATCACACAATATAATGAACACATAGTATCACTGTCTGTATCATTGTATCAACATGTATATAAGAACTTTACATTGTATTGCTTTATATATAAGAAACAATCTTATTATTAATATTGGTTAAAGAGACACCACTGCATTTTGTATATTGAATTGGCAGATGTTTGTATGTTTTAGGACTAATTTTTCCCCAGGGGGTTTCCATTCTATCAATGGACCCAGGACGGCGTCAGGGATGTGGGAGTTGTATTCGCCGCTATGGATTAGTGTGACTGTTGGTGGATGATGATTACAGACATTCTCTGGATCACGTGACGATTTCCTGGACCATTATTTTTTTAATTCTTACCAGAAAACCCCCAGCCATTGAACGGCTGCCTCTCTAAAGACTGGAAAGGACAGACTTCCTGGCATGGGATTCAGGGACCTGGGAGAGATTAAAGGTTAAAGCAGCTTATGACAGTATGGCAGCTACCACCCATATGTGCAAAGAAGATGTGTGATACATAAGTTGTGTGGTGTTGTTAGTTGTGGGTAAATTCTAATTTTATGCTGTTGGAAGATTCCTTTAGACGTGATTGGTCGGTGGAGAATCGTATGTACATTGAATGGGCATCTTCAGCCTCTTGTCTGCAGACCCCCCAGGCATTTTTATTGGGCGATGGCAAGTGTTGCCCGTACTAGCCAAGTCATCGTAACCCACCAAGGTAGTATTATCGGGTTAACGTTGCGGGTACGCATGTGGGATTCGGGAGGGTAAAGCGTGGGTACACACGACTGATTTTTTTTTTTTTTTAAATTTTTTTTCGGTCAGATCGATGATAGTTCAGTGTATCGGTCGATCGAGACCGAAAAGGATTGAATCCCCGAATGTGCCCATGTCGTTGACCGTTTGTCCGAATCGGACGATTAAGGACGATCGGACAGGGTGGAACTCGTTCCAGAGCGGTAGCGGTGGTTGACTACGGACGAGGCTGGCTTTCCGCAACCGACCAGTCCTTCTTCCTGGCCGACCTTCGAAAGTATCGATTTTACGGTTCGGTCAGGAGGAAAAAATCGCTAGCAGGTGTGTACTAATCTTAGGCTGTGGTTCACAATATGCAATTTGTCGTCCTCAATGACCAATAGTAAGTTTTCGGTCGGTTGGGCTGAAAATATTGCAGGGGTTTTCGCTTCCGGACAGTCTCACCGAGTCCCCGACGGTACTTTTGCCGCGGACAGACAGTCCTTTGGCCTGTGACGACCAATCAGGGAAAAGTGCCGGATTAGAGGGTAGGAATTGCATGTCTGTAAGGGATCATTTGTATCGCATACAGACAACCATCAAAAGTTATCACAAAGACACTGATTCCATAACGGCCATTATACTTATTAAAGGGGAACACAGATGTGTCGCTATTTGAAATACTTTGCATAGGCCCTAGTAACTAGATGCCCCCTAGTGGCCAAATACGCAGCTATTCAACTGTACCATTAAGTCACAGGAATGTAAAAGGGAATTCTTAAATCTTAAAGGTGACAATGTTATTTGAAGAGCAAATGAGAAACCCACAGAGACAACAAAATGCAAAGAGATCAGTTGTTAATAGCATGAACATTATTCCTTTGTCCTGCATTCATACCTGCGTGTGCACGCTCCACCATTATTAATCAACTCTACCTATTAGATCAATTCTCCACCCATAAATCAAACTGTCCACCTATTAGATATAACTCTCCACCCATAAATCAACTCTCGCCTATTAGATCAAATCTCAACAATTAAATCAACTCTCCGACATTAGATCAACTCTCCACCCTTAAATCAAACTGCCCGCCTTATAGATCAAAGTTTCCCACCCATTAAATCAAAACTCTCCGCTATTAGATCAACTCCCACCCATTAAATCAACTCTCCGCCTATTAGATCAAATCTCGCCCCATATAAATCAACTCTCAGCACTATTAGTCAACGCTCCAACAATTAATCAACTCTCGCAATGTTCAACTATCCACCCATTAATCAACTCTGACCACCCATGTTAAATTACCCTTTATTGCCTGTAAATTAACTCTGGCGCTGTTGGTATTTATTTTTAATTGGGGAGGTTCCAGTAATTTTGTTAAAAACCACCAGGACAGTTACTGGGGATTTATTGGGACCGTTCACACAGAAGAAAAACTTGAAAAAGCCTCTTGTAGGTGTGCTACCATAGGGGGGAATTATTGTCTATTTGTTTGAAAGATGGAAGGACCCAATTACGCATCCCCCTCCCCCCTGGGGCAAAAGCATTGAAGTCTGTGTTCCTAGCAACAAGGTTAATAGGGACAGTTAGTTAATGACAAAAGAATTTTCCAAGAACACAATAGTTCAACTGTGTCCCCAGCTGTATTTAGTGAGCGGACCATGGAGTCTCATTGACTCTCTCTGTTGTCCCTCTTTGTCCCTCTCTCGTCCTCTCTTCCCTCTTCTGTCCCTTACTATCTGGCTCTCTATGTCCCTCTCTGTGTCCCTCTCTGTGTCGTCTCCCTGTCTCTCTCTATCTAGTTCTGTTCTCTGTCCCTCTCTCTTGTCTCCTAGTCCCTCTCTGTATGGTCTCTCTCGATGTCTCTCTACTTGTCCCTCTCTGTGGTCCCTCTCTGTTGTGTCTCTCTCTCTGTCTCTCTCTTATCTCTGTCTGTTCTCGTGGTCCCGCTCATGTATTCTCTCTGTACCTCTCTCTGTCTCTAGTCCTCTCTCTGTCCCCTCTCTGTCTCCTTATGTCCCTCACTGTCGCCTCTCTATGTTCCCTATCCTCTGTCTCCCTTTGTCTCCCTCTCTCGGTATCTCTCTCGTCCATCTCTCTGTCCCTCCTCTCTGACTCTCTCTGTCCCTCTCTGTGTCCTCTCATCTGTCTCCCTCTGTCCCCTCTCTGTCGTCTCTCATCTCGGCCCTCTCTCTGTCTCCCTCTGCCCCTCTCTGTCCTCTCTGGTCCTCTCTTGTTCCTCTATCTTCTGTCGTCTCTTCTGTCCCTCTCTCTGCGCTCTACTTGTCCTCTATCGTTCTCCCTCTGTCCTCTCTCTGTCCCTAAAACTGTCCCTATCTCTGGTTCATCTCTCTGTCTCCCCTTTGTCCCTCTCTCTTGTCTCTACTCCTGTCCCTCTCTCTGTCCCTCTCCTACTGATTCTCTCGGTCCCTTTGGGTCTCTCTCTGTCTCCCTCTGTCCCTCTCTCGGTCTTCGATGTCCCTCTCTCGTTCCCTCTGTCCCTCTCTCTGCTCTCGCTGTCCTCTCTATGTCCCTCTGTCACTCCTTAAGTCTCTCTCATTGTCCCTCCCTTTTTGTCTCCCTCTGTCCCTCTCTGATGTCCCTCTCTCTCCCTATCTGTGTCCCTCTCTTGTCTCCCTCGATCCCACTCTCGTCCTCTCTGTGTCCCTCTCTTTGTCTCCTCGTCCTCTCCTGACCCTCCCGTCTATTATGTTCCCTCTCCCTGTCCCTCTCTGTCCCTCTCTCTGTCTCTCTCTGTGTCCCTCTCTCTGTCACTCTCCCTGTCTCCTCTGTTCATCCTCTGTCCCTCTCTCTGTCCCTCTCCCGTCTCCCTCCTGTACCCTCTCTTGGCCTCTCTAGTCCCTCTCCCTGTCTCCCTTGTACCTCTCTGTCACTCTCTTGTCACTTCCCTGTCTCTATCTGTCCCTCTACCTGTTGTCCCTCTCGGTCCCTCTCTCTGTCCCTCTCTCTGGTCCTCTGTCTGTCCCTATATCTGTCCCTCTCTCTGTCCCTCTCTTTGGTCTCACTCTGTTCCCTCTCTTCTGTCACTTTCACTGTCTACCCCTGTCACCTCTCTGTCCCTTTCCCTGTCTCCCTCTGTCACTCTCTCTGTCCCTTTCCCTTGGCTCCTAGGTCACTCTACTCTGTCCCTCTCACTGGTCTCTCCAGTCCCTCTCTCTGTCCCTCTCAATGTCTGCCTCTGTCACTCTCTTGTCCCTCTCCCTGTTCCCTCTCTGTCCCTATCTCTGTCCCTATCGCTGTCCTCTCTCTGTACCCTCTATCTGTCTTCTCCTTCCCTCTCTATGGCCCTATCTCTGTCTCTCTCTGTCCCCTCTCGTTCTCCCTGTGCCCTCTCTGTCTCTCTCTGTCCCTCTCTCCAGGTGCACTTTTTATACCGGAGGGAGCCAATAGTAAATGACATCACTATAAGATTCATCAGTCTGTAACTAGTGAATTATATCTTAATAATCGTCTCAGTCCGAGTAAATATTCCTTAGTACAGTTAAGCTATGACACAGCTGTTGTTGTGATTAGGTAAAAAAAAAATAAAAAAATGATGAATTAAAAATACAATACACCCAAATGCAGATAAATCAGTAAAACAGTCAGAGAACTGCCATTGTAGAAACAAACAACAGAGGGCGCTGGTAGGCAAACAAAGGAACCAAACAACAAAAAACTTGACAAATTATAAAAGGATAAACATTCCCCTCGCTGCATAATATCCTTATATTCCACTGTAAGGGGCCACATTAGACCGTATATATGTAGATCTTGATATTATTGCATACCCGTAGGGGTTATAATCCTTTAGGTAAGTACACACGGGTACTGATATTAGGCCTCTCGTTGGGTGCGTCAGTATTGACAGTGCATGCATACCAATCTCCTTCTATCGAGTACAGGGACATCAGTCAGACAGCGTAGATACAATGTAGCAGATGGAATCACATTGAAACTGTGTGTACCCAGGTTGAAATCTTACACTGATAGACACCCATATGCCTAATGCATCTGTCATTGTCACCCAGTGGGTGTTCACACGGCTCCTCTCCCAGTCAGGAAAGGAAAGTATTTAAAGGTGTTGTAATAGGGATTCCGTGCCTCATGTAATTAATAGACGTTTCTCCTGGGTTCATTCAGTCTGTAATCTTCTGTGGGCGGACGGGAACGTAAATCACTGCAGTTATTACAGCCGCGATGGTAGAGATTAACAGAAATAATCCACTCACTAGCCGTATAGCCCTGAATATAAATAGCATTTGTTACAATGCACGGGTTCATCAGGATAATATTTCCGGGGGGATAACGGAATCTGGATAAATGGAAAATTCAATTCGCTTTGCGCAGGACGGCGCTCCGACGGAAGGCGAGAATAACAGTCGTAGTCTTCTTAATTGTTGCAAAATCAAATTGGGTGTGGCAGATTGCTGATGAAAGTTCCATCCATTTTTTTTACGTTATCAGACATGGTTAACGGCGGAACTTGTCGGTCGCCATAAATGTGTCCTCTGTTTCTAAAATCCTCTTCAATAACCTTTTAAACAGTTGGACGAATTTGTTCTTAGCTGTCTCGGATATTAAGTTAGGGCTGAACGTAAACTCTTTGTCTGTCTTGTCGTATGAGTCTGTGACCTCACATTGATGAGCCGTGTAAGAAGCCACAACCCACAGAAATATTTCTGAAGCTAGTTACAGACTGAAAGCCATTATGACAATCTTGTGCCTTCCTCTACCTTATGGAAGGCTTATAAAATGAGTTAGAAGTTCAGGGTGGGGCTTGAGATATGATAGATGCGCTGATGATGTTCTGTTCCAGCAGTGGGCATGCTCCAAAACCTGAAACTTAGAGAGACCCCAAGTGCTGGTGATGTCACGATAACAGTGCTAGCAAGAAAAATCACACTTTACACTGCTGTAACTTTGGATAGCCAGAGCTAGACGCATGATCTGCAGTCATTTTAAAGGTAAGGAGTGTTCCTTTATAATAACGGACACATGCATGGGGACACAGTAGGTTCCTCTTTAATATGTTGTGAACCAAATTCAATACCTGTTATCTACATTAATAATAAATATTTAACTTACATTGTAGTTAAATAGAAGAAAGAAAGTATTTCATAAATGGCACATTTAACCCTTGGGATGTTTTTCTATTAACTGGGCAGTTGTGTCCAACGCGTTTTTCTTGCCCCTTTTCTTTCCCTCTGGCAGAAAGGAACAACACGGTTATTCAATATAAAACTTCTATTGCTAAAAATGGTGCTAATTTTGGACCCCCCAACCAATCAGATGTTAGCTTGCAAATGTTAAATCCATCTGGTTGGGGCAAAATTAGCCACCGTTTTAACGATAAGAAATATTTATTGAATCTCCAATGTTTTTTTTTTTTTTCTCCAGTATCCGTGAACCCACGGAAACCAAAACTAGCCATGGCAGCTTGCCGGCTTGTCAGGGATTTCTTATCACAGGTGAATTAGATCTTTATTCGACAAACTCTGTATCAGTCGCACAATGAGAAAAGAAGGGAGAAAATAGTTACCGTAGTGCAGACAGGAACGACTTTTAACCCCGCCCCCCTTCATATTCCTTTGTACCCACCGCCTGGGAATTAACTGGTTCCAGGGCATACTGATCTGGGCAGAACTGTTGTACTTGAAAATCTCACGTAACTGGACAGGCCTCGACAGATGGTGGAGCATTGTCCAAACATCTCAGCTCTGTCAGACCATCTCGGTGGGCAGCACAGTTTTAGACATCAACCGGATATTTAAACATTCAATCACTGTCCATGCGGAAAATGCACAAGAGGCTTGCACTTTCGGTAAGGGGATTCGCTGGACAGACGTAACACAAATACCAACGAAGGAAATGTGCAGCCCTGGCGATTCAAATCGTCTTGTTGCCATTCCAAGCCTCAAGGAAATCTGTGAAATGTTCTGGAAACCGTCCCAAACGTTCAATTCATCGGGACACAATCATCCAAATGAAGCACAATGGGTGTAAGTAATCTGCAAGCCACCAATCCCCCCCAGACCATTCCCGGCTGCTTAAAGGAAAATGAAGGCTGTCAACCAAAGTCCATAATTATTGCCCATAAAAACTCTTTACCTGCATGTTAATTCACTGTGCTTTCTATTGAGAGATTGTCGGATTTTCTTATAGCAAGGAGAAAGGGCAAAGACACGTGTAGCAGGGAATACTGGAAAATAACAGGGATGTGGGTGAGTATTACGTGACTGCAGAAACTGATCCATGGTCAGACCCTCAGAATGAAGGGACAGGTTGTCATCAGTTATAATCAGTGTTTAGCTATGTCATCAGTTATAATCAGTGTTTTTTAGCTATGATGTCATCAGTTTTATTGATCAGGGTGTTAGTTATGTCATTCAGTTTATAATCAGTGTTTTAGCTATGTTATCCGTTAAATTGAGGTTAGCTATGGTCACTCAGTTTAGTATATTAGTGTTTAGCTATGTTATCTTTATAATCATGTTTAGCTATGATTATCAGTATAATCCAGTGTTAGCTATGTTATCAGTTATAATCAGTGTATTAGCTATGTCATCAGTTATAATTCAGTGTTTAGCTATGTCATCACTGATTAATGGGGGTTTAGCTATGTATCAGTTATAACCGTGTTAGCTATGTTATCAGTTATAATAGTGTTTAGCTTAGTCATCAGTGATAATATGGGTTAGCTATGTCATCAGTGATAATCAGTGGTTAGATATGTTATAGTTATAATCAGGGTTAGCTATGGGATGCAGTTATAATCAGTGTTTTAGCTATGTCATTCAGTTATAATCAGTGTTTAGCTATGTCATCAGTTTAATCCAGTGTTTAGTATGTCATCAGTTATACTCAGTGTTTAGATATGTCATCAGTTATAATCATGTGTAGCTAGGTCAATCAGTATAATCAGTGTTAGCTATGTCACAGTTTATAATCAGTGTTTAGCTATGTCATCAGTTTAATCAGTGTTTAGCTATGTCAATCAGTATATCAGTGTTTTTTAGCTATGGTCATCCGTTATAATCAGTGTTTAGCTAGGTCATCAGTATAATTAGTGGTTAGCTATGTCATCAGTTATAATCAGTGGTTTAGCTATGTTATCAGTATTAAGCAGTGTTAGCTATGTCATTCAGTTCTAATTAGTGTTAGCTATGTATCGTTTATAATCAGTGTTTAGATATGGCCATCAGTTATAATCAAGTTAGCTCTGTTATCAGTTATAATCAGTGTTTAGCTATGTCATCAGTTATAATTAGTGGTTAGCTAAACTATGTCATCAGTTATAATCAGTGTTAAGCGATGTCATCAGTGATATTAGTGTTTAGCTAGTCATCAGTGAAAAATCAGAAAAGTTTTTTTTTTGTAGCTATGTTGACAGTTATAATTAGTGTTAGCTATGTATCAGTATATAAGTAGTGTTTAGATATGTCATCAGTATGAATTAGTGTTTAGCTATGTCATCAGTTATACTCAGGTTTAGCTATGTCATCAGGTAGTAATCAGAGTTTAGCGATGTTATCAGTTATAATTAGTGTTAGCTATGTATCAGTTATATCGTGTTTAAGCTATGTCATCAGTTATAATCAGCGTTTAGGCTATGTTCTCGGTAGAAACAGTGTTTAGCTATTGTATCAGTTATAATCAGTGTTTAGCTATGTTATCAGTTATAATCAGTGTTTTAGCATGTTATCAGGTATATCAGTGTTTAGCTATGTCATCAGTTTTAATCAGCGTTTAGCTATGTGATCAGTTATAATCAGTAGTGTTCGCTATGTCATCGTTATAATCAGTGTTTAGCTATGTCATTCAGTTATATCAGTGTTTAGCTAGGTAATCAGTTATAATCAGTGGTTAGCTATGTCAGTAGTTATAATCAAGTTTAGCTATGTATTCAGTTATAATAAGTGTTTAGCTATGTATCAGTTATAATTCAGTGTTTAGCTATGTTATCAGTTATAATCAGTGTTTTTAGCTATTGTCATCAGTAATAATCAGTGTTTAGCTGTGTCATCTCAGTTATAGTCCCAGGACTGTGCCTTGTTGGGAAAGTTCCGTGGGGAATATAATGCTTTATATTATAAGTGGAGGTTACATTATAACTTTATGCAGTGACATTGGCGCAGAAGGACGTATCACACAACACAACACATTTAGGCGTTTTTTTATACAAACAATTTCATTGACGATGTATCCACGGTCTCTCTGTGCCCCGAGTTTATCGCTAAAAGCAATCAGAAAAAATTATAGGCCATTTGGCCTGTAATTGTGTTATTTAAAAATGGAAAAACACTTAGGGACAGAGGGAAAGGGAATGCAGAGCAGATTGTGACGATATATTGAATTTATCCTTCTTGAAGACAGTGACCATTGAACTGAGTCCTAATACAGGCTTTTTACTCCCTCTCGCTTGTTCCTACGTGCAAAGGTCAAAACGCATTAATGTAACACAGCGCGGATCCTGTCTGCATAATGGAACACGCAGGTGGAATGTAGAAAATGTAGAAAATGAATTCGGTAATGAGTATAAATTCACACAGCCCTGCGCTGTATCATCGCCCGAAATACTGAAAACAACACAACTTTCCTAATGCATTAAAGCGGAAACTGTTACCCTATAATTACAGGAGGGTTATACCAGTCTCATTGGAATGTCTGTACTCTCCCAAAACAGCCCTGTCAATGCAATGTTAATATTTACATTTTATAATTCTGCTAGTCCTTCCTCCAATCAGTCTGATCTAACGATTCTATCCTTTATCTATCGGATCTAATCTATCCTTTATCATCGATCTAATCTATCTACCTATCTAGCTATATATCTATATATTCATCTATCGATCGATCTTCATCTATCGGTCTATCTATCTCTCAATTCTGTCTATCATCTCTCAATCTGTCGATCCATCTAGTAGTGTGATCACTCGGTTTATCTCTCACTGGAGCGAGCAGTCTTGGCTAGGCGATCGATCTATCTATGCATGATTAGCAGGGATCGATCGATCTATCTAGCGATCTATCGCTTAGCGAGAGAGTCGAGCGAGCGAGCAGCGGGGAGCGAGCGAGAGGCAGCGAGCGAGTCGAGGAGGGAGCGAGCCGATGCGAGGCGAGCGAGCGCAGTGAGCGAGCGAGTAGCGAGCGGCGAGTCAGCGAGAGAGCGAGCGAGCGAGCGAGCGAGCAGCAGCCAGCGGAGCAGCGAGCGAGGACCGAGTCGAGCGAAGCAGCGAGCGAGAGAGGGGCGAGCGAGGAGCGAGCAGCGAGGAGCGAGCGAGCGAGCGAGCGAGCGAGCGAGCGGCGAGATAGCGACCGAGCGAGAAGCGAGCGAGAGCGAGCGAGCGAGCGAGCTGAGGCGACCTAGCGAGCAGCGAGGCCTGGCACGTTTGGTTCGATTGGTGGAGCGAGCGAGGATCTAGCAGTCTATCGATCGACCTTCTATCATCAAGTGATAGCTATCGAGGAGGCGAATAGCGAGCGGATCGAGCGAGCGCGAGCGAGCGAGATAGCGAGCAGCGAGCGAGCGAGCGAGCGGAGTCTATCGACAGTATCTATCATCTACTATCTAGCTAGATCTCTATTAGCTAATCTATCGATCTAGTCTATCATCTATCTATCGATCGAGCTAGCGACTAGCTATCGATGGATCTATCTTATATCTATCTATTAGTCTAATCACTCTAGCTATCTAATCTATCTATCTATATCATCTATATATCTATCTATCATCTAGCTAGCTAGTCATCTATCTATCATGATCGATCTATCGATATCTATCTATCGCTATCTATCATATCGTCATGCATTATCTATTATCTGTCTATCTCTCACTACTATTAGCTATTATTTTATTAAAATATGGGTGGGGAGCATGCCATGCAGTTCCGGTTCCCTTTACCTATCAATTCTTTCCTCTGCACTACCCCGTCTCTCCCAGGGACCCCCGAAAGCCTCGCGGAAAAAAGAGCGACAACATCATGGGGAGATCAACCATGTGACGAGTTACGGAACAGCTCTTGGCAGCACACGAGAACAGAAGAATTGGCGGAAATCGCAGATCGAAAAAGCAGCGACAACAAATGGAACTGGCAAGCAAAGCAGGAACAGCTGAGTAGGGAAGGGGACACCGTTTTATGAATGAGAACCTCTCCTGTTAGTAGGATAATTGACATGGGATATAGATTATGTCAGAAATAAAATAAAATGACGTAAATAGTGTCACATTTCCTTTATTGTCAGATCGAGAGACAACAGCAGCAACTTCTACAGCAACAACACAAATTAATCTCGCACAGCAGCAAAATACAGGTGAGGAGCCACACTGCCCACAGAGGACACATTGGGTTCTGTTTATGGATAAAAAATGAATTTTCTTTGGACTGGGTACACACCATCCAACATTTGGTCGTCCGCCGATATTACTGAGTTAGTCTGAACGACAAACGACAATTTAGGATGTCGGAAAATCGCGGGTGATACGGGACTTTACGGATGAGTTTGTCCATGGCCGTCCGCTCGGCTAGGTGGGTGGAAGCTTAATTACTGGTGTGTACCAGCCTTTTGGTCATCATTGGACTGTATATTCTGATTGGAACCCAGGGACAGGGGACAACGTCCTTTACGTTACAGGGAGACCTAGAAGTGTTGAATTAACAAAGGCTGAAATGGTTGATTGCAGCAAGAATTACCTTCAGCCATCTGGTAAAATAAATAGAGGGGCCCCAGGACCCAAACAAATGTGCAACACAAACTGTGTTAACTTGGCTATGTTACATACACATTACTATGACAAGTTATTATGACACGTTATTATACACTGCTATGACCGTACTATGACACATTATTATGACGTTACTATGACCGTTCTATGACACGTTACTATGACACATTTACTATGGCACGTTACTATGACACGTTAATATGACACGTTACTATGACACATATTATGAAACGTTACTATGGACACGTTATATGACACGTTACTATGACCATTTTCTATGACACGTTAATATGCCCACGTTACTATGAACGTTTATAGGCACGTTTACTAGGACACGTAATTGACACGTTATTATGAACGTTTATGACACGTACTATGACACGTTTATTATGGCACATTACTAGACACGTATATGACACGTTACTATGAAACGTTGTTAGACACGTTACTATGACACGTTAATCTGAAACGTTACTATGACACGTTACTATGACACGTTATTATGACACGTTATGACACGTATTAGACACGTCCTATTCACAGTTTAGTATATGAGGTAGAATTTTTTTAAACTCTGTTTTGTCAACTTCACTCTGGGTCATAACTTAAAAAATTTAAAAATATGTCCTTAAAGGTAAATGTCAACAAATATTTTTTAAGGCACAACAAGCGACGTCCTTTAATTTAAACCCTTATTCCCTCGATTCTCCGTTATCACATATTATAATCGTGTTCGGAACGCAATTCGGTTTACCCTTTCTTGTCCCATCGCTTTTGTATACGGTTAATGTTTATTTGTCAGGACGAAATAACCGCAGGCTGAATGAAACCATTTAAACCTCCATGGATGAGCGCCGATCGCTGTCAGATGACAATTGGGGCTCAATTGGAATGGTCTCAGGCCGCCATTCACCTACACGGAACTTAAATGACCTGGAGAAGCAGAAACTGAGATTCTATTTTGTGCAGGTTTAAGGGGGGGAGAGAGAGACAGAGGCGCTTTGTTCGCCTTTTACCTTTCTAGACCGAACATCAGGCTGTGGATTTTACATAAATAGGTTGAGATTAGGAAGTGGAGTGAATTTGAACTGGATCATACGTGGCGAGCCAGCCGCCTCCTCGTTACCGACAATGGGCACTTTGTACCAGGACCACGGACACCATATATATGTCTAATTCATTCCACATGTACGCAGCCTTAAAAGACCTAATACTTTGTTGCCTTTCTTGTCCAGTGGGTCTGGTGTATTCTGGTTTTTTTCTGCGTACAACATGGGGGGGGAGGAACGAGGTTTCCGCATGTCACCGACGGTCTTTTTTTTCCATGACTCTTTTCCCCTTTTCCCAAACGAGTGAGAGGCCGACGGAGAGGGACTGAACAATAGTTTCTCACAGCGGATGTCCATCAGTATCAGAATACGTTCCACCTCCGCGCCGCCCCTCCCCCAGATAAGCCTGGGAAACAAAAACACAAAGGAAATCCTTCTGGATCCCAGTAACCCTTCCCTCCTTTATCATCATAAAGACACTGACCAGCCCCGGAACGCCTCCCAAAATATCCAAATATCCCAACAGGACCTTCAGTCTCCATCTATTCCCAGTGTCAGAGAGAAAAGTCACATGGATCATATGTGGTTCCACAGATCCCAACAGGAAAAGCAGCTTCCACCGGATGATGTGGACGCATGTTAAAGTGAACACGAGCCCAGTTTATAATACACTAAAGTACCAGGAGAGTCCATGTACTGGTGGGTTTGATAAACTATTGGCATAGTGTTTCCCTTAGACAGTACAGTATGAGGTTTGATTATTGTTATGGACAGAACATTCCTTCTCTGTATATTTATATTTATACATATGGGTGGGAGCTGCCATATTGTTCCCTTAGACAGTACAGTAGAGGGTATAGCTTATTGTGTGTACCGAACATTCCTTCTCTGTATATTTAACATATGGGTGGGAGCTGCCATAGTGTTTCCCTTAGACAGTACAGTATGAGGGTATAGCTTATTGTATGTACAGAACATTCCTTCTCGTTATATTTATTATTATGGGTGGAGCTGCCATATTGTTTCCCTTAGACAGTACGTTGAGGTTTAGATTATTGTATGTACAGAACATTCCTTCTCTGTATATTTATATTTATACATATGGGTGGGAGCTGCCATATTGTTTCCCTTAGACAGTACGTAGTATGAGGGTATAGCTTATTGTATGTACAGAACATTCCTTCTCTGTATATTTATATTTATACATATGGGGTGGGAGCGCCATATTGTTTCCCTTAGACAGTACAGTATGAGGGTATAGCTTATTGTATGGACAGAACATTCCTTCTCTGTATATTTATATTTATAAATAGGGTGGGACGTGCCATATTGTTTCCCTTAGACAGTACAGTATGAGGGTATAGCTTATTGGTGTGACAGAACATTCCTCTCTCTGTAATTATATTTATACATATGGGTGGGAGCTGCCATATTGTTTCCCTTAGACAGTACAGTATGAGGGTATGCTTATTGTGTGACAGGAACATTCCTTCTCTGTATATTATATTTATACATATGGGTGGGAGCTGCCTATTGTTTCCCTTAGACAGTACAGTATGAGGTATAGCTTATTGTATGTACAGAAAATTCCTCTCTGTATATTATACATAGGGGTGGAGCTGCCATATTGTTTCCCTTAGACAGTACAGTATGAGGGTATAGTTATTGTGTGTACAGAAAAATCCTTCTCTGTATATTTATACATATGGTGGGAGCTGCCATACGTGTTTCCTAGACAGTACGTATGATGGTATAGACTTATTGTATGTACAGACATTCCTTCTCTGTATATTTATACATATGGGTGGGAGCTGCATATTGTTTCCCTTAGACAGTACAGTATGAGGGTACAGTATCCGCCCCCTGCCTTTCTAGCATTCAGGTTCCAATGTGGTGTCTGTCTTACCAGTGCATTTCCCATTGGTCTGATCTGCGCTGTACCAGGTGTTTCTTTCATATGTCTGAGCATCAGGACTGCAGTTTTCATCGCCCTTCTCCGGCGCATCCTTGGGGAACTGCGTCTTATGGTGAAACCGCATGGAAATCTGAACAACATCTGTCAATCTCTCAATGGAGGTTCTAGTGCAACTTAAACTCTCCTCTGGGTTATGACCTGACATGGCTGTGAACTGAACATTCCCAGAATTCCCTGGCAGTGGAGGGATCACTTTCTTTCTTTCCATTTTCCGAACATGATTGGGGATGGGGGGGGGAACCAAAATGTCACATTCCCAGGTGGAGCGAAATTATCTGGTTACTTGTAGTTATACGTACTCTCTGATCTTTCTTAGTCACCATCGTGGTTACAAAGTATCCACGAGATGCGGCGTGGACATTGGGACAATTCCATCACTTGTCTCCTTACTAGCAATGCTGTTGCTAGAGGATCTGGGAGTTGTATAACAGCTGGGGGGTGCAGGATATTTAAAACCCTCCTGCACTCAGTCCTCCCCTTCCTTTAAATCAGTTATTAGATATCTACAATCATTTCTTATTATTTCACCCAAAAGTACAGAAATTAATTAGACACCACGTATTTCTTTAACCGTTCCCTCCATCTTGTCAAACACCTGCGTAATCCGGCACAGGTTCCTGTGGGGGATCCCACGCACTTGAGAACAATGAGCTCTTGAAGGGGGCCACGTTCCGTTTTACTGGGGGCCCCTACTATACTCGGCTGGGAGAACTGTACATTAGAGCAGAAATCACAGGGATTTAGGACTTTAGCCATTGGAATTTAACTAAACGAGAACAGTGCGAAGTGCGGTTCAACCCAAGAATCGACGTTCTGTGGCCCACTTTGTCATAGGAATTAATGTGTTTTTTTTGTTGTACTGATTTTTTTTTATTCCATTAAGTTAAAAGCTGCGTGTTGCCAGTAGGAGAGACTATAAAGGAAGGAAGAGAAAATCAGGTTACAGGGAAAAATGCCAATTAGCACCGACGCGAGGAGACGTGGGATTCGACCTATGGGGGTCACAGTTAGATTTAGAGACACAGTTAACCTGGAAATCCTTGTAACTCCGCCCAGTAGGAATCTAAGGGGTGGGACGTTCGCTATTAAGGGGACTGAATGCACAGATAGGCAATATTTTCTTTTTAATTTTGAACGCTACTTGGTACTTTAAAGGGGGAACATTTACCGAGAGACACGTTTCTTTTTTTTAAAACCGTGTTACCCATTTACAAAGCGTTAATTAAAGGGATTCCTATAACGTCTCTCGCGCAGTTATGCCTTGGGTTTCTATAGGGCGATGTGTAAACAAACTGGCAACCTTGGCAAAATAAATTCTTACAGGTCACCCAGATGTGTTTTTAACGGAGATTTTTGTGCCAGTTTTTGTGATTTCTTAACACACTTAAGTCGTGAATTGAGGGACAACTACACAGCGAAACCCATGTACCCAATTTAAAGGGCCAGACGTGCGATTTTATTGTGAAGGATACGTTCACCACTAAGAAACGGACCAAACGAACAGTCCATTTGTTTAGTCCGTTTGGTCGTTTTAAGCGTGGCGCTTTTTCTATATTTTTAATCAAAACGCGTCCGTTTCCGGACGAAATGCGCGCGCAGTACTTTCTTTCAATGAACCGGGTAAATCCGATTCGTTAAAAAAAAACGGACCGCAACGCACGTTTTGTCGTTAAACGTACACGGGGCCCTTGAGAATGGCGGTACATATACGGAGAGCAGGCAGATGGGAGGCGTTACGATTATTGGTTTATTCATGGGGGTTTTTGACGTGATACAACACAATCACAAATGTAGTGCGTTGTTTGTCACACAATGTATTAAGCCGAACAGATTGTGGACCTTGTTGTGTGTATTTCCCACTGGAACCTGCCTGTGTACACATTTTTGTGCGATCTCTACATTTCCAATAGACAAAAACTCATTCTGTGACTGTTCCTGTAATTAACCAAACTGCCACATCATGGTCCGCCAATCAGTTTTGTGTCCGTTGTTAAAAGGCTAAACGCAAACCTTGCCACTACTCGCGGGTAATGAAACACCATTTAAATAGGGAGAATGATCCTACTCACACCCCCACATGTCTTATCACCGTAGGCACCGACACAATATGTGATCTTCTTCATTATCTAAATCTGTTTGTCCTAATGACCAACATTCACTGGGTCTTTCAGCGCATCTCGATACGCCTCACCTTTAACCGCTAAATGGCAACTAAACCCTTATTGTATCTAAGTCTCTGACAGCATCTAACATAGAATATATCAGGGGACACAGACAATAAAATGTACATTAGGGATAATGGGTGGGAGCTGCCATATTGAACACGTACAGTATGGGGTATAGCTTATTGTGTGTACAGAAACATTCCTTCTCTGGTATATTATACATAGGGTGGGAGCTGCCATAGTTGTTCCCTTAGACAGTACAGTATGAGGTATAGCTTATTGTGTGTACAGAACATTCCTTCTCTGTATATTTATACATGGGTGGGAGCTGCCATATTGCTTCCCTTAGACAGTACAGTATGAGGGTATAGCTAGTGTATGTACAGAACATTCCTTCTCTGTATATTATATTTATACATATGGGGGGAAGCTGCCATATGTTTCCCTTAGACAGTACAGTATGAGGGTATGCTTATGTGTGTACAGAACATCCTTCTCTGTATATTTATATTTATACATATGGGTGGGAGCTGCCATGTGTTTCCCTTAGACAGTACAGTGTGAGGGTATAGCTATTGTATGTACAGAACATTCCTTCTTGTATATTATATTTATACATATGGGTGGGAGCGCCATAGTGTTTCCTTAGACAGTACAGTATGAGGGTATAGCTTATTTGTTGTACAGAACATTCCTTCTCTGTATTATACATATGGGTGGGAGCTGCCATGTGTTTCCCTTAGACAGTAAAGTATGAGGGTATAGCTATTGTGAGTACAGAACATTCCTTCTCTTTATATTATATTATACCATATGGGTGGGAGCTGACACATATTGTTTCCCTTAGACAGTACAGTATGAGGGTATAGCTTATGTATGTTACAGAACATTCCTTCTCTGTATATTTATACATATGGGTGGGAGCTGCCATAGTGTTCTCCTTAGACAGTACAGTATGGGGTGATAGCTTATTGTATGTACAGAACATTCCTTCTCTGTATATTTATATTTATACATATGGTGGGAGCTGCAATTGTTCCCTTAGACAGTACAGTATGAGGGTATAGCTTATGGTATGTACAGACATTCCTCTCTGTATATTTAACATATGGTGGGGAGCTGCCATAGTGTTTCCCTTAGACAGTACAGTATGAGGGTATAGCTTATTGTGTGTACAGAACATTCCTTCTCTGTATATTTATACATATGGAGGGAGCTGCATATTGTTTCCCCTAGACAGTACAGTATGAAGGTATAGCTTATTGTATTGTATAGAAACATTCCTCCTATTTTATTTATACATATGGGGGGAGCTGCCTATTGTTTCCCTTAGACAGTACAGTATAGGGTATAGCTTATTGTATGTATGAACATTCCTTCTCGTATATTTATATTTATACATATGGGTGGGAGCTGCCATATTGTTCCTTAGACAGTACAGTATAAGGGTTTAGCTTATTGTATGTACAGAAATTCTTCCTGTATATTATATTTATACATATGGGTGGGAGCTGCCATATGTTTCCCTAGAAGTACAGTAGAGGGTAAGCTTATTGTAGGTATAGACATTCCTCCTTGTATATTTATACATATGGGTGGGAGCTGCCATATTGTTTTCCTTAGACAGTACAGTATGAGGGTATAGCTTATTGTATGAAGAACATTCCTTCTCTGTATATTTATATTTATACATATGGGTGGGAGCTGCCATAGTGTTCCCTTAGACAGTACAGTATGAGGGTATAGCTTATTGTGGTACAGAACATTCCTTCTTGTATTAATTTATACATATGGGGGGGAGCGCCATATTGTTCCCCTAGACAGTACCAGTTAAGGTATAGCTATTGTATGTATAGAACATTCCTCCGCTGTATATTTATACAATGGGTGGGAGCTGCCATATTGTTCTTAGACAGTACAGTATGAGGGTATAGCTTATTGTATGTATAGAACATTCCCTTGTATATTTATATTATACATAGGGTGGGGAGCTGCCTTAGTGTTCCCTTAGACAGTACAGTATGAGGGTATAGCTTATATTGTGTGTACAAAATTCCTTCTCTGTATATATATTTATACATATGGGTGGGAGCTGCCATATTGTTCCCTTAGACCGTACAGTATGAGGTTATAGCTATTGTATGTACAGAACATTCCTCTGTATATTATATTTATACATATGGGTGGGAGCTGCCATAGTGTTTCCCTTAGACAGTACAGTATGAGGGTATAGCTTATTGTATGTACAGAACATTCCTTCTCTGTATATTTATATTACATATGGGTGGGAGGCTGCCATAGTGTTCCTTAGGACAGTACAGTATGAGGGTATAGCTTATAGGTTACAGAACATTCCTTCTCTGTATATTTATATTTATACATATGGTTTGGAGCTGCCTATTGTTTCCATTAGACAGTACAGTATGGGTATAGCTTATTGTATGTACAGAACATTCCTTCTTGCTATATTATATTTATACATATGGGTGGGAGGGCCATAGTGTTCCCTTAGACAGTACAGTATGAGGTATAGCTTATTGTATGTACAGAACATTCCTTCTCTGTATATTTATATTATACATATGGGTGGGAGCTGCCATAGGTTTCCCTTAGACAGTACAGTATGAGGGTATGCTTATAGTGTACAGAAACATCCTTCTCGTATATTAGATTATACATATGGTTTGGGAGAGCGCCATATTGTTTCCCTTAGACAGTACAGTATGAGGGTATAGCTTATTGTGTACAGAACATTCCTTCTCTGTATATTTATATTATAAATATGGGTGGGAGCTGCCATAGTGTTTCCCTTAGACAGTACAGTATGAGGGTATAGCTTATGTGTGTGTACAGAACATTCCTTCTCGTATATTTATACATATGGGTGGGGAGCTGCCATATTGTTCCCTATAGACAGTACAGTATGAGGGTATATAGATTATTGTATGTAAGAACATCCTTCTCTGATAGTTATATTTATACATATGGGTGGGAGCTGCCATAGTGTTTCCCTTAGACAGTACAGTATGAGGGTATAGCTTATTGTGTGTACAGAACATTCCTTCTCTGTATATTTATATTTATACATATGGGTGGGAGCTGCCATATTGTTTCCCTTAGACAGTACAGTATGAGGGTATAGCTTATTGTACGTACAGAACATTCCTTCTCTGTATATTTATATTTATACATATGGGTGGGAGCTGCCATATTGTTTCCCTTAGACAGTATAGTATGAGGGTATAGCTTATTGTATGTACAGAACATTCCTTCTCTGTATATTTATATTTATACATATGGGTGGGAGCTGCCATATTGTTTCCCTTAGGCAGTACAGTATGAGGGTATAGCTTATTGTATGTACAGAACATTCCTTCTTGTGATTTATATTTATATCATATGGTGGGAGCGCATATGTGTTTCCCTTAGACAGTACAGTATGAGGGTATAGCTTATTGTGTATGTACAGAACATTCCTTCTCTGTTATATTTATACATATGGGTGGAGCTGCCATATTGTTTCCCTTAGACCGTACAGTATGAGGGTATAGCTTATTGTAGTGACAGAACATTCCTTTCTGTATATTTATATTATACATATGGGTGGGAGCTGCCATGTTTCCCTTAGACAGTACAGTATGAGGGATAGACTTATTGTGTGTACAGAAACATTCCTTCTCTGTATATTTATATTTATACATATGGGTGGGAGCTGCCATATGTTGTTTCCCTTAGACAGTACAGTATGAGGGTATAGCTATTGTATGTACAAAACATTCCTTCTCTGTTATTTATATTTATGGTGGGAGCTGCCATAGTGTTTCCCTTAGACAGTACAGTAGAGGGTATAGCTTATTGATGTACAGAAACATTCCTTCTCGTGATATTTATACATATGGGTGGGAGCTGCCAACTGTGTTCCTTAGACAGTACAGTAGAGGTATAGCTTATTGTATGTACAGAACATTCCTTCTCTGTATATTATATTATACATTGGGTGGGAGCTTCCATATTGTTTCCCTTAGACAGTACAGTATGAGGGTATAGCTTATTGTATGTACAGAACATTCCTTCTCTGTATATGTATACATATGGGTGGGAGCTGCCATATTGTTTCCCTTAGACAGTACAGTATGAGGGTATAGATTATTGTATGTACAGAACATTCCTTCTCTGTATATTTATATACATGGGTGGGAGCTGCCATATTGTTTCCCTTAGACAGTACAGTATGAGGGTATAGCTTATTGTATGTACAGAACATTCCTTCTCTGTATATTTATATTTATACATATGGGTGGGAGCTGCCATATTGTTTCCCTTAGACAGTACAGTATGAGGGTATAGCTTATTGTGTGTACAGAACATTCCTTCTCTGTATATTTATACATATGGGTGGGAGCTGCCATATTGTTTCCCTTAGACAGTACAGTATGAGGGTATAGATTATTGTATGTACAGAACATTCCTTCTCTGTATATTTATATTTATGGGTGGGAGCTGCCATAGTGTTTCCCTTAGACAGTACAGTATAAGGGTATAGCTTATTGTATGTACAGAACATTCCTTCTCTGTATATTTATACATATGGGTGGGAGCTGCCATATTGTTTCCCTTGTTTTCTTGCTGTATGATCAGTTGGTCATTCCCATTATTTGTTGGGTCCTGTAGGGGGCGACATTACGGTCCCGGCTATCACACCTTTATTTACTGCCAGACATGTCCATTCCTGTCCATGATTAGTTTAACAGCGAGAGATCCAAACGCGTTGTCTTTCTCATTGTCATGTTAGTTAATGACCCTCAGCCATCTGGACAGAATCGCCTTGAAGTGTTAAAATTTACCTCCTTTGTTGTTTTTAACGTAACGCAATTAAAGGAGAAAAGCGCCGCGTCCTGTACTCTCCGTGTTACGCGATACACGCACATTTATTCTAATTATCGCCGGATATTTTATGAATATTCTGCTAATGGACATGACCCTCTTCTCTCATCCTCTCCCTCTCTGTTATTCGTCGTGAGCCACGTTCCGCAGCGTTCAGTGCTGGAACCAGATGAATTACGGTTATTTATTTACCGCGCCATTCCATGGACTGCCATTAAAATCTGGAGCGGTGTCTGTTCATTTGAACCCGGTGACATATTAAGATGCGTTCGCCTTCCAGTTCTGCGTCTCGTGGTTGCTAATTATAACCATTAATTGGGGACGAGAGAAGATGAAGTTGAAATGGATCCAAAACCGATTAAATTACTGCGTCCAGATAAATAATAATTTCATGGTTTTTGTTCTCGATCGTTTTATGTCTATTTTGATTTAAAATGTGTGATTAAGCATCCGACATCCCGGGATTGAGGTAGAGGGTTATAGTTCTAGTTTAGTGGTAATATGATTGGCTCTTGAAATATTAATCATAATACAGAGATAAGGGGATGGGGGATCTGAACTATTTTAACACCTGGCCTGTTGCTATGACATCATTCTCTCCCTGTCCAATAGAAAGTTTGTTTTTAAAGTCTTTATCCTGATTGGTCCCCTGGTTTTTACTAGTTATGTAGCGAAAGGGCTCCTGCAGACCCTTCAGACTTTGGACATCATTTGGCAGATCTGCTTTAGGTGGTCTCCGATATCTTTCAATCTGATTCTCTGTTATTTTGTGTCAGACCCCCCCCCTGAGGGAGGTGCCTGGCAGACGTCCAATCAGCATCCAGCGCAGCTGCCTTCAGCAGTCACTCAGCTGTTCTGTTCAGCGTAGTTTTTGTTCTTTGTGAAGAATCGACACCCACCTGTTCCGAATGGCACTTCCATACTATTCCCCTATTGTCTTTATCGTCTCGTTCTATCCGCACCTGGAGACCTCTCTATGTCATATATGTCTATAATAACAGCCACACACTATTGTACATACATGAACCAATTCCCTCTAAAGCTTCGTACACACGATCCATCACGCGGTATTCATACGAAATACAAACTGCCACGATCATGTAAGACCATGATTTGTTTTGCCGATTATCGGATGTTTGTACATTATCGCCTGATTATCGTGTCCTATGACGTATGACGGGAAGAAATGCGTGTATGCGGCATTACGAGAACACGCTATATTAATGTAACCTTTCTCGTTTGAATACACACAAAGTATCTACAGATTATTGTGTGTGTACAAATGCTGTATGTACAGGCGTCATTGGTGGAACTATAGTATAAAGACTCGTCCACAGAACGTCTATCGTGCAACAAATATCTAACGTGTGTACAAAGCTTAAATCAGTCGTCATGCTCGGTCACTGTGATTGGGCTACCAGAAGACCCAGTTTGGCCATTCAAATTCAACGCAGATTAGATCATTAGGGATAACAGGATTATTAATCTTGATTTGGCCATTCAATTATACAGAATGTTCATTGATTGTACCGAGCTTTAGCTGTAATAATAAGCCCCCGTGAATAGTTAACAATACTGTAACAGATGTAGATTGTAAGCTCTGCAGGTCAGGATCATTATGTAGTTGTGGGACTGTTTACAGGTACAGAAAGATCATCGTTATATCAAACTGCCAGACATATTAATTGCCGTCTGTCCTTAACATGAAATGTTAGAACTGGGGATAAATCCTATGATCAGAGCAACACAGAAGATCAAATGCGTTTGCGGATTGACGGTGCTCGTAGGTAGATGACAGGACCCTTGGTATAGGTGTTTAACATGAAAATAAATTCACAGGAACTCTAAGTCCCTTCTCCGGTTTATTTCATTCTGGGAAACAAACGTTACAAACGGCGATAAAAATAAATAATCATCATACGACACTTTCCATGCGCAAAAAATAACAAATCGTTAACTTTCATTTGCACAACCTGCTTGTGGCTCATTCATCTAAGGCCTATCTATATTCAAAGACACCAAATTTGGACAGACCGGTGTGTAGCCGATATATCCACTACGAGCCCCCCTGTCTTGTCAGCCCCCCCAAACCGTAGGTTTAGAAGTGGATTCCACAGATCCGCCGGAACTTGAACTTTGCGTGGTTAAGAATTTTCAGATTTTCCCGAGCTGCGGAACGTTTTCCGAAATTAACGATCAGTCGACAATTTTCGAATTTCACAATCGAAAACGTTGATATTTCTAGAAGTTTAAAAATTTACTTTCCTTTCAGGCGGAACTTTCGGATTTTTTAACTCCCAACGGGTCCGCTTGCGAATTTTCAGTGTTTTTTTTAAATCCGCAAATCTGCAGGCGGAACGAGTTTTATCGTGTTCGCCCATCTCTAGTTAGGATATTCCTTTTCCTGAACCTTATCTTTCTAATTCAGCCATTCGCTACTTTGTATCTTTGTTGCGTTTCCAAGTGAAGCTTTAATAGGTCCAATGTATAAGACACACATCTGATTTCTGCTTTGAAATAAATAATAACTGCCTGTTTGAATGTTTCCAAGAAAGTATTGTTCGTCAGTGACAACAGGTCAGAAATATCCCGCATTAATTACTCCCAACATATGGTTATTAAGAAGATTCGAGCTCAGAGAGCAATAGTGTTCTAAGCGATGTTCTGCATCGTCAGATCTTGGACATATTGTGAGCGCTGGTAGCTATTGTTTCACTCATTTACTTCACAGAGCTAATTACTCACTAATAATAACTTTACCTTGGAGTTTTTTTTTTCCCTTCTCCTCTTCGCTTCTGCCAGCAAACCTGTTCGCACTACATATGCTAATTATTGGCACCATTTCGTTATGTTAAGATAGCTTTAAGTTCAAGCTGTGCTGCTTGGCTTTTTTCGAGAGAGAGAGCCAGCTGGCTTCAAACTTCCACCTTTTTTTTTTTTTAACTAAAGTCATTAAAAGTTTTAATACGGCGCATCTTGTTTTCTTTCGGCTTTCCGGAATATTTTTTTTTTTTTAAACAAGACTCCGCTCGCCCCCCTGGGCCATTTCAGGTTGTAATAAAAGGTATTTCGCCCCCTTTATGAAGAGCGTTTCGCTGATGAATATTTCCGCTCTGTTTAGAAGACCCACATCAAACCTGCCTGGATCTCGTTTTATCCCAGGCACTCAGATGAACAGATGTTTTGGTTTTTTTCCTTCTAGGATCGGCGATTTTAAATCTGAACGCGGCATTAGACTGATTGTTTAAAGCCCAATCTACACTACCCAGAGTCTCTAAGCACAGAGCTTGCAATCTACACTACCCAGAGTCTCTAAGCACAGAGCTTGCAATCTACACTACCCAGAGTCTCTAAGCACAGAGCTTGCAATCTACACTACCCAGAGTCTCTAAGCACAGAGCTTGCAATCTACACTACCCAGTGTCTCTAAGCACAGAGCTTGCAATCTACACTACCAGTGTCTCTAAGCACAGAGCTTGCAATCTACACTACCAGAGTCTCTAGCACGAGCTTGCAATCTACACTACCCAGGTCTCTAAGCACAGAGCTTGCAATCTACACTACCCAGTGTCTCTCTAGCACAGAGCTTGCATCTACACTAAACCAGTGTTCTCTAAGCACAGAGCTTGCAATCTACACTACCCAGAGTCTTAAGCAAGAGCTTGCAATTCACACTACCAGTGTCTCTAAGCACAGAGCTTGCAATCTACATACCCAGAGTCTCTAGCACAGAGCTTGCAATCTACACTACCCAGTGCTCTAAGCACAGAGCTTGCAATACACTACCAGTGTCTCTAAGCACAGAGCTTGCAATCTACAACTAACCAGAGTTCTAAGCACAGAGCTTGCAATCTACACTACCCAGAGTCTCTATGCACAGAGTTGCAATCATAACTACCCAGAGTCTCTATGCACAGAGCTTGCAATCTACACTACCAGGTCTCAAGCACAGAGCTTGCAATCTACACTACCCAGAGTCTCTAAGCACAGAGCTTGCAATCTACACTACCCAGAGTCTCTATGCACAGAGCTTGCAATCTACACTACCCAGTGTCTCTATGCACAGAGCTTGCAATCTACACTACCCAGTGTCTCTAAGCACAGAGCTGTCAATCTACACTACCCAGAGTCTCTAAGCACAGAGCTTGCAATCTACACTACCCAGAGTCTCTATGCACAGAGCTTGCAATCTACACTACCCAGAGTCTCTAAGCACAGAGCCTACAATCTACACTACCCAGAGTCTCTAAGCACAGAGCCTACAATCTACACTACCCAGTGTCTCTAAGCACAGAGCTTGCAATCTACACTACCCAGAGTCTCTAAGCACAGAGCTTGCAATCTAGAGCTGATCCCCCAATTTTAATCAGGTTAGTAACCTGTGAATTGTGAGGGGAAATATCTGTTGTTGCATTTCTAATACTTATAACACAATTGTGGGGTACAGGTTAGACTCCCCTGAATGAGAATGTCCAATCAAATCGAGTTCTAGTCAATTAAATCGTTTTGCAGTTAACTTGTTTCTGGTTGGTCCAATTCCGCCTGTTGGAAAACTGTCATCAGTGAAGATACTTGGGACTGGGATTTATTTAAAACAATAGACTTTCCATTTCCACTCTAGACAGTTCGCCCCCTCCTGACAGCATGCGTTTCTGGTTAACCAAAATTGTTGGGTAATTGTCCTGTGGTTACGAACAAAATGCTGAATTAAACTGTTCCCAGCACAGTAATTGTGTGATTACAGCATTCATGTCTCTGGCCAAAGAAATAGTCATCAGATTTGGAAGTCTGAACAAAACCACAAGATATAAAACAAGCCCCATCACAAAGCACCAATTCCTTGTTCGAACTGTCTGTTAATGAGAACAGCGGTGAGTTTTAGATCGTGTGTCTGACTACCGGAGAAACCCCTGTCCGTGCACCGCGGAGTTTAATAGTTTTATCTCCGATACTATAGAAACAAAATGTTACATTAATGTTTCATTCAGAACCTGCCAAAAAAAAAAACAAAACTATTTGTATCTGTATATTTCGGATTGAAATATTCGTATTAATATAAAGTACATGGGGGTGTAAACGATTTGTAATTCAATGTCTGTAAGTTACTGCAAAAGCCAAGTAAGTGTTGCTCAGTTGTAAGAGGAAACGTCTAATAACTAAATGGGAAAGAGAAATAAAATAAATGAAACTTTATAGAAAAATAAAAGAAGACAGAATTCACCCAATGGGCATATTTATAAAAAAAACGCAAATAACGCAAAAAAATATAAATGCGCTAAGTACAATATCGCCGCGAAGGGACTTAAAATCCCTTCCCTGCGCCTCTGCTAAGGGGGCGGGGCATACGCCCACCCTGCCCTCGCACCCCGCGGCGAATGCAACCATCCACGGCGAGGTGGACGTGCCTCCCGGGGTGGGTGCGACCATCCACCGCGGGTTGCCTGCCCATCTCCGCCACAGGGAGGCTAGTATTGGCCGCTTTCGCCACCTTGAAGGTGGCGAAGCAAAACGGACAATACTACCAATGCGAAACAGTTACTGCCGCTTTATAAATAGAAGTGGCGGTAACGGGTGACTATCGGTGCAAAGAGTTAACTTTTCGTGGCCATTTCCCGACATTTATAAATCGCGTTAAACGCAATTTATGCAGAAAGTTCAGGGAAAACGCCCGCGAAAACTTAACGAGTCTTTATAAATATGCCCCAATGAGCTCTGAACTGGGGATCCCGGATACTGGGATGGAAGACATTTTGGCGACACTTTATTGGTTCTAGTCTATGAATCCCATTGCGTGAACAGATCACGTGTGTGCTCATACAAGGAATGTCAGACTTGCCCTTTAATTATTCAATTCTTTCAATGTAATAGTTATTTTTGGACCCTGTTTGTCTTATTTTAAACTAATATCTATTTTCCAGTTGCGTGAGCTTGTGTGATAAATAAAATCCCATATGGTTTCCTTGGAAACTAAAAACACATTTCTACGCTGGATTGCGGCACTTTCGTATATTCTGGTATTTTTATTAAACGCCCTAATGTACGGAGGATTAGACCCGACCCAGTGTTTGATCTAAGGTAACAAAGTAGTTGATGTTGAATAAAGACAAACGGGTCTGTACACAAGAGCAGCCGTGGGCAATACACCATGTACACCCAATGTCCATTTCGACCATCTATCTTCTTAATGAATGGGCACTCGGTCGGGCAAAACAGCCATGTGGTCGTGCATTGTAAAGGATCCGCTGGGTTGGATCACCAACAAGGCCTGACTGAGCGCCCATACATTAAACGATACTCGACCGTAACACAGGGGGAACTGAAGTGGGGGGAGCCCCACAAAGACCCAAAGTCCGGGGAACCAGAAGGTAAGACCATTGCTGGGGGTGAGGTGTTTAAGAGGAGGTATGTGGTGAAGACCCGGTGGGTTGGGGATCAAGACAAGACCCCAAAAAGAAGCTGAGTTACCGGCACTCAGTAATGTCACTGGGGTTCACAGCAGAGGATGATCAGCCAATCAGAAACTGAGCTTGATGTGAGCTTTAATTGGTCCCGGGGATTAGAGGTGTTTTGGTGTAAATATGGAGAGTTAAAGGGATCCTCAGTGTGGGAAGGTTTACAGGTTATTCCACCCCTGGGTGGGGGGTGGAGATTCACACACAATGTACCCAGGTACCTACCAATGTCTTTCTTTATTACAATGAGAAGGTTGGGGTGTGGGCAGCCACATATGTTCTAACCACCGCCTAGTGACAATGTGCACTGTCCAGCATGTGTAATGTGTGGGAGATTAGAATGTGACCAGATCATGTGTCATCTGAACTTACAGTTTGGCCACTCCCCCAGCAGTTTTCCAGGGGCCTAGCATAACATCACCAAATCCTGCCCAACCCTGGAACTGGATCCACCACAAGATCCTTTACATGGGGGTGAGAGGAGCCGATGAGGTTCAGACAGCCGCGTTCACTACTGGGGGAGACCATGTGGGAAGTCGTTAAAGGGGAAACAAAGACATTAAACCAGAAACAGACAGCGCTGCCCAGTAGGAGGCAGTAGATCTAAAAGGGATGAAGGGAGAAGGGAAATGGGTAAAGGTGATGGAGAGGTAAGGGAATGTGGACACAGAGTCAAAGAAAAGAGGATGGGAGACGAGAAGGGAAAGAGAGAGATGAGGACAAGTGAAAGTAATTTGATTGGACATTTTTCTGCACTAGTATTAAGGCCACGCTGCCGCGTTTTTTTTTCTCCCCCGTGAAATGTCTCTTTAAATTGATTATTAAAACTACTGTCGATTGTCTGATAATAATTTGATTGAAACTTTGCAATGCGTCTTATAAATAACAATCCCCACCCACCGGTCCGAATGTAAAGAACGCTCAGTGCGCTCGGTAAATCTATTTTCCTTTTCAGTATTAAAGGACCAGGAATGAGAACAGGGCCCATTCCCTTTAAACCTTGTTCGTTTCACTGGCACCTGCTGGTACCTGCGATTCTCTCCCTATTCCGTATCAATGGCCCATTGTGCACTCGCGGCGCTTTTACACCTGAGCTGGCAGCCGTATTCTTGTAGGAAAACAAAGAGTGAAAGTGTCTGTCATTGTGTCTCTGTGCCTCGTCGTTAGAGAGCGAGGGAATAAAGGTTCCGTCTCTGAGCCTCATTCTCTGTGTCTCATCCCTGGCAGCAAAGAGACAGAACAATAACGCGTTCCAGGCGTCAGATCTGCCCTTTGTGTTCCCGAAGGTGAAAGTCGAAAAGGACGTTTCATTCTTATTTTTATTTATTTATTATAACCCCCCCCCCTCATTATTTGGCAGATTCCACGTTCGTAGAACCATCTGTCTTCGTCTTCGTGTTCTCAAGTCTCTTCCTTTGGCAAATTCAGATTTATACTTGGAAACCATCAGGAAAAAAATACCATTTTTGGCTCTTCGCCTGGTAAAACGATGAAGGGAAAGAAGTTGAAAAAAAAAACCACCCAGCTGTTCGTTCCTGCGCACAGGGACATTGCCGTTTTACCTTTTCATATTTCATAATCTGGAAATTTGGGAGGTAGGGAGCATTTTTTGGGAGGTAGGGACATATTTTTTTACAAACATTTAGGAACATCCCATTTCTAAAGTTATAACAAGTTAAACCCAACAATCTTCATTAACTTGTTATCGATTTATCTGTGAATTCTAGCGACTGCAGCAATAGGGGGTCAATTAATGAATCATCGAGTTTATTAACACACGGTTAAAGTTTTTTTAACAATGGCTCTCGGACCCAGTACCGATCGGAGCTTTTGGATCTCAAAACTTCCTGATTTTTGATCATTTTTTAAAAACCTACTTTCAAGGGTGACCGAATCTACAAGGCGACTTTCGGAAATAACTTGCGTGTTCGTTTTTATTTATTGGCGTTATGTATGTGTTCCCTGACCATTTCCCAGGTCCCTGCGTCATTTACACTAACATACAATTGGTATTTCTCCCATTGAATTCTACGGGTCCGTTTTCAGATTTTCTCGTTTTTTCGAACATGTGAATAATAGACGTAGAGAGGTGTAGTTCTTTAAATACATTTGGGGCGATTATGTATATTATGCAGGAAGTTAAACACAATCAATAATATTAATGAAACATTACATTCCCTCCACGCTTTTCAACAGGTTCAAGGACAGCTCCCCCCGCTGATGATTCCCGTTTTCCCCCCTGACCAGAGGACGTTAGCGGCGGCTGCAGCAGCGCAACAGGGATTCCTGATCCCGCCGGGTTTCAGCTACAAGGCAGGATGCAGTAAGTGGACATTCTAATCGTACAATAAAGCCAAACAAGCATGACAACATACAATATGGCAGCAATGTCTACACAACTACAGTTTGCAATAGAAATGGCCTGTAACTCTAACATGAGCAATTATAGCAATGGAAGGGAGCTGCCATATCGATTCTTATTATTTAACACAAAAATCTTCATGCACAGAAGGTCATTAAAAGAAAACAAACCCTACATCACACTTCTGATTCTCATGAGCACAGATGTGCCCTGCGAACCTTACACCCATGAGCCACCAGGTGGCGCTGTATTTATTCATTAATTGAATAGTTACAGATGTTATAAAGCACTTTAATATCAAGGGTTCATTTCTTTATACTCCGGAAGCTTTGACTGATCTGATTGGTGACTGAAACTCTCAGAACCTTGGGGCCAATCGCCTTATAGAATTTATCATTTTCAAGTTCAAGGACAGTAAAAATCAGGATGTTCAAGTGAAGTCGCAAATCAGACAGAGGCCCAAAGCCATATAGGGGCAGTTTAACTGCCCGGGTGGATTTAGACAGAGGTCACCGATCGCTGAAGGAGAAGACACCCAGTGTTTGGTCACTTGTATCTCTGGGGGCAGAGATAATCAGATCACTAATAAGGTTACTGAGCTGAACATTAATTCTCTGTAGATCCTTATTAATTCCACCAGAAAGAGATTAAATTATGTCAATTAAATGGGAATTGTGGCCTCAGTGTAACTAATATAACAATTCAGAACTGACTTGTAACATTGTAGCCAACGGACCAATATACAAATAGGAAGTATCATCTCATTCCATTCATTTTAATGCACAGAGACAGTAGGTGGGTGACTATAGGGCACAGTAAAAAAAAGGGGGGCATAACTACCAGGGGAGCAGGAAGAACAACCACAGGCGGGGCCAGGGAGCCCAGAGGACCCCACGTCCTTATTTTTGCTATGACTGATATAGCCTCCTCCCAAAGAAACACTGTGGATGAAGCACAGATAGGGGCCCCATCATAGTTTTGCAAGGGGCCCAGTAAATCATAGTTACACCACTGCTTAAGCAGGCCATACACAAACCAATCCTGATTGTACGGGGGGGGGAATCCATCTCCTGATAAGGATGAAATTTGCCCACCAATCGGCAATTGCTCATACACGATCCGACAACAAAGATTGTATGGTGTATGGGACCCTGTCTCATTGCAGCCGGTTTCATTGGGACCGATAACATTGGCCAATGTGTTGACCTTTTTTGATTGGTCCAATTTGTCGGATATTTTAAGTGATAGTCATACCTACTATGTGTTTTTTTACCTGCAGTACCATGCCGCACCAGCCTGTGGCGCTACTTCTAAAAGAAATAAAAAAAGACCTGTGTATGTCAGTCTCAGGGCCTTAAACCTTATTTACAGAAAAGTTAAATATCTATTAGTAGTGCGTTACACTACAAGTCCCAGCATCCCCTGTAATGTTTGGCTGCTTTCATTTGAGATTATTAACATTCACCACCTGCCCCTTTACTAAATCCCCATCATTACTGCCTCTACCCCAGGGAGCAGACAATGGAGCTTTTCATTAAAGCGAATGACTGAGTTTAACCAGCAGGTGCAGTTGGATGGAGCTAAAATCTTATTGTCTCTCCCACAGGTGATCCCTACCCCGTCCAGCTAATTCCCACCACAATGGCGGCTGCAGCTGCTGCGACTCCTGGACTTAGCCCTTTGCAGTTACAGGTGAGTGTGAAATTGTGTGTGTGTCATAAAATGTAACAAAGAAATAATTTGTATTCATTTACTGTTAATCCTTTAACAACTATCATATTACCCACAATTCCCACAGAATTCACTAGGTTATAAAGAGTTAATTTAACAAGTCATCCAGGAAATACAAAAAATATATTTCCTATATAGAATATGAATGTATAGCTTATTTTATGTGTGGGAGCTGCCATACTATTTCCCTTAGACAGTACAGTATGAGGGTATAGCTTATTGTATGTACAGAACATTCCTTCTCTGTATATTTATATTTATACATATGGGTGGGAGCTGCCATATTGTTTCCCTTAGACAGTACAGTATGAGGGTATAGCTTATTGTGTGTACAGAACATTCCTTCTCTGTATATTTATACATATGGGTGGGAGCTGCCATATTGTTTCCCTTAGACAGTACAGTATGAGGGTATAGATTATTGTATGTACAGAACATTCCTTCTCTGTATATTTATATTTATACATATGGGTGGGAGCTGCCATATTGTTTCCCTTAGACTATGGTTGGGAGCTTGGCCATAATTGTTTCCCTTAGAACAGTACTAGATTTATAGCTTATTGTATGGTACAGAACATTCCTTCTCTGTATTTTATATTTATACTATGGGTGGGAGGCTGCCTAGTTGTTTCCCTTAGACAGTAACAGTATGAGGGTAATACGTTATTGTATTACGAACATTCCGTCTCTGTCTATATTTATACATAGGGGTGGAGCTGCCATATTGTTTCCCTTAGACAGTACAGTATGAGGGTATAGCTTATTGTGTGTACAGTACATTCCTTCTCTGTATATTTTAACTACGGGTGGGAGCTGCATAGTGTTTCCCTTAGACAGTACAGTATGAGGGTATAGCTTATTGTGTGTACAGAACATTCCTCTCTGTAATTTACATAGGGTGGGGCGCTGCCATAGTGTTTCCCTTTGTACAGTATGAGGGTATAGCTTATTGTGTGTAGGTATTTCCAGACTGCTAATAGTATATTAATGGATGAATGATAACTGTCTGGCTATTGCCGGTTAAAGGTATAGGTGTGTCCCATCTATTTTCTGGCACGTTGCGGGTACCGTTCTGCAGAAAGCGAACTGACAGTTGCTATTGTTCCCCCTTTCCTGCCCGATGGTTTGTTAATCACCAAACAACAATGGGGCTGATTATCTGGCACTAATACAAAAGTTCAACACAGACGCGGTGAAGCCGTGAGACTTTTTTGTCCGCTTCACTTTCTATGGAGCGCAGTCGTTTTCTCTTCCAAACAACATGACAATGAGACTTTAGAAATCTCCGCTCGCGCCCCCCGCAGGGTCGCACCTTCCTCTCCTTTCAGATCATTCAACCTCGACTTTTCCTTATCCTCAGAGCTTGTGGCCAATTCGCTCTCCACCGCCACTAAACCGGTTATTATACGGTAGGCAGGACGATTTCCTATAATCAAAATAATCCCCGAGTGCTAATAGAACAGGTAAAGGGATTACAAACAAAGACTGAGCCTCCGGCACCTGGACCTGGTTATCTCTTTCCTCCCCGACAATAAAATGAATGAATATCTGCCGTGTGTCTATGGGGGCCCTTAATGTGGCCCTGGAGTTTTGCGTTCACCAATGGTTAAAGAGGAAGAAGTTCTTTGATTTATCCTATTTAAACTTGTAGTTGACTTACCGAATCCTGACGTATATCCGTGGGATATTCCCAGAATCCTCTGCTAACCTCAGGTCTATCTAACAGTAGACCATAATAGGTGGATTTCCTTCCGAGCCTGGGACGTCTGTCTTCCATGCTGGATACCGCCTGTCGTGACTGTTTACCAACTCCCACGTAAACATCCACGTGTCTCACGTCTGATTAATGCCCACAGATGGGAACGTGACACATCTCACCGTGAATTAATAGAGGCCAAGAATAAAATTCAATTAGCCAGAAATCCTCTCCGCAGTGCGTAGACAGGGATTCAGCTCTGGGCCACCATCGCTCTCCTAGTAGCCACTGGGCTACCTCAATCCCTATCAATGAATATTTCCCACCATGCAATTCATCATCCAGTACAGAAAAACTGCAGAAGAGTTTGTGACTTATGGTGGCCACAGACATTACAATCCGATCATACAATTGGATTGCCCGCTGAAAATTTTTACTCAACGTACGAATATCGCTGATCGTACGTAAGAATACGGGTGTCGGTGGCCACCATTAGAAGGCACTTGATTGACATCTCAAATGTAAAGGTTCGTCAACTGTCGATCCGCGGGTCCCGACCCACAACACACGATGTGTACGACAGTTTGTTTCGGTCCCAACCTGCGAGCATGATGTGTACGACCATTCGTTTCGGCCGATAATCAGCCGTGTGTGGGACGTTTATCGGCCAAAACGGATGTTCGTTCCCCGAACGAACCTTAAGATGGTTCAGATTGGTATCTAAAGAAATATGTTACAGGTCAACATGAATGGCAGAGTGATAGAACAATTACAGTCTGATCTGCAGAGCTTGCAATCTATATACAAAATAAACAGAATTAAGAGGAACCTGAATACAAAAGGAACAATTTACAATTATAAGGAATGTTCTGTACATACAATAAGCTATACCCTCATACTGTACTGTCTAAGGGAAACAATATGGCACCCCACCCATATGTATAAATATAACTAACAGAGAAGGAATGTTCGTACATACAATAAGCTTTACCCTCATACTGTATGTCTAAGGAAACAATATGGCAGCTCCCACCCATATGTATAAATATACAGATAAGGAATGTTCTGTAATACAATAGCTATACCCCATACTGTACTGTCTAAGGGAAACAATATGGCAGCTCCCACCCATATATATAATATACAGAGAAGGAATGTTCTGTACATACCATAAGCTATACCTCAACTGTACTGTCTAGTGAAGCAATATGGCAGCTCCCACCACTATGTATAAATATAAATATACAGAGAAGGAATGTCTGTACATACAATAAGCTATACCCTCATACTTTACTTCTAAGGGAAACAATATGGCAGCTCCCACCCATATGTATAATATACAGATAAGGAATGTTCTGTACATACAATAACTATACCCTCATACTGTACTGTCTAAAAGGAAACAATATGGGCAGCTTGCTCCAACCCAATGAGTACGTATGAGGGTATAGCTTATTGTGTGGGTACAGTACACTTCCTTCTCTGTATATTTATATACTAAGGCGGGTGGGAGCTCCATATTGTTTCCCTTAGACAGTACAGTAATGAGTATAGCTTATTGTGTGTACAGAACATTCCTTCTCTGTATATTTTATACATATGGTGGGGAGCTGCCATAGTGGTTTCCCCTTTAACAGTCGTATGAGGTAAAGCTTTTGTGTGTAGCATTAGACATCCTATCATGTATCTTATTGTTAAAATGTAGACTGTCTTGGTATTGCCGGTTAAGTATAGTGTTGTGTCCCATCTATTTTCTGGCACGTTGCCGGGTAACCGTTCCAGAAAGCGAACGACAAGTTGCTATTGTTCCCCCTTTCCTGCCCGATGGTTTGTTAATCACCAAACAACAATGGGGCTGATTATCTGGCACTAATACAAAGAGTTCACACAGACGCGGTGAAGCCGTGGAGACGTTTTTGCCGCTTCACTTTCTATGGAGCGCAGTCGGTTTCTCTTTCCAAACAACATGACAATGAGACTTAATAGAAATCTCCGCTCGGCGCCCCCCGCAGGTCGCACCTTCCTCTCCTTTCAGATCATTCAACCCTCGACTTTTCCTTTATCCTCAGAGCTTGTGGCCAATTCGCTCTCCACCGCCACTAAACCGGTTATTATACGGTAAGGCAGGGACGGATTTCCTATAATCAAAATAAAATCCCGAGTGGCTAATAGAACAGGTAAAGGGATTACAGAACAAAGACTGAGCCTCCGGCACCTGGACCTGGTTATCTCTTTCCTCCGACGAATAAAAATGAATGAAATATCTGCCGTGTGTCTATGGGGGCCCTTTAATGTGGCCCTGGAGTTTTTCGTTCACCAATGTTTAAAAGAGGAAAGAAGTTCTTTGATTTATCTATTTAAACTTTGTAGTTGACTTTACCGAATCCTGCGTATAGTCCGTGGGATATTCCCAGAATCCTCTGCTAGACCTCAGGGTCTATCTAACAGAGGAGACATAATAGGTGGATTTCCTTCAGCCTGGGACGTCTGTCTTTGCCATGCTGGATACCGCCTGTCTGACTGTTTACAACTCCCACGTAGAACATCCACGTGTCTCACGTCTGATTAATGCGCCACAGATGGGAACGTGACACATCTCACCGTGAATTAATAGAGGCCAAAGAATAAAATTCAATTAGCCAGAAATCCTCTCCGCAGTGCGTAGACAGGGATTCAGCTCTGGGCCACCATCGCTCTCCTATAGCCACGGTGGCTACTCAATCCCTATCAATGAATATTTCCCCATGCAATTCATCATTCCAGTTCAGAAAAACTGCAGAAGAGTTTGTGACTTATGGTGGCCACAACATTACATCCGATCAACATTGGATTGCCCGCTGAAAAGTTTTACTCAACGTACGAATATCGGCTGATCGTACGTAAGATATCGGGTGTCGGTGGCCACCATTAGAAGGCACTTGATTGACATCTCAAATGTAAAGGTTCGTACAGACGTGCGATCGCGGGTCCCGACCCACAACACACGATGTGTACGACAGTTTGTTTCGGTCCCAACCTGCGAGGCATGATGTGTACGACCATTCGTTTCGGCCGATAATCAGCCCGTGTGTGGGACGTTTATCGGCCAAAACGGATGTTCGTTCCCCGAACGAACCTTAAGATGGTTCAGATTGGATATCTAAAGAAATAATGTACAGGTCAACAATGAATGGCAGAGTGATAGAACAATTACAGTCTGATCTGCAGAGCTTGCAATCTATATACAAAATAAACAGAATTAAGAGGAACTCGAATACAAAAGGAACACATTTACAATTATAAGGTATAAATATACAGAGAAGGAATGTTCTGTACACACAATAAGCTATACCCTCATACTGTACTGTCTAAAGGAAACAATATGGCAGCTCCCACCCATATGTATAAATATAAATATACAGAGAAGGGCTGTTCCGTACACATTATTTCCCAGGAGGCACAATACAGTATATGTCCGTGTATACGCTGCGTATTGGAGTTCGGGGGGGAGGGGGGTCTTTTATTGAAACATTAATATTAACAGGAAGAAACCCACAGGGGATGCTGGGAGATGGAGTTAAACCACAGCTGGTTGGCTGCAGGCTGAACAACTTTATGAAATTGTAAGATTACTGTAAATTCTAATCTGTGTATGGAGAGAGGGAGTAATATCCGCCTAATCCAACGCAGTGTAAAGAGGGTCAGTGTGTGGGACCCACATCATATGGAAAGGCAGATGCTGCATCAGATTGGAATAGATTAGTGCGGGACGCACAGAGGCGCCGGATTGAGTGTAGCAAGAGATAAACGATCAGCTGGGTTTTATGTCGCCCTGTGGATGAGCCGTCCGCCTCTCCATGTTGTGCGAAATCTGTCGCTTCACGAGCTAAAACAAAACACAATCACATAAACTACAATCGTATTGAACACGGACAGAATTCCCCACATGCATGGTCTGTATCATGCATGTCCCTCTCCTGCTGGGACTACATTTCCCAGCATCCCTTTAGGCCATTGTATTGGAGGAAATGTTTGGATGTTTATTAATGAGGTTACCCCAAGAATGAGACGTCATTTAACCCTTTGGAATCTGATTGATCATTTCAGCCCTGACATTATTAGGGCATGGGGGGATTGAATTGATTAAAACTGGAATATCCATTATTACAATGTTAAGAACTCCCATCATCCTCTGACAGATGGCTCTGCTCTCTGCACACACACATTCTGCTCTTTATTTTTTATGGATCAGCTTCCAAATATCTGGTATCTATATTAACAATAGAACAAACACACTGACATGTAAAGGACGGTTGGGGGATTCTGGGAGTTGTAGTTTACATTCACCTGATTAAACCCTCCTTGGTGAGGTCTTGTAAGGATGAAGATGAAAATCTCCTTTCCTGAATATGTCAATGGTCTATAAACGGCACCATAAGGGACGTCCTGAACATCAGCGCTCTATAAATGGTGTAGTGAGAGACATAGACGTCAGCGCTCTATAAATGGTGTAGTGAGAGACATATACGTCAGCGCTCTATAAATGGCGTAGTGAGAGACCTATACGTCAGTGCTCTATAAATGACGTAGTGAGAGACATATACGCCAGCGCTCTATAAATGGCGTAGTGAGAGACATATACGTCAGCGCTCTATAAATGACGTAGTGAGAGACCTATACGCCAGCGCTCTATAAATGGCGTAGTGAGAGACATATACGCCAGCGCTCTATAAATGGCGTAGTGAGAAGACCTATACGCCAGCGTTCTATAAATGGAGTAGTGGAGAGACATATACGCCAGCGCTCTAAATGGCGTAGTGAGAGACCTATACGCCAGCGCTCTATAAATGACGTAGTGAGAGACATATACGTCCCGCTCTATAAATGATGTTAGTGACAGACATATACGTCAGCGCTCTATAAATGCATAGTGAGAGACATATACGTCAGCGCTCTATAAATGACGTAGTGAGAGACATATACGTCAGCGCTCTATAAATGGTGTAGTGAGAGACATATACGTCAACGCTCTATAAATGACGTAGTGAAGACATACGTCAGCGCTCTATAAATGACGTAGTGAGAGACATATACGTCAGCGCTCTATAATGGCATAGTGAGAGACATATACGTCAGCGCTCTATAAATGGTGTAGTGAGAGACATATACGTCAGCGCTCTATAAATGCGTAGTGAGAGACTACGTCAGCGCTCTATAAATGGTCTAGTGAGAGACATATACGTCAGCGCTCTATAAATGATGTAGTGAGAGACATATACGTCGCGCTCTATAAATGGCTAGTGGAGACATATACGTCAGCGCTCTATAAATGACGTAGTGAGAACATATACGTCAGCCTCTATAAATGGCGTAGTGAGAGACATATCGTCACGCTCTAAAATGGTGTAGTGACACTATACGTCAGCGCTCTATAAATGACTAGTGAGAGACATATACGTCCGCTCTATAAATGGTGTAGTGAGAGACATATACGTCAGCGCTCTATAAATGACGTAGTGAGAGACATATATACGTCAGCGCTCTATAAATGGACGTATGAGAGACATATACGTCAGCGCTCTATAAATGACGTAGTGGGAGAGCATATACGTCAGCGCTCTATAAATGGTGTAGTGAGAGACATATACGTCAGCGCTCTATAAATGGTGTATTGAGAGACATATATGTCGCGCTCTATAATATGTGTAGTGAGAGACGTATATGTCAGCGCTCTATAAATGGTGTAGTGAGAGACATATACGTCAGCGCTCTATAAATGACGTAGTGAGAGACATATACGTCAGCGCTCTATAAATGACGTAGTGAGAGACTATATGTCAGCGCTCTATAAATGACGTAGTGAGAGACATATACGTCACGCTCTATAATGACGTAGTGAGAGACATATACGTCGCGTCTCTATAAATGACGTAGTGAGAGACATATACGTCAGCGCTCTATAATGACGTAGTGAAGACATATATGTGGCTCTCTATAATGAGTCGTGAGAGACTATACGTCAGTGCTCTATAAATGACGTAGTGAGAGACATATACGTCAGCGCTCTAAAATGACGTAGTGGAGACATATACGTCACGCTCTATAAATGACGTAGTGAGAGACATATACGTCAGCGCTCTATAAATGACGTAGTGAGAGCATATACGTCAGCGCTATAAATGGCGTAGTGAGAGACATATACGTCAGCGCTCTATAAATGACGTAGTGAGAGACATATACGTCAGCGCTCTATAAATGACGTAGTGAGAGACATATACGTCAGCGCTCTATAAATGACGTAGTGAGAGACATATACGTCAGCGCTCTATAAATGGCGTAGTGAGAGACATATACGTCAGCGCTCTATAAATGACGTAGTGAGAGACATATACGTCAGCGCTCTATAATGGCGTAGTGAGAGACATATACGTCAGCCTCTATAATGACGTAGTGAGAGACATAATCAAAATGAATGAAGCTTCACATGAAAATGAATTTTCTATTTTTGTCTTCACAGCAGCTGTACGCAGCTCAACTGGCCGCCATGCAAGTATCTCCGGGGGCCAAGTTACCTGGCATCTCCCAGAATAATCTCAGCGCTGCTATGTCACCGACTGGCATCCACACGGAAAAAAGCACAAGTAGCCCCCCTCCTAAATCCAAGGTACCTAAACATGTCCTTTGTAATAAATCTTTCTGCACCTTGACCTAGTGGGATTGTTGGTGGTTTATTTAGTCATTTTACTGGCCAGACAAGTGGAGCTCTATGTACTTTCTCTAGGGGTTAACCCTGGATGTTTGTCATTTCTTTGGTCCTGGGTTTACAGCTGGGCTATGACAGGAGAAGAGTTTTGGGGTGCAGGAGGGGAAAACCTCGGATAAAGGCTGTGAAATTGCGCGCGGTGCCTGTGTGTTTTCACGCTTGTTTTCAATCTGCTGCGAGCCATGGGAGAGAAAGCGATGGGAGGGATAATGACAGACTTGATGTGACCTCAGACTCTGATTTCACTTCACTCCCCCCGGTGAGAAATCCGGCACAGTTCAGATTCTTTTCTAATGCCGGGAGCAGGTGGCGGAGGTTAGATAAAGGTCACCTGTCCGTTATTGGCAATGCCTGGCAGGTATAGGTGTCAACTAACCAGCTAATGTCGCTTTGGAAGCGTTAACATTACACACAGCACAAAGGAAAGTCTGAGGTTGGACCATTTGTGATTGGGTATAATTGGATTCTAGGAGTTTAGGCCCCTCTCCTGCCCACAAATAGGTGATATAGAACATTGCCCCTCCTGCCCACAGATGGGCGATATAGAACGTTGCCCCTCCTGGCCTACGATGGTGATCTAGAACATTGTCCTCTCCCTGCCCGTAGATGGGTGATCTAGAACATTGTCCCTCTCCTGCCCGTGATGGGTGATCTAGACATTGTCCCTCTCTGCCCGTAGATGGGTGATCTAGAACATTGTCCCTCTCCTGCCCGTAGATGGGTGATCTAGACATTGTCCCTCTCCTGCCCATAGATGGGTGATCTAGAACATTGTCCCTCTCCTGCCCATAGATGGATGAATCTAGAACATTGTCCCTCTCCTGCCCATAATGGGTGATCTAGAACATTGTCCCTCTCCTGCCCATAGATGGATGATCTAGAACATTGTCCCTCTCCTGCCCATAGATGGGTGACTAGAACATTTCCCTCCCTGCCCATAGATGGGTGTCTAAAACATTGTCCCTCTCCTGCCCATAGATGTGATCTAGAACATTGTCCCTCTCCTGCCCATAGATGGGTGATCTAGAACATTGTCCCTCTCCTGCCCATTGATGGGTGATCTAGAACATTGTCCTCTCCTGCCCATAGATGGGTGATCTAGAACATTGTCCCTCTCCTGCCCATAGATGGGTGATCTAGAACATTGTCCCTCTCCTGCCCATAGTTGGGTGATTATGCCCTCTTCTGCTCCTCTCCAGATGAGGAATCTCTGTTATGTGACCTTCATTCAGGAAGTATAAATCTGCAATTTTATGTTGGAAATTCCCCCATTGTCTGAGTGACAGAGATGCCCACATTTGGATATTTCCATTCAAACAAAAATCCCTCTCGGATATTAGCTCGGAGATGGAAGTGTCTAAATGGCTCTATTGACGTTCTCCTCCGCCCGAGACAGATGTTCTCTGATTGGACATTCATCATAATGAAAGGGCTTAGGGTGAATTTTGACACGTGGAGAACTGGGGGCATCTTTGTTGCCCTTTGGTCATTGCAGATGTCGGAGACAGAGACCCCCTGACACCTCCCCAGTTTCTTAGAATGACATTGATGTGTGACAGTGACACGTGCCAGGGCTCAGTTTATCTCAGAAATCTGCAGCCAGGACCATCCTAATAAATATCCCAGATCAGGGCCCCTCTCTGGATAAAAAAGACCTCAGTTACTAATTAATTAAAATAGGTTAAAAAAAGATCATTTCTGGTTCAAATAAAAATGATACAGAGAGGATAGGAACAGGTGAAGGGGATGAATGTGACACATCTCCTAATAGTAACAGTAATGGTCGTGTGCCCATAGAGAACACCAACCAAGCGGATTTAACAGAAGGACACCCAGGGTGCACCGGGCCATCTAAAAACAAGTCATTTGGTAACAAAGCCATAATCTGAGTTTCCTAGCCCTGAACTGTACAGCTGGGCACACACAGCACCAATCTCTGAAACACGACAATCCGAATCCTCCCTTTCTCATTCATGTGTGTACCCAATTTAAGATTTGGGATTGATAGACAGGTTAGATTAACCGATCACATTGGGGTTAGAAATTGATGGACAGGATTGGGATTGACAGATCATTGGGTTTGATAGACAGGACTGGAATGATGGACAAGATAGGGTTTGATGGCATGTCTGGGATTGATGGACAATATAGGGTTTGATGGCACAGCACTGGATATATGGACAAGATAAGGTTTGATGGACAAGATAGGGTTTGGTGGACATGTCTGGAATTGATGGACGGATAGGGTGTGATGGATAGCACTGGGATATATGGATAAGAATGGGTTGGCTGCAGGACTGGGGTTGATGGACAGCATAGGGTTTAATAGACGGACTGGGATCGGGACAGGGTAGGGTTTGATGGACAAGACAAAGATTGATGGACAGGATAGGGATTGATGGACAAGAGGGTTTGATGGACAGGACTGGGATTGATGGACAAGATAGGGTTTGATGGATAGGACTGGATTGGTGGACAGGCCTGGATTGATGGACAAGATAGGTTTTGATGGACAGGACTGGGATTGATGAACAAGCTAGGGATTGATGGACAGGCCTGGGATTGATGGACAGGATTGGGTTTGATTCACAGGACTGGGATTGACAGATCAGATTGGGTTTGATAGACAGGACTGATTAATGGACAATATAGGGTTTGATGGACAGGCTGGGATATATGGACAGGATAGGGTTTGATGGACAAACTGGGATTGATGGACGGACTGGGATTGATGATAGGATTATGTTTGTGACGAACTGGGATTGACAGATCAAATTGGGTTTGAATGACAGCACTGGAATTGATGGATAAGACAGGGTTTTGATAGAAGGATTGGATTGATGGAAAAGAAAAAATTAGATTGATAGGTTCCATTCCCTGGCCATGTCTGATAAAGGGGCATAATGAATTGGGGGGTTAAGTTATTTGTATAGGTTACTTCACCCCAAAACTTCTGCATCTTGAGTTGTGACATTGGCACTAAACTTCCTTCGCTCATTGATGTTTTCAAGGTCACAGGGGGAGGGGGGAGTTTTCTACTCTCTCCGAGCTCATGAAACCTGTTATGGGACACGGTGGGACGTTTCCTTTCCGCGACCAGTGAACCTTGTTGAAATGAAGGAGTCTAATGTTTTTATTTCCCAAAACTCCCGTTAGTCATAGAGCGAATTATCCTAGAGAAATGATCCAAACCTTCTTAGCACCTAAACTGACACAATGTAACAAATCTAATCATGTTTTCTTATTTGTGGACGTTGTGATAGATACAAATATTTATATAGTAATGTTATTATTTCATTTGTAAAATGTTTCTATAGTTTTGCTTTGTTACAAGTTCTACCTAATTCTTATGAGGTCTCTCCATTCAACAGTGGAAACCTTAAAATTGATTGCAAGCTCTTGTGTTAAAATTCCTCCTCCTTATTAAATCCTTTCCAATAAAATCTACCACTGTCTATATAGATAATGTGAGATGTAATAAACCTTTCCATTCCTCAATAGCTCTTAGGGATAAATACAGAAATTATTTCATTGCAAAGTACTAGAACAGCACATTGAACTGTATAACAAAGCCCTGTAGAAGCCATTTGTTTAAAACATTAATGTTATATATATGTTATCAGAGGGGGGACGTCACCCCGCAATATCCCGGCTAAAGGCTTAGCTAATAGAGCGGTAATTTCCATCTCATTTCTGTTGTATATAGATTTGGAATATTACTCCTCCCCGGGGGACATAATAAGGTTTTGTTAGAAATGTATTAGAAATTTACAGGTTAAAACCTGGGACACTCGGATTGGGTTTTAAGAATATTTAATGTTGATTATAAATGGGAATGGTGTTTAGCGAATTCTACCTATGCCAGGGGCATCAGACGCAATGGCCGATGGGCTTGTATTCAATAAGTGACTGTTTCCCCAGAATTCCCTAGTTTTGTACCCTTCCCCCAAACCGCTCTCTGTGTATAATATATAAAGGGGTTGGTCCTGTCGGAGGGAGGTGACAATGAAAGGGTTAATCTATGTGAACTTTGTACACACGTTAGATAATTGTCGCCTGATATGGCAGATGAACAACAAAGCACGGTTATTTTGCGGGAAATAAGTACATGACCACCATGATCATGAGTATTCCTACAAATGTCGTATGTACAGTTCACATCGCGCACTAATATCCAACGTGTGGTGCGAAGCTTTACATGGCTGATCGGGAGATGCCATACTGCTACAGACTGAACAAAATAAGCCCGAAAACATCTCCCGTGTCCGACTTGTAAACGGACAGATAAAATAAAATTCTCAATGGGTTTATTAATTTTTTTTTTGCTAAATTCGGTTGTTCATTCCTGGGTGTAATGTCGCTTTAAATCGCAGTTTATCTGTGTCTTTCCCCTCACACAGGATGATATGGCCCAACCACTGAACCTCTCAGCCAAACCCAAGACTTCAACAGAATCCCCCACATTGCCCACCTCTCCGCACTTGTCACGGCTAAGTATTGACGGCGGCGCTCATAAAACGGCCATCTCGACGCTCGCGCACACGCCCGTTAGAGTCAATACAAAGGTAAGTTGAATAAATGGAATTAGAACAAGTTACGTCTTTCCAAGAGCTTCTGCAGCAGCTGTAAAGCTCCCACGACTCAGTGGGACAAGTAGGGACCCCAAACAATTCGGAATCTGATCCGAGATCTTCATCAGACTTAATTCCACCCAGGAAACATCCGTTAATTCCAAGGGAGGGAGATTAACCTCCTTACAGATTTAATATGTTTCTCCTCGGAAGGTCATTCTAATCCCATCTACTCTGAGGGTCCTATAAACCTTTCAGGGGGATTTAGTGCAATTACCAGGTGCGATGGATCCATTAGAACCAGATCTGTAATCCGCCAGGTGCAGGATCCCCAATTCAACATGTCAATAACAATTCCCACCAAGGCTCAGCTCTCTCGCTAATCTGCCTGTTCGGCATAAATCGTGGGGGTTTATGGCAGATTAGGAGGAATTACAGCCCAGATGTTTTTTGTTCTAAAAATGGATTAGGATGTAAAGTTTGGGGGATCCGGAGAAACGTGTGCTGGCGATTTCATGTGCGATTCCGGACGCCATCTGTCACGCCCTCTGATGAATCCCTTAGGTTTATGTAACATCACAATATTTATTTTATCATCCAATCAACACATGATTAACCCCCAGCATGGGAGGGGAGGGGGTTAATGTGTAGTATATGGCACCTATGGGTTAAAATCTGAACATTAAGGCAGATGGTATCTAAACATGTACTACAAATCCCAGCATTCCCTAATTTATTCATTATATGCCTGCAATCCCCCAGCCCTGTGCTCATGCTTGGCTGGTTCCACTTACAACTGAACTACAATTCCCAGCATCCCCACATCTTATTCATTAAATTGAAGGCTATGAAGCATGCTGCTCAGAGTGTGTGCAAATGGCTTCCAATTACCATCACATCCCATTCATTCTTCCCATTCTAGTTGAACTGCAGCTCTCTGCGTTATTTGTAGTTTAACCAATTCAGTCTGTCGGTTGTATATAATTCCGAGATGATCGGAACGCAGTTTTCTCTTCTCGATTGGATTTATTTCTATTCAGATATCCTGTCGTCTATAACATCCCCGGGGTTTTAATGATCACACGCAGTCACCAAAGCCATCCAAGAAGCCAAAACAAATGAAAGAGCAGCTGCGCAGGGAGCAGCAAGCGCTGGACGGGAAAGTAGTCACATCTGGGCCTCATCACTGCCGAAGTGAAAGGTCAGTTTGGTAGTAAATGGAACATTGTTATTATCATATGTTAATGTACATTGTTTTATCATATGGTAATGTAAATTGTTATTATCATATGGTAATGTACATTGTTATATATATGTAAATGAACATTGTTATTATCATATGGTAAATGTACATTGTTATTATCATATGGTAATGGAACATTGTTATTATCATATGGTAAATGTAACGTGTATATATCATTGGTAATGGACATTGTTATTATCATATGTAAATGTAACGTTGTTATTATCATATGGAATGGAACATTGTTATTATCATATGTAAATGTAACATTGTTTTATCATATGGTAAATGGAACATTGTTATTATCATATGGTAAATGTAACGTTGTTATTATCATGGTAAATGGAATTGTATTATCATATGGTAAATGGAACATTGTTATTATCTATGGTAAATGGAACATTGTTATTATCATATGGTAAATGTAACGTTGTTATTATCATATGGTATGGAACATTGTTATTATCATATGGTAAATGGAACATTGTTATTATCATATGGTAAATGGAACATTGTTATTATCATATGGTAAATGTAATTTGTTATTATCATATGGTAAATGTAACGTTGTTTTTATCATATGGTAAATGTAACGTTGTTATTATCATAGGGTAAATGGACGTTGTTATTATCATATGGTAATGGAACTTGTTATTATCTATGGTATGGACATTGTTATTATCATATGGTAATGGAACATTGTTATTATCATATGGTAAATGGACATTGTTATTCATATGGTAATGGAACATTGTTATATCATATGGTAAATGGAACATTGTTATTATCATATGGTAAATGGAACATTGTTATTATCATATGGTAAATGGAACATTGTTATTATCATATGGTAAATGGAACATTGTTATTATCATATGGTAAATGTACGTTTTTATTATCATATGGTAATGTAACGTTGTTATTTCATATGGTATTAAACGTTGTTTATTATCATATGGTAAATGAAACATTGTTATTATCATATGGTAATGGAACATTTTATTATCTATGGAAATGGACGTTATTTATCATAACTGTAACATTGTAATCATTTACCATTATACAAATGGAACATTATCACGTATAACATTTCTCATCAATGTAACACTGTTATTTATCATCATGTTATTATATTATTAGTTTATTTTGGCCTTTGTTTTTTATTTTGGTATCTAATGGATTAATGATATCCCTGGTAATTAGAGTGCAGCAGTCAGAGTTACTCCTATTGGTTGCCGGGATCCACATGTAATTAGTGGGTGCTGTACTTCTCATAATAACAGTAAATTTGCTGGTACTGACCAAAATTAACTGAAACTGGTCTCTGCTTGTAAATACTGAGTATTGTTCCGTTTGACACCACAATGGTAAATATTTCCAGCCCATCTCCATTGGCACAGATGCTGGCGATTGGCTCTGGTCGTTCCTTCTTTTCATTGCCAGGAGATCTTACACTGGGAAATTTTATTTTCTTTCCCCAGATTCTCTGCTTCGTCGTTCGCCATTAAAAAAATAATCCCTGCAAATTGTGTCGCGTCAGGAATATCCTTATGTGATATTAAGGTTCGGTTGTCTGCGTTAACAGCTGTAAGCGGTTGATGGCAACATTCATCACCGAGCCACAACTGCCAGATAACGGCTGCACCGGCAGTGGGCAGAAATGGATTGCATGCAAGGGGAGAGAGGCCGAAATGCTTCATTTATTTTTCTGTCTTATGGCGGAAACATAGAAACGCGGACACACACTCGCCCTCCCCCAACCGATAATAAATGACCTTTTCATTTTTCCAGAACATTGGAATTTGGAAATACTGCGAAATCATATGCCATATCATTTTCCTTATTTTGTACGAAGTTACATCCCTGGTACATTGTGTCCAGCACCGTATAGTAATAAGAGTTGCCCGCGTTCTGGTAATTCCGTATCGCGGTGTGGTGGGAGGATTTATCGTTTCTTATCCTTGGAAGCTTTGAGTTGACGCTGAGGGGGCTCGGTGCAGTTTTACTTTCCAACTGAATAAAAAGACAAGTAATTAATCATTAGGAGATGAAAATTCCCTTTCATCCTCGCCGGTGGCCGCTGTAAGGGGCTTTTACGGGCAGAATACGACCCTATAAAAAGCAGGAACTGACCAGTGTGTTTGATTCTCTGGATGAGAATCCATAGACAGTCAATTTGTTGGGATCTTTAGATTAAAAAAACTAAGGGGGATAGAAATGAATATTGTGATTATGGAATTAAAATCATCACAGATTGTTAATGAAATCACGTTTCTACTTGACTGTACGATCCACCCAGAGGTGGAAGCGATTTGGGTAAACCGGGTAATGAAGCGTAAATCCAGAGTTTCTCAAATCGTTCCTTATAATTCTAAAGGCCCCATGACACCGCGTTATATTCCAATAAATTCAGCGAATTTGATCGGAATATTGAGGACATTTTTCCGTGTTTTCATAGGCCGATGGGCGACACTGATCTATCGGTCTATTGAAAATCTTGATCAGGTAAGGCTGAAAATTTTCCATCTTCCAGAACCTTTGTTCTTTTTAAGCTAATATCTAAGGACGAACGGCGGCGCAAGGTGGAGAATTATGATGGATTCTTCCAATGAGATTTTTGATTGTTTTCGTTGATCGAAAAACCATCTGCCCATGTGTGGCTATGTTTACTTCTGGGCATACAGGGGTCTGAAATTGTATGTCGGTTGGTATAAAGTTCTGTGTTTTGTTGAGCAAATTCCAAGTTGGATTCCTCGGAAGTGTAAACTTATTTGGCTGATAAAATCCGTTTGGGTGATTGGTTTCTGGCTCCAATCTGTACAACAGAAAGGAAAGTTAACCCTACATAACAACACAACCTTCCCTCTAACTTTTAAATCAGAAAAGAGATTGTATTGTATTTAATGGTAAAGAATCATTGAGATATTGACTTATATTTTCATTATTATATAATATTGACTTTCCTGTGTGTGAATTAACATTATAACCTACCCCTGTAGTGATTTCTATGGGAGGAACTGTAAATTATAGCCTTATAATATTACGTTTCCAGGAGGAGAAGGAAACCAGAAGCCCACAAGGGTAGGTTATAATAAAAATGCACCCCAACTGAAAATTATAAGGATTTGAAGTCACCTTGGCCTGCGGCCTCGTGCTTTTATATGGTCACGGAACTCCTCAGTGACTTCTAATATCCTTATAATTTACAGTAGGGGATACATTATCCCTTATAATACATGAGTGGTACCCAAGTTCCTGTATACCTCATCTGCATCCTTGTACCTTTATATAGACACGGAACTCCTCAGTGACTTCTAATATCCTTATAATTTACAGTAGGGGATACATTATCCCTTATAATACATGAGTGGTACCCAGAGTTCCCTGTTAACTCAGTCTGTGTCCTGTACCTTTATATGACACAGAACTACTCAGTGACTTCTAATCCTTATAATTTACAGTGGGGGATACATTATCCCTTATAAACATTAGTGGTACCCAGAGTTCCCTGTTAACTCAGTCTGTGTCCTTGTACTTTTATATAGCACAGAACTCCTCAGTGACTTCTAATATCATTATAATTTACAGTAGGGGATACATTATCCCTTATAATACATGAGTGGTACCAGAGTTCCTGTATAACTCAGTCTGTGTCCTTGTACCTTTATATAGACACAGAACTCCTCAGTGATTTCTAATATCCTTATAATTTACAGTAGGGATACATTATCCTTATAATACATGAGTGGTACCCAGAGTTCCCTGTATAACTCAGTCTGTGTCCTTGTACCTTTATATAGACACAGAACTCCTCAGTGACTTCTAATATCCTTATAATTTACAGTGGGGGATACATTATCCCTTATAATACAATGAGTGGTACCCAGAGTTCCCTGTATAACTCAGTCTGTGTCCTTGTACCTTTATATGGACACAGAACTCCTCAGTGACTTCTAATATCCTTATAATTTACAGTAGGGGATACATTATCCCTTATAATACATGAGTGGTACCCAGAGTTCCCTGTAAACTCAGTCTGTGTCCTTGTACCTTTATATGGACACAGAACTCCTCAGTAACTTCTAATATCCTTATAATTTACAGTTGGGGGTCATTATCCACTATATAATCTGCCTAATTATTAATGAAATGATTTAAATCTCCAACAGGACAAATCCTGCCTGGAGAGTCTAACGCAGCAGCTCGCGGTGAAATCAAACGACGACAGTAAATTCAGTCACATGATGGATTTCAACCTGAGCGGAGATTCGGACGGTGAGTCTGGCTTTATTATACCGTACGATCATTTTATGTCTGACGCAAGATATCACCGGGTCTGTGATTCAGGTAGAAATAACCTGTCAGCAATTATCGTTGCCGATAGCGGCAAAAACGCAAAATATGCGGGATATAGTGTGTATATTTTCTATTTAGTTACTAGCAAATTGTCCTCGTTTCGCTATCCGTGCGCTTTACATTTATATTACATTCAGTTATTCAATAAAGTCTTATCGTTAAAAATGGTGCTAATTTTGCCCAACCAATCAGATAACATTTGAAGCTAACATCTGATTGGTTGGGCAAAATTAGCACCATTTTTAACGATAAGAACTTTTATTGAATCTCCCGTGTTTCAATCTCTAGCAGATAATAGATCATTGATTTATAATTGGGTCACCGTGCCTTGCACTAACACGTGTGAGGTGCACAGAATTCCGCAGGATCGACCGTTATGTTGATACCGGGATACTGTTTTTCACCAGTCATCCTAAGGGGATATCGGGGCTGGACCTCATAATGATCAATTTCCCCCCCATCTTTATAGGAAGTGCAGGTGTTTCAGAGTCCAGGATATACGGGAATCGAGAGGGCGCGGCAGTAGCGAGCCGCATATTAACGCCCTATGAACGCCTTCATGGTCTGGGCCAAAGATGAAAGACGGAAGATCTTGCAAGCGTTTCCCGATATGCACAATTCAAACATCAGCAAGATATTGGGTAAGAGACCCTTCCCCCGAACTGCAATTACTGCCACATTAACGTCTCCTTTAAGTAGCTGTCATCGCGCCACGCAGGTCGACAACGCCACCTTCCCGTATAAATCGCACACTTCAGCCTGACATTTGCCGAGGCTCCTGATATTCCGCTGACATTTTAAAGGGCTTCTAAGCGTTTAACAGAACATTCACGGTCTGTTTCCAATCAGGCGATCCCCTGAAATTGGGAACATGAGGAATCGCCTCTCACTGCTTGGCTGGGGTTCAAGGTTCCTTCTATACAGTAGTTCTAGTAGAACACGCGCGGCGATTACAGTTCGTACCGGGGGGGGGGGGTAATGGGACCTTACTCTGTTTTTTCCATAAAAATCCACAAGAACAGGAAATATTACGTGAGGGAAAAAAATCGAAAACAGAATGAAGACACAGTGTAGTTTAAAGGGGAAGCTGTCAGCAAATAAACATTGACATTTACTGCGCAAAACAAAGTCTTTTTATTCTGCTCGATTTGCCGCAGTGACCTAATTTAACCAGCTTCCTTCCTGTAACAGTAAACGTATGTGGGTCACAGTATGGCAGCTCCCGCCAAATGTACAGTATGGGAGGAATGTTCTGTGCACACATTAAGCTTTACTCTCATTCTCCTATGGCAGCTCCTACCCTTTTATAATAGAGGGGCCAATATAATATATATATATTTTTATAATTAGTTGATTCTGTTTAACTTGCCCTTTATGTCTTATCAGGTTCTCGGTGGAAATCGATGACTAATCTGAGAAACAGCCGTATTATGAGGAACAGGCGCGACTCAGCAAACAGCATCTGGAGAAATACCCCGACTATAAATACAAACCCAGGCCGAAGCGAACCTGCTTAGTGGATGGGAAGAAGCTGCGGATCGGCGAATACAAGGCGATCATGCGTAGTCGGCGCCAAGAGATGCGGCAGTATTTCAACGTGGGGTAAAGTGCGATTTATCCCCCAAACACCAGCTGATCATTTCCCTGACTGTGCAGTGGTATCACTTTGTGCAGAGAACATGTAGTTGACGATTAGGGACACACATGACGACGGCAGATATCGGACACGGCCGGACAGTCGTAATATAAAATATACAATGCCGCGATCGTTACCTAATGTTGTGCTTTTTATTAACCTTAAAACCAATAAATAGTAAGTGTCCAGGCTCCAGTCTGGATTCTATCCAATGGGAAGAAGCGCTTATTTCCGAGTGTGTCCTCGCATTGGTTAGGCCCTGGCCAAAAGGGGGGTGGAGCGCAACAACTGTACAGTTGACCTTTAAGGGGGTTATTTAAAAGAGGTGATATATTATATTATAATCGGCAAACGCCAATCTGATAAAACTAGTGAACTCACGCCTGGGCCCGATTTATTAAATTATTAATGTCCATTTCTGGTAAATTCATTTATTTTATCTTCTGGTAAAATGGCCGCACTCCGTTATATATTTTTTTTCTCTCCGTCCAGGCAGCAAACCACTATCCCAATGAGCACAGCTGGAGGTGTCGTTTACCCAGGCGCGATTGCCATGGCCGGAATGCCTTCCCCTCACCTGCCCTCCGAGCACTCTAGGTGTCGAGTTAGCCCCGAGCCGGGTCTGCCTGTCATACAGAACACTTACGGCTCAAGGAAGAGGAACACACATCAAGGAGGAACTGCAGGGCGACGATCTGAACGGCGAAGGGTACGATGAATACGAGGACGATGAGGACCCCGACGTAGATTATACCAGCGACCAGTGCGGAGCAAGCCAATGATAGCGGCGGTGCTGGGGAACTTTAACGAACTTACGAAGCCCGACGCAGGTTTGTCTGCAGCGCTGGCCAAGCACATGAGATTTTTCTCATTCGGTGACTGTTACTTTTAACTCTTTCCTGGGACGTCAACTGACACTAAAAAAAAAAAATAATACGTTAAAAAAAAAAATAAGGAAAAATCAGCCGAATTTGGCGACCGGAAAAGGGACCACGAGGATCGGGAGAAAAAAAAAAAAAAGGACACTTTCCACCAACAGAATAATATAAGCTACGGGGTAAAAGAGAAACGCCGGGGTACTCAGCTGCTAACGCCCAAGCACTGAAAGTCTTTACCCTTCAATTTTTTTTTTTCATCTGAATGGGGGAGGGGAACTAAAAACTTTAAAACTTTAAAAAAAAAAAGTTTTTTTTTTTTCTGGCTGTTCTACGATGCTCTAGAAATTCTCACTCAGGTCAACAGTGCCACAATGGCATGTGGATTTGTGTTTCGTTGTTTTGTGCTACAGTTTAAAGAGGAATAAGGTTAATCATATTTTATTTTTCATTTTGCTCCACCCCCCCCCCCCCGAATTCAATTCTTTCACTGGTCCTTTAAACTTTCCCTTTGCATCGTAGGAATATGGGAAGGGGAGGGGCACAGGTCTTAAGCTACGTCAAAAAAAAAGTGCCAAACTTTGTACTGGGACGTTGACTCCAATCTTACGCTCTATGGATCTATTCTGGGTCTGTCTACATTGTAGGGCAGTGTAATTATGTCTTAGACAATCTTATACGGATATACACCAGAAACTGGTGGAAGTCGAATTGTTTTTATTTAAGGTTTTTAAACGGAAAGTGGGATTCTCGGTGAGGCGCCAAAACAAAAAACAAAAGCGCAAAAAAAAAAAATGGATAAAAAAATGCTGAACTTTTTAGGTACTGATGATTTCAGTGATGTTTTGGGGATGAAATCCCAGATTCTGTCTGTGAGAAGCCTTAATTCCTATTTGCACTTCAGATATTTAGAGAAGATAATAGATTCAAAACTTTGGGGCTTTGAAGAGTTTTTAACCTATAACACAAGGGAATGTCTGAGAGTTGTAGTTTTCATATCTGGACGTCATTGTTTTAACATTGGGATCCTACAATCGCGGAGATTTAAATCTTCACCGGAAAACTCATTCTCTATATAAATATCAGCAGAGACGTAGTTCTCTATTTTCATTTTAATTGTAAAGGATTTTTAAAACTTCTTTACAGCCCAAAATGTTAATTTACAAATTATTATAAAAAAAAAATTCACTGAGCCTAAAAAAGTCGTTTTTTTTTAAATGAACGTCGCAAGAGACGCCATTTAAAGCGAAGAACAGCTTTTTTTTTAACGGAATTCCCTTTTTTATAGGATATATAATCATGTGATAGGAACATATTTGGTATTTATACCGAACAACGATCAGTGTAAATACAAATACAAGAGGGATTTATTCGTTTTAATTCTTAACTTTTCTGTAAAACGAAATTTACATTTTATCGTCTGTAGATTAATGAGATCCTGACCCAAATCGGTTCAAACTAAATGGGCCGATTAAGGGATCAGAACCGGAAGCCATTGGGGTGTGGGAATAATCCCGACAATTTATATTGGACATTTTCTATGGGAGCCTATAGATCCCCTATAGACATAGTACAAAAAAGTCTTACGGTGCATTTGTGATGTCATAATCCCCCGCATTTTTTTTTTTCATTTGCTTATTACCGCTCGTTGCCGTTTCTATACCATGGCATTTATTCATATTGGGTTACATTTCTATTTAATGACTGTATTATGTCATTGAACTGCCTCTACTTAGTGTCGATACGCTCATTTTAAAGTAATATTGTCAGCTATTCCCAGATTTAGTTACTTATGTATAATTTATTTTAATTCTCTTTTTATTTTCTACGTTATTTTATTATATGGAGCAGCGATTCTAGCTGTCCGGCTACAAAAAAAAATGAAATATGTGTTTTTCGTTTATATCTTTCTTAAAAAGCCCCCCACCAGTATAACCCCCCCCCCATAACCTGAACCATAGTAATGATGTCAGAATGAGCCCCTTTCTGATTGGACAGCGACACTCGCTCCCCATTTACAATGTAAAATAACATTTCTAAGGGGGTTTCTTTTTTTCTTTCAAATTTGTTCCAAGTCTCGGTAAACAATCCAGTCTGACTCATGTGAGTTTGGTCTCGTATTTACTGGATTTTATTTGATTACCACCGTGTTTCATGTGCTCTGTTTTAATATGTGACTTAAGGCTACAATTATACTTTGTTTCAGCTCCAGGTAAGTGCCACCAAGGCAGCCTATGCCGCAGCCAACCAAAACACACGCACACTGGGGGCTGTTTCTTTTCGGCAGGGCGACAGATCGCGCCTCTGCTCTGTTATACGTTTCATTTTTTTTCTTGGCTCTGTTTTTTCTTTGTTTAATTTCTTGCCAAAAAGTAAAAATTTCTTGAAAAACTAGTGCACCGGCAATATGACCTACTGACGATTATTTTCCATCTACTCGTCTTTTCATCCAATGTTAGATAGATTCGCCATATTCCCCCTTTGTTTATTGTACAACAGAGTTTTGACCGATTTTAAATCAACTAAACGCATCAGAAATGATTGTAACAAACAGATCGGCGACAGAATTTATTATTATTATTTTTTTTAATTCTATTTACGGGGTGAGGAAAGAATACTGAATTACGATTGGATGTGCACCAAGCTCCAATCACAGAACAGTATCCTCGCACCAGATGCACCAATCAGAAAATCATTATGTTTATGGAGTATACTTGATCTCTTTCATTTTGAAGATACCCATCTTTTCAGTCAAGCTTTGTTCACACTACAAAACACAGAACGCTATTTTTTTGGAGTTATGTGCAATTAGTTGGGTGATTTCTACCACGAGACTTAATGTCCGTGCAAAATCACACATGCTTAGTGGGGACACTAAAGTGGATTTTGAAATCTCTTTACAATGTGCACAAAATCGCACATGTGTGTAGAAAGCCAACGCCAACCTTCCCATTTGAATGTAGTAAATCCCAGTGAATTCTTTGCAGATGACTTGGCTTTTTGTATATTGATTAGGATCCCATGTTCAGTCTATGGTGCACTAGCGTGTAATACCTGCCCAGGCCTTGTCCATGTTCTCTCTGTGTAGGTTTTAAGTTTGCCGTGTGCCCTATTGTAATGGAACTGCAATCCGCAGCTTCTTATTCAAATAATGGTACAGAACGTTTCCTCTTGGCTACGTTTCATTACCGTAACCAGAGTTTCCTGTCCCTGCTTGACATTATCTATTTTATATTTTAAAAATCAATAGACACAAACAATAGATATAAATATATAACCTACCCCTGTGTGGATTCTATGGGGGAACTGTAAGATTATAGCCTTATAACCTACCCCTGTAGTGGATTTTCTATGGGAGGAACTGTAAGATTATAGCCTTATACCTACCCCTGTAGTGGATTTCTATGGGAGGAACTGTAAGATTATAGCCTTATAACCTACCCCTGTAGTGGATTTCTATGGGAGGAACTGTAAGATTATAGCCTTATACCTACCCCTGTAGTGGATTTCTAGGGGAGAACTGTAAGATATAGCCTTATAACCACCCCTGTAGTGGATTTCTATGGGAGGAACTGTAAGATTATGCCTTATACCTACCCCTGTGTGGATTTCTATGGGAGGAACGTAAGATTATAGCCTTATAATCTTACAGTTCCAGGAGAGAAAGAAACCAGAAGCCACAAGGGGTAGTTATAATAAATAATGCACCCCCAACTGTAAATTATAAGGATATTAGAAGTCACCTTGGAGTTCCGTGCCCTTTAAAAGGTACTCAGCCGCGGCCTCGGTGACTCCTCGGTGACTTCTAATATCCTTATAATTTACAGTTGGGGGTGCATTATCCACTATATAAACATATTTTCTGTTGTCCCTTTATGTTGTACACGAGATCACATGGAAATTGTACTCCATCTCCCTCCTCGTATCGAGTTCTTATTCGCCCTCTAAGTATAATTTTGGTACTTTAAATAAATTAAATAATTTCCCGTGTATTGAGAGTAAGACCGACATTCAGAAAAGTCAGAAAGTTTTTGTTTGCTCTTTTGGTCGCCACAAGTGACGCACGTTTCTTTTTTTCCGCGAGGGGATGGGAATCCTTTTTTTTGGGGGGGGGGGATATTTTTTGTACGTTTTGGTTATTGTGTTACCGGTTTTATATTCCCCTCGTTCAGTAATAAAAATAAAGAAAAAAAGGAAAAAAAAAAAAAAAAAAATTATGGATGTGTAAATCAAAAAAAAATAAAAAATCTATATATATTGAAAAAAATAAATAATAACCAAGACAATCAAAGCCCTGAGCTCGAATCAAAGTATGTGCACCACGACATCTCACTTGAAATTTAATAAAAGAAAGAATTATGTAATATAACATAGAGTATAGATTTATATTTTGTTCATAACACATAGTGTAATATAATTTGTATATTTTCATGTTTTTTGTGTATCGTTCATGCCACAATAAAAAATAAAAAAAAACCACACAAAATACACAACTGAACGGGATGTGACAGCTGCGAAAATCATTAAGGACCGTCCCGTTTTCTGCATTCCCCCTTTTTTCAGTATTATCGCCCTGCAGGGCACCAATAAACAGCAAACGTGTTCTATAGTATTCTGTCTTGGTGGATTCTGTCCATCGGTCAGTGTGTAAGAGTGTGAGTCAGTATGTAAGAATGTGAGTCAGTGTGTAAGAAGTGAGTCAGTTGTAAGTCTGATCAGTGTGTAAGTCTGAGTCAGTGTGTAAGATTGTGAGTCAGTGTGTAAGTCTGAGTCAGTGTGTACGAGTGAGTCGGTGTAGATGAGTCAGTGTGTAAGAGTGGATTCAGTGTGTAAGAATGAGTCAGTGGTGGTCAGGTGATGTGTAAGATGAGTCAGTGTGTAAGAGTGAGTCAGTGTGTAAAATGAGTAGTGTGTAAGATGATGAGTCGTTGTAAGAGTCAGTAAGTAAGAGTCAGTGTGTAAGATGAGTCAGTGTGTAAGAATGAGTCAGTGTGTAAGATGTGTAGAGAGTCAGTGTGTAAGAATGAGTCAGTTGTGTAAGAGTGAGTCAGTGTGTAAGAATGAGTGCAGTGTGTAAGAATGAGTCAGTGTGTAAGAGTGTGAGTCCAGTGTGTAGAATGAGTCAGTTGTAAGAGTGAGGTATGTGTAGATGAGTCAGTGTGTAAGAATAGTCAGTGTGGTACAGGTGTGAGTCGTGTGTAAAGCAGTTGTAGAGTGTGAGTGTGTGTAAATGAGTCAGTAAGAGTGTGAGTCAGTGTGTAAGAATGAGTCAGTGTGTAAGAGTGTGAGTCAGTGTGTAAGAGTGTGAGTCAGGTGTGTAAGACTGAGTCAGTAAGATTCTGAGTCAGTGTGTAAGAGAGAGTCAGTGTGTAAGAGTTGTAGAAGTCAGTGTGTAAGAATGAGTCATGGTGTAGATGTGAGTCTGTGTAAGAAATGATCAGTGTGTAAAGTGAGTCATTTGTAATGTGGTCAGTGTGTAAGATGAGTCGTGGGTAGATTGTGAGTGTCTGTGTAAGAATGAGTCAGTGTGTAAGAGAGTGAGTCAGTTTGTAAAAGTGTGAGTCAGTGTGTAAGAATGAGTCAGTGGTAAGAGTGAGTCTGTGTAAGATTGTAGCTAGTGTGTAAGACTGAGTCAGTAAGAGTGTGAGTCGGTGTGTAGAAGAGTCAGTGTGTAGACTGAGTCAGTAGATGTGAGTCAGTGTGTAAGAATGAGTCAGTGTGTAAGATTGTGAGTCAGTTTGTAAGAGTGTGAGTCAGTGTGAGAAGAGTCAGTGTGTAAGATTGTGACGTCAGTGTTGTAAGAATGAGTCAGTGTGTAAGAGTGAGTCAGTTTGTAAAGTGTGAGTCAGTGTGTAAACTGAGTCAGTGGGTAAGAGTGAGTCTGTGTAGAGTGTGAGCTGTGTGTAAGACTGAGTCGTAGAGTGTGAGTCGGTGTGTAGAATGTCAGTGTGTAGTGAGTCTGTAAAAGTGAGTCTGTGTAAGTGTGAGCTGTGTGTAAGAGTGTCAGTGTGTAAGTGTGAGTGGAACTGTGGACACTCCAAGACTTCCATGTAAACCAAGGTGTCTAATTCGCCGGTCTCCGGAAGTCCCTGGCTGCCTCCTGCTGTTGTACTGTTGAGGAATGTTGTGGCACAACTACACAATATTGGTGTATTGGGTTAATTGGCTACTTATTATTTATACAGTTCCACCATTTAAAGGGGCTGTATTCATTTCTCTAATTTTTTTCCCATTTGGGTAGAACTGTAGTTCAGCAATTCCCACGACGAAGAGAGAAACAGTCGCTCCTTTCAGGGTAAAAAAAACAAAACGACTTTCCCCTTTAAAAGGACACGCAGAATGTTAAATGGTCTCGTTATACGCTGCGCCATAATCAGTGTATTGCGCTCTCTGCAATCTGCCCGACCTAATGGCGCTCTAGATAAACGTCAAGGTCCCAGGGTTGGGCACTTTACAGGGACTAAATACTACCCTCAGGGGTCCTTCCCGTGTTCCAATTTACATTTCCCATCATTCCCTCTGTCACTTTACGGACTGCGCCAAATGGGATTTAACCGAATAAGGAACGTTTGGGATCTTTAAGACCAAATGAAGCAGTTTAGCAGCTAATCTGGATATTCTTCTTATTATTAATGGTTATTACTGATATTGTTACTAATAATCTATCAATTCTGCAGCCTGAAAGTTATTATGCTAAATACGAGGTCCTGGACCAGGGACCAATAGTCGGGACGTTCTGGATAATAAAACAACCATTTTAAGAAGGGAAGCGGTCTTGTCTATATCTAGTGGGAGTCTGGGGGCTACTACACCAAGCTATGTACAGTACATTACTGGATTTGTCTTGGAGCTGCCATACATCTTTCCTACCAAGTTGAAATCCGGTATCCTAGACTACAGTGAAGCGATTTGGTTCTTTTCATTGCGAAAGAATAAAAACGGAATTTTTGAAAATACAGAAAATATTCCGTGCGATGAGAACGATTTACGGGGGGGGGGGTGATTTCTACGTTAAAATCTCGCTGTCGATTTGTCGGATACTTGAGGTGTCAATTCCGGTCACTGCGAAACATCTCTTGAGTCTTTATTAACCCTCAAGATCCTCTGCTCATTGCCCCTTACTAGGACCAGGATCATGTCATTCAGAACTAGTAGAGGGAAACATACATGTGAATATAATACACGGTAATAGCATGTTAACCCCTCGGGCTCTGAATCACACAGGGAGGGAACCTGTTCCGAGACTACGGAATTCCATTCACCCCCTTGTGTAAATGAGATCCCCCTATTTTGTACGGCGTGTTCTTTATGACCCCAGGGAGGCATCTGTCTGCGGTGATAGATTCTCGTAGTTAAACGGCAACCACCGGCGCGATCACGGATAACGCCAAACTTTCTCTAAGTTATGTAGATAATAACAGGAGATCTTTTAGTTTTATGGACTATTAAAAGTGCTGCTTTCCTATGACAACCCGATATATCGTATTCTATTATTTATTAATATTACGTTATAGACGCCACGTTTATCCCTCGGAGGCCGTCCGTCCCTCTCTGGTAAAAAAGAAGTTGATATAATATCATGGAGTAACTTATATCATCGGCTAATTAGGAGACTCTCCTGGGCGCTCTGTTGTCTCGCAACCTAAAACCTCCCTTAAGGCTCATACATGGAATCACGTGGGGCGACCCGCGGCGTACTAACGGAGATAAAAAGTTCTTATCGTTAAAAACGGTGCTAATTTTACCCCAACCAATCAGATGTTAGCTTTCAAATGTAAATAACGTTCGTCTGTTTCGGACGACAAAGTGCCATTATCGGATGAAACGGACACTTATTCACATATAGAAATGGGACATAATGGGTTAAAGATACAGAGCTAATTAACTATTCAGTACCAGCGCCTATCTATATAATAATACATATAGGAACACAAAACATAATGGGTTAAAGTTAGAGCTATAACTCATTCGTACCAATTAACTCATTCAGTACCAGCGCCTACTATATAATACTACATATAGGAACACAGGACATAATGGGTTAAAGTTAGAGCTATTAACTCATTCATACCTGTGCCTATCTATTAATACTACATATAGAAACACATGAAATGGGTTAAAGATACAGAGCTAATTAACTCATTCAGTACCAGCGCCTATCTATATAATACTACATATAATACTACACACAGACATAATGGGTTAAAGTTAGAGCTAATTAACTCATTCAGTACCTGTGCCTATCTATATAATACTACATATATGAACACAGGACATAATGGGTTAAAGATACAGAGCTAATTAACTCATTCAGTCCTGTAATACTACATTTAGGACAACAGATTGATGAGGGTTTATAAAGGTTTAAAGGTTCCGTGCTAATTAAAGGATATTAATAAAATTCTGTATTTCTGTGAGTATGTGTTAATCTATTTCTTTCTTTTAAAGATCAAATTCTAATTTGATTATTAAATAAATTCCCATTATCCTAAACAGTTAGTGTTCTAGTTACTTTCAAGGGTAAGTTGCTATAGCGAGAAATGTGGAATCTTTTAGGTCTGGGAGTAACCAGCGTATGAAGCAATATGGCAGCTCCTGCTGGAATCACATGTGAGCAGATGTCAGCTCTGTGTGCAGAACCAATTAGGTGAATGTGTTTAGCGATAGGCAGAGAAGGGAACAATCCAATAGTCACAGATTCCATACAAGGTCCCATGGTTTACCAACTCTGGCCCAGCAATTCGCCTGAGACCAGAATATCTCTGCGGAGTTGCCGCACTGATTGACACCATTGAAAGAATTTGTTTGGGACCGTCCTGAGTGTTTGTCCCATGGTCTGTGCCGTTGCTAGCTGCGTTTCCATGGAAGGTTTCGGTGAAATAGTAAAATACTTTTTCCAGTTTCGTCCCATGTTGATTGTTGGGAATGGGAATGTTTGGCTGATACAGGACAATGGCCCAGTCCAATAAAACATTTTGTCCCCGGAGATTCCAGTATAATAATGTTATATAGATAGACAGGGTTTATTTTAAACATTAACCATTCGTAGCCAAAGTGACTGTCTAGGGAAACAATATGGCAGCTCCCACCCATAGTATAAAATATAACAGAAGGAATGTCTGTACATACAATAAGCTATACCCTCATACTGTACTGTCTAAGGGAAACAATATGGCAGCTCCCACCCATATATATAAATATACAGAGAAGGAATGTTCTGTACATACAATAAGCATACCCTCATACTGTACTGTAAGGGAAGCAATATGGCAGCTCCCACCCTAGTATAAATATAAATATACAGAGAAGAATGTTCTGTACATACAATAAGCTATTACCCTCATACTGTACTGTCTAAGGGAAACAATATGGCAGCTCCCACCCATATGATAAATATACAGATAAGGAATGTTCTGTACATACAATAAGCTATACCCTCATACTGTACTGTCTAAGGGAAACAATATGGCAGCTCCCACCATATGTATAATATACAGAAGGAAATGTTCTGTACACAATAAGCTATACCCTCATACTGTACTGTCTAAGGAAACAATATGGCAGCTCCCACCCATATGTAAATATAAATATACAGAGAAGGTGTTCCGTACACATTATTCCCAGGAGGCCACAATTTTTTTACAGATATAGGTCCGTGTATACGCTGCGATTGGAGTTCGGGGGGGAGGGGGTCTTTATTGAAACATTAATATTAACAGGAAGAAACCCACAGGGGATGCTGGGAGAGGGTTTTAAACCACAGCTGGTTGGCGCGGCGAACAACTTTATGAAATGTAAGTTACGTAAATTCTAATTGTGTATGGAGAGAGGGAGTAATATCCGCCTAATCCAACGCAGTGTAAAGAGGGTCAGTGTGTGGGACCCACATCATTGGAAAGGCAGATGCTGCATCAGATTGGATAGATTAGTGCGGGACGCACAGAGGCGCCGGATTGAGTGTAGCAAGGATAAAACGATCAGCTGGGTTTTATGTCGCCTGTGGATGAGCCGTCCGCCTCTCCAGTTGTGCGAAATCTGTCGCTTCAGAGCTAAAACAAAAACAATCACATAAACTACAATCGTATTGAACACGGACAGAATTCCCCACATGATGGTCTGTACAGCATGTCCCTCTCCTGCTGGGACTACATTTCCCAGCATCCCTTGGCCATTGTATTGGAGGAAATGTTTGGATGTTTATTATGAGGTTACCCCAAGAATGAGACGTCATTTAACCCTTTGGAATCTGATTGATCATTTCAGCCCTGACATTATTAGGGCATGGGGGGATTGAATGATTAAAACTGGAATATCCATTATTACAATGTTAGAACTCCCATCATCCTCTGACAGATGGCTTGCTCTGCACACACACATTCTGCTCTTTATTTTTTATGGATCAGCTTCCAAATATCTGGTATCTATATTACAACAATAGAAACAACACACTGACATGTAAAGGACGGTTGGGGGATTCTGGGAGTTGTAGTTTACATTCACCTGATACCCTCCTTGGTGAGGTCTTGTAAGGATGAAGATGAAAATCTCCTTTCCTGAATATGTCAATGGTCTATAAACGGCACCATAAGGGACGTCCTGAACATCAGCGCTCTATAAAGTGTGTAGTGAGAGACATAGACGTCAGCGCTCTATAAATGGTGTAGTGAGAGACATATACGTCAGCGCTCTATAAATGGCGTAGTGAGAGACCTATACGTCAGTGCTCTATAAATGACGTAGTGAGAGACATATACGCCAGCGCTCTATAAATGGCGTAGTGAGAGACATATACGTCAGCGCTCTATAAATGACGTAGTGAGAGACCTATACGCCAGCGCTCTATAAATGGCGTAGTGAGAGACATATACGCCAGCGCTCTATAAATGGCGTAGTGAGAGACCTATACGCCAGCGTTCTATAAATGGAGTAGTGAGAGACATATACGCCAGCGCTCTATAAATGGCGTAGTGAGAGACCTATACGCCAGCGCTCTATAAATGACGTAGTGAGAGACATATACGTCAGCGCTCTATAAATGATGTAGTGACAGACATATACGTCAGCGCTCTATAAATGCATAGTGAGAGACATATACGTCAGCGCTCTATAAATGACGTAGTGAGAGACATATACGTCAGCGCTCTATAAATGGTGTAGTGAGAGACATATCGTCAACGCTCTATAAATGACGTAGTGAGAGACATACGTCAGCGCTCTATAAATGACGTAGTGAGAGACATATACGTCAGCGCTCTATAAATGGCATAGTGAGAGACATACGTCAGCGCTCTATAAATGGTGTAGTGAGAGACATATACGTCAGCGCTCTATAAAGACGTAGTGAGAGACATACGTCAGCGCTCTATAAATGGTCTAGTGAGAGACATATACGTCAGCGCTCTATAAATGATGTAGTGAGGAGACATATACGTCAGCGCTCTATAAATGGCGTAGTGAGAGACATATACGTCAGCGCTCTATAATGACGTATGAAGAATGGGTAGTGAGAGACATATACGTCAGCGCTCAAAATGGCGTAGTGAGAGACAATACGTCAGCGCTCTAAAATGGTGTAGTGAGAGACATATACGTCAGCGCTCTATAAATGACGTAGTGAGAGACATATACGTCAGCGCTCTATAAATGGTGTAGTGAGAGACATATACGTCAGCGCTCTATAAATGACGTAGTGAGAGACATATACGTCAGCGCTCTAAAATGACGTAGTGAGAGACATATACGTCAGCGCTCTATAATGACGTAGTGAGAGACATATACGTCAGCGCTCTATAAATGGTGTAGTGAGAGACATATACGTCAGCGCTCTATAAATGGTGTAGTGAGAGACATATATGTCAGCGCTCTATAAATGGTGTAGTGAGAGACGTATATGTCAGCGCTCTATAAATGGTGTAGTGAGAGACATATACGTCAGCGCTCTATAAATGACGTAGTGAGAGACATATACGTCAGCGCTCTATAAATGACGTAGTGAGAGACATATATGTCAGCGCTCTATAAATGACGTAGTGAGAGACATATACGTCAGCGCTCTATAAATGACGTAGTGAGAGACATATACGTCGGCGCTCTATAAATGACGTAGTGAGAGACATATACGTCAGCGCTCTATAAATGACGTAGTGAGAGACATATATGTCGGCGCTCTATAAATGACTAGTTGAGAGACATATACGTCGATGCTCTATAAATGACGTAGTGAGAGACATATACGTCAGCGCTCTATAAATGACGTAGTGAGAGACATTACGTCAGCGCTCTATAAATGACGTAGTGAGAGACATATTACGTCAGCGCTCTATAAATGACGTAGTGAGAGACATAACGTCAGCGCTCTATAAATGGCGTAGTGAGAGACATATACGTCAGCGCTCTATAATGACGTAGTGAGAGACATATACGTCAGCCTCTAAAGACGTAGTGAGAGACATATACGTCAGCGCTCTATAAATGACGTAGTGAGAGACATATACGTCAGCGCTCTATAAATGGCGTAGTGAGAGACATATACGTCAGCGCTCTATAAATGACGTAGTGAGAGACATATACGTCAGCGCTCTATAAATGGCGTAGTGAGAGACATATACGTCAGGCCTATAAATGACGTAGTGAGAGACATAATCAAAATGAATGAAGCTTCACATGAAAATGAATTTTCTTATTTTTGTCTTCACAGCAGCTGTACGCAGCTCAACTGGCCGCCATGCAAGTATCTCCGGGGGCCAAGTTACCTGGCATCTCCCAGAATAATCTCAGCGCTGCTAGTCACCGACTGGCATCCACACGGAAAAAAGCACAAGTAGCCCCCCTCCTAAATCCAGGTACCTAAACATGTCCTTTGTAATAAATCTTTCTGCACCTTGACCTAGTGGGATTGTTGGTGGTTTATTTAGTCATTTTACTGCCAGACAAGTGGAGCTCTATGTACTTTCTAGGGGTTAACCCTGGATGTTTGTCATTTCTTTGGTCCTGGGTTACAGCTGGGCTATGACAGGAGAAGAGTTTTGGGGTGCAGGAGGGGAAAACCTCGGATAAAGGCTGTGAAATTGCGCGCGGTGCCTTTTGTGTTTCACGCTGTTTTCAATCTGCTGCGAGCCAGTGGAGAGAAAGCGATGGGAGGGATAATGACAGACTTGATGTGACCTCAGACTCTGATTTCACTTCACTCCCCCGGTAGAAATCCGGCACAGTTCAGATTCTTTTCTAATGCGGGAGCAGGTGGCGGAGGTTAGATAAAGGTCACCTGTCCGTTATTGGCAATGCCGGCAGGTATAGGTGTCAACTAACCAGCTATGTCGCTTTGGAAGCAGTTAAACACATTACCACAGCACAAAGGAAGTCTGAGGTTGGAACATTTGTGATGGGTATAATTGGATTCTAGGAGTTTAGGCCCCTCTCCTGCCCACAAATAGGTGATATAGAACATTGCCCCTCCTGCCCACAGATGGGCGATATAGAACGTTGCCCCTCCTGCCTACGGATGGTGATCTAGAACAGTTGTCCCTCTCTGCCCGTAGATGGGTGATCTAGAAACAGTCCCTCTCCTGCCCGTAGATGGGTGATCTAGAACATTGTCCCTCTCCTGCCCATAGATGGGTGATCTAGAACATTGTCCCTCTCCTGCCCATAGATGGATGATCTAGAACATTGTCCCTCTCCTGCCCATAGATGGGTGATCTAGAACATTGTCCCTCTCCTGCCCATAGATGGGTGATCTAGAACATTGTCCCTCTCCTGCCCATAGATGGGTGATCTAGAACATTGTCTTCTCTAGAAATGCGTAGTGGAGAGACCTATACGTCGTCGCTCTAAATGACGTAGTGAGAGACTATACGCCAGCGCTCTTAAATGGCGTAGTGGAGACTATACGTCAGCGCTCTATAAATGACGTAGTGAGAGACCTATACGCCAGCGCTCATAAATGCGTAGTGAGAGACATATACGCCAGCGCTCTATAAATGGTAGTGGAGACATACGCCAGCGTTCTATAAATGGAGTAGTGAGAGACATAGAGACATTACGCCAGCGCTCTATAAATGGGTAGTGAGGAATATACGCCAGCGTTATAAATGACGTTAGTGAGAGACATATACGTCAGCGCTCTATAAATGATGCTGTAGTGAAGACAATATACGTCGCGCTCTATAAATGGCATAGTGAGAGCAATTACGTCAGCGCTCTATAAATGACGTAGTGGAGACATTACGTAGCGCTCTTAAATGGTGTAGTAGAGAGACATATACGTCAACGCTCTATAAATGACGTAGTGAGAGACATACGTCAGCGCTCTATAAATGACGTAGTGAGAGACATATACGTCAGCGCTCTATAAATGGCATAGTGAGAGACATATAACGTCAGCGCTCTATAAATGGTGTAGTGAGGACATATACGTCAGCGCTATAAATGACGTAGTGAGAGCATACGTCCGCGCTCTATAAATGGTCTAGTGAGAGACATATACGTCAGCGCTCTATAAATGATGTAGTGAGAGACATAACGTCAGCGCTCTATAAATGGCGTAGTGAGGACATATACGTCAGCGCTTCTATTAACGACGTAGTGAGAGACATATACGTCAGCGCTCTATAAATGACGTAGTGAGAGACATATACGTCAGCGCTCTATAAATGGTGTAGTGAGAGACATATACGTCAACGCTCTATAAATGACGTAGTGAGAGACATACGTCAGCGCTCTATAAATGACGTAGTGAGAGACATATACGTCAGCGCTCTATAAATGGCATAGTGAGAGACATATACGTCAGCGCTCTATAAATGGTGTAGTGAGAGACATATACGTCAGCGCTCTATAAATGACGTAGTGAGAGACATACGTCAGCGCTCTATAAATGGTCTAGTGAGAGACATATACGTCAGCGCTCTATAAATGATGTAGTGAGAGACATATACGTCAGCGCTCTATAAATGGCGTAGTGAGAGACATATACGTCAGCGCTCTATAAATGACGTAGTGAGAGACATATACGTCAGCGCCTATAAATGGGTAGTGAGAGACGATATAGTCAGCGCTCTATAAATGTAGTGAGAGAGGACATATATACGTCAGCGCTCTATAAATGACGTAGTGAGAGACATATACGTCAGCGCTCTATAAATGACGTAGTGAGAGACATATACGTCAGCGCTCTATAAATGGTGTAGTGTAGTGAGAGACAATATCGCGCGCTCTATAAATGGGTAGTGAGAGACATATATGTCAGCGCTCTATAAATGGTGTAGTGAGAGATATATGTCAGCGCTATAAATGGGTAGTGAGAGACATATTACGTCAGCGCTCTATAAATGACGTAGTGAGAGACATATACGTCAGCGCTCTATAAATGACGTAGTGAGAGAACATATATGTCAGCGACTCATAAATGACGTAGTGAGGAGAACATATACGTCAGCGCTCTATAAATGACGTAGTGAGAGACATATACGTCAGCGCTCTATAAATGATGTAGTGACAGACATATACGTCAGCGCTCTATAAATGGCATAGTGAGAGACATATACGTCAGCGCTCTATAAATGACGTAGTGAGAGACATATACGTCAGCGCTCTATAAATGGTGTAGTGAGAGACATATACGTCAGCGCTCTATAAATGACGTAGTGAGAGACATACGTCAGCGCTCTATAAATGGTCTAGTGAGAGACATATACGTCAGCGCTCTATAAATGATGTAGTGAGAGACATATACGTCAGCGCTCTATAAATGGCGTAGTGAGAGACATATACGTCAGCGCTCTATAAATGACGTAGTGAGAGACTAATATGCAGCGCCTATAAATGACGTAGTGAGAGACATATACGTCACGCTCTATAATGACGTAGTGAGAGACATATACGTCAGCGCCTATAAATGACGTAGTGAGAGACATATACGTCAGCGCTCTATAATGACGTAGTGAAGACTATACGTCAGGCTCTCTATAATGAGTCGTGAGAGACTATACGTCAGGCTCTATAAATGACGTAGTGAGAGACATATACGTCAGCGCTCTAAAATGACGTAGTGGAGACATATACTCACGCTCTATAAATGCGTAAGTGAGAGACATATACGTCAGCGCTCTATAAATGACGTAGTGAGAGACCATATACGTCAGCGCTATAATGGCGTAGTGAAGACATATACGTCAGCGCTCTATAAATGGCGTAGTGAGAGACATATACGTCAGCGCTCTATAAATGACGTAGTGAGAGACATAATCAAAATGAATGAAGCTTCACATGAAAATGAATTTTCTTATTTTTGTCTTCACAGCAGCTGTACGCAGCTCAACTGGCCGCCATGCAAGTATCTCCGGGGGCCAAGTTACCTGGCATCTCCCAGAATAATCTCAGCGCTGCTATGTCACCGACTGGCATCCACACGGAAAAAAGCACAAGTAGCCCCCCTCCTAAATCCAAGGTACCTAAACATGTCCTTTGTAATAAATCTTTCTGCACCTTGACCTAGTGGGATTGTTGGTGGTTTATTTAGTCATTTTACTGGCCAGACAAGTGGAGCTCTATGTACTTTCTCTAGGGGTTAACCCTGGATGTTTGTCATTTCTTTGGTCCTGGGTTTACAGCTGGGCTATGACAGGAGAAGAGTTTTGGGGTGCAGGAGGGGAAAACCTCGGATAAAGGCTGTGAAATTGCGCGCGGTGCCTTGTGTGTTTCACGCTGTTTTCAATCTGCTGCGAGCCAGTGGGAGAGAAAGCGATGGGAGGGATAATGACAGACTTGATGTGACCTCAGACTCTGATTTCACTTCACTCCCCCCGGTGAGAAATCCGGCACAGTTCAGATTCTTTTCTAATGCCGGGAGCAGGTGGCGGAGGTTAGATAAAGGTCACCTGTCCGTTATTGGCAATGCCTGGCAGGTATAGGTGTCAACTAACCAGCTAATGTCGCTTTGGAAGCAGTTAAACACATTACACACAGCACAAAGGAAAGTCTGAGGTTGGAACATTTGTGATTGGGTATAATTGGATTCTAGGAGTTTAGGCCCCTCTCCTGCCCACAAATAGGTGATATAGAACATTGCCCCTCCTGCCCACAGATGGGCGATATAGAACGTTGCCCCTCCTGCCTACGGATGGTGATCTAGAACATTGTCCCTCTCCTGCCCGTAGATGGGTGATCTAGAACATTGTCCCTCTCCTGCCCGTAGATGGGTGATCTAGAACATTGTCCCTCTCCTGCCCATAGATGGGTCCAATTCGCTCTCCACCGCCACATAAACCGGTTATTAACGGTAGGCAGTAGGGACGATTGTCCTATAATCAAAATAACCCGAGTGCTCATAGAACGGATGGTAAGGGGATTTACAAACAAAGACTGAGCCTCCGGCCACCTGGACCTGGTTTATCTCTTTTCCTCCGACGAATAAAATGAATGAAATATCTGCCGTGTGTCTATGGGGCCCTTTAATGTGGCCTGGAGTTTTTCGTTCACAATGTGTTAAAGAGGAAGAAGTTCTTTGATTTATCTCATTTAAATTTGTAGTTTGACTTTACCGAATCTGCGTATGATCCGTGGGATATCCCAGAATCCTCTGCTAACCTCAGGTCTATCTAACAGTAGAACATAATAGGGTGGATTCCTTCAAGCCGGGACGGTTCTGTCTTTGCCAGTCTGGATACCCGCCTGTCTGACTGTTACAACTCCCACGTGAACATCCACGTGTCTCACGTTGATTAATGCGCCCACAGATGGGAACGTGACACATCCTCACCGTGATTAATAGAGGCCAAAGATAAAATTCAATAGCCAGAAATCTCTCCGCAGTGCGTAGACAGGGATTCAGCTCTGGGCCACCATCGCTCTCCTAGTAGCCACTGGGCTACCTCAATCCCTATCAATGAATATTTCCCACCATGCAATTCATCATTCCAGTTACAGAAAAACTGCAGAAGAGTTTGTGACTTATGGTGGCCACAGACATTACAATCCGATCATACAATTGGATTGCCCGCTGAAAAGTTTTTACTCAACGTACGAATATCGGCTGATCGTACGTAAGATATCGGGTGTCGGTGGCCACCATTAGAAGGCACTTGATGACATCTCAAATGTAAAGGTTCGTACAGACGTGCGATCGCGGGTCCCGACCCACAACCCGATGTGTAGACAGTTTGTTTGGTCCCAACCTGCGAGGCATGAGTGTAGCGACCATCGTTTCGGCCGATAATACAGCCCGTGTGTGGGAAGTTATCGGCCAAAACGGATGTTCGTTACCCCGAACGAACCTTAAGATGGTTCAGATTGGACTATCTAAAGAAATAATTGTACAGGTCAACAATGATGGCAGAGGATAGAACAATTACAGTCTGATCTGCAGAGCTGCAATCTATATACAAATAAACAGAATAAGAGGAACCTGAATACAAAAGGAACACATTTACAATTATAAGAATGTTCTGTACATACATAAGCTATTACCTCTCTAACTGTACTGTCCTAAGGGAAACAATATGGCAGCTCCCACCCATATGTATAAATATAATATACAGAGAAGGAATGTTCGTACATACAATAAGCTTTACCCTCAACTGTATGTCTAAGGAAACAATATGGCAGCTCCCACCCATATGTATAAATATACAGAAAGGAATGTTCTGTACATACAAATAGCTATACCCTCATACTGTACTGTCTAAGGGAAACAATATGGCAGCTCCCACCATATATATAAATATACAGAGAAGGAATGTTCTGTACATACAATAAGCTATACCCTCATACTGTATGTCTAGGGAAGAATAATGGCAGCTCCCACCATATGTATAAATATAAATATACAGAGAGGAATGTCTGTACATACAATAAGCTATACCCTCATACGTTACGTCTAGGGAAACAATATGGCAGCTCCCACCCATATGTATAAATATACAGATAAGGAATGTTCTGTACATACAATAGCTATACCCTCATACTGTACTGTCTAAGGGAAACAATATGGCAGCTCCCACCCATATGTATAAATATACAGAGAAGGATGTTCTGTACACACAATAAGCTATACCCTCATACTGTACTGTTAAAGGAAACAATATGGCAGTCCCCCCCATATGTTAAAATAAATATACAGAGAAGGGTGTTTCCGTACACATTATTTCCCAGGAGGCACAATACAGTATATGTCCGTGTATACGCTGCGTATTGGAGTTCGGGGGGGAGGGGGGTCTTTTATTGAAACTCTAATATTAACAGGAAGAAACCCACAGGGGATGCTGGGAGATGGAGTTAAACCACAGCTGGTTGGCTGCGGCTGAACAACTTTATGAAATTGTAAGATTACTGTAAATTCTAATCTGTGTATGGAGAGAGGGAGTAATATCCGCCTAATCCAACGCCGTGTAAAGAGGGTCAGTGTGTGGACCCACATCATATGGAAAGGCAGATGCTGCATCAGATTGGAATAGATTAGTGCGGGACGCACAGAGGCGCCGGATGAGTGTAGCAAGAGATAAACGATCAGTGGGTTTTATGTCGCCTGTGGATGAGCCGTCCGCCTCTCCATGTTGTGCGAAATCTGTTCAGAGCTAAAACAAAACACAATCACATAAACTACAATCGTATTGAACACGGACAGAATTCCCCACATGCATGGTCTGTATCATGCATGTCCCTCTTGCTGGGACTACATTTCCCAGCATCCCTTGGCCATTGTATTGGAGGAAATGTTTGGATGTTTATAATGAGGTTACCCCAAGAATGAGACGTCATTTAACCCTTTGGAATCTGTGTCAATTTCAGCCCTGACATATAGGGCATGGGGGGATTGAATTGATTAAAACTGGAATATCCATTATTACAATGTTAAGAACTCCCATCATCCTCTGACAGATGGCTCTGCTCTCTGCACACACAAATTTGCTCTTTATTTTTTATGGATCAGCTCCAAATATCTGGTATCTATATTAACAATAGAAAAAAAACACACTGACAGTAAAGGACGGTTGGGGGATTCTGGGAGTTGTAGTTTACATTCACCTGATTAAACCCTCCTGGTGAGGTCTTGTAAGGATGAAGATGAAAATTCCTTTCTGAATATGTCAATGGTCTATAACGGCACCATAAGGAGTCCTGAACATCAGCGCTCTAAATGGTGTGTAGTGAGAGACATAGACGTCAGCGCTCTATAAATGGTGTAGTGAGAGAACTTACGTCAGCGCTCTATAAATGGCGTAGTGAGAGACCATACGTCAGTGCTCTATAAAATGACGTAGTGAGAGACATATACGCCAGCGCTCTATAATGGGTAGTGAGAGACAATAACGTCAGCGCTCTATAAATGACGTAGTGAGAGACCTAACGCCAGCGCTCTATAAATGGCGTAGTGAGAGACATATACGCCAGCGCTCTATAATGGCGTAGTGAGAGACCTATACGCCCGCGTTCTATAAATGGAGTAGTGAGAGACAATACGCCAGCGCTCTATAAATGGCGTGTAGTGAGAGACCTATACGCCAGCGCTCTATAAATGACGTAGTGAGAGACATATCGTAGCGCTCTATAAATGATGTAGTGACAGACATAACGTCAGCGCTCTATAAATGGCATAGTGAGAGACATATACGTCAGCGCTCTATAAAGGACGTAGTGAGAGACATATAGTCAGCGCTCTATAAAGTGATGTAGTGAGAGACAATACGTCAAAGCTCTATAAATGACGTAGTGAGAGACATACGTCAGCGCTCTATAAATGACGTAGTGAGAGACATATACGTCAGCGCTCTATAAATGCATAGTGAGAGACATATACGTCAGCGCTCTATAAATGGTGTAGTGAGAGACATATACGTCAGCGCTCTATAAATGACGTAGTGAGAGACATACGTCAGCGCTCTATAAATGAGGTCTGTGAGAGACATATACGTCAGCGCTCTATAAATGATGTAGTGAGAGACATATACGTCAGCGCTCTATAAATGGCGTAGTGAGAGACATATACGTCAGCGCTCTATAAATTGACGTAGTGAGAGAACATATAGTCAGCGCTCTATAAAATGGCGTAGTGTGAGACATATACGTCAGCGCCTATAAATGTGTAGTGAGAGACTAATACGTCAGCGCTCTATAAATGACGTAGTGAGAGACATATACGTCAGCGCTCTATAAATGGGTAAGTGAGAGACATATACGTCAGCGCTCTATAAATAGTAGTGGAGAGACATATATACGTCAGCGCTCTATAAAGACGTAGTGAGAGACATATACGTCAGCGCTCTATAAATGAGTAGTGAGAGGACATATACGTCAGCGCTCTATAAATGTGTAGGTAGTGAGAGACTATACGCAGCGCTCTATAAATGGTGTAGTGAGAGACATATATGTCAGCGCTCTATAAATGGTGTAGTGAGAGAGTATATGTCAGCGCTATAAATGGTGTAGTGAGAGACATATACGTAGCGCTCTATAAATGACGTAGTGAGAGACATATACGTCAGCGCTCTATAAATGACGTAGTGAGAGAATATATGTCAGCGCTCTAAATGACGTAGTGAGAGATATAGTCAGCGCTCTATAAATGACGTAGTGAGAGACATATACGTCGGCGCTCTATAAATGACGTAGTGAGAGACATATACGTCAGCGCTCTATAAAGACGTAGTGGAGACATATGTCGGCGCTCTATAAATGACGTAGTGAGAGACATATACGTCAGGCTCTATAAATGACTAGTGAGAGACATATACGTCAGCGCTCTATAATGACGATGAGAGACTTACGCAGCGCTCTATAAATGACGTAGTGAGAGACATATACGTCAGCGCTCTATAAATGACGTAGGTGAGGAGACATATACGTAGCGCTCTATAAATGAGTATGAGAGACATATATACGTCAGCGCTCTATAATGACGTAGTGAGAGACATATACGTCAGCGCTCTTAAATGACGTTGTGAGAGAACATATACGTCAGCGCTCTATAAATGGCGTAGTGAGAGACATATACGTCAGCGCTCTATAAATGGCGTAGTGAGAGACATATACGTCAGCGCTCTATAAATGACGTAGTGAGAGACATATACGTCAGCGCTCTAAATGGCGTAGTGAGAGCATATAGTCAGGCTCTAAATGACGTAGTGAGAGACATAATCAAAATGAATGAAGCTTCACATGAAAATGAATTTTCTATTTTGTCTTCACAGCAGCTGTAAGCAGCTCAACTGGCCGCCAGCAAGTATCTCCGGGGGCCAAGTTACCTGGCATCTCCCAGAATAATCTCAGCGCTGCTATGTCACCGACTGGCATCCACACGGAAAAAAGCACAAGTAGCCCCTCCTAAATCCAAGGTACCTAAACATGTCCTTTGTAATAAATCTTTTGCACTTGACCTAGTGGGATGTTGGTGGTTTATTTAGTCATTTTACTGCCAGACACAGTGGAAGCTCTATGTACTTTCTCTAGGGGTTAACCCTGGATGTTTGTCATTTCTTTGGTCCTGGTGTTACAGCTGGGCTATGACAGGAGAAGAGTTTTGGGGTGCAGGAGGGGAAAACCTCGGATAAAGGCTGTGAAATTGCGCGCGGTGCCTTGTGTGTTCACGCTGTTTTCCATCTGCTGACGAGCCCTGGGAGAGAAAGCGATGGGAGGGATAATGACAGACTTGATGTGACCTCAGACTCTGATTTACTTCATACTCCCCCCGGTGAGAAATCCGGCACAGTTCAGATTCTTTTCTAATGCCGGGAGCAGGTGGCGGAGGTTAGATAAAGGTCACCTGTCCGTATTGGCAATGCCGGCAGGTATAGGTGTCAACTAACCAGCTAATGTCGCTTTGGAAGCAGTTAAACACATTACACAGCACAAAGGAAAGTCTGAGGTTGGAACATTTGTGATTGGGTATAATTGGATTCTAGGGTTTAGGCCCCTCTCCTGCCCACAAATAGGTGATATAGAACATTGCCCCTCGCCCACAGATGGGCGATATAGAACGTTGCCCCTCCTGCCTACGGATGGTGATCTAGAACATTGTCCCTCTCCTGCCCGTAGATGGGTGATCTAGAACATTGTCCCTCTCCTGCCCGTAGATGGGTGATCTAGAACATTGTCCCTCCTGCCCGTAGATGGGTGATCTAGAACATTGTCCCTCTCCTGCCCTAGATGGGTGATCTAGAACATTGTCCCTCTCCTGCCCATAGATGGGTTGATCTAGAACATTGTCCCTCTCCTGCCCATAGATGGATGATCTAGAACATGTCCCTCTCCTGCCGATGGGTGATCTAGAACATTGTCCTCTCCTGCCCATAGATGATAGGTGATCTAGAACATTGTCCCTCTCCTGCCCATAGATGGGTGATCTAAAACATTGTCCCTCTCCTGCCCATAGATGGGTGATCTAGAACATTGTCCCTCTCCTGCCCATAGATGGGTGATCTAGAACATTGTCCCTCTCCTGCCCATAGATGGGTGATCTAGAACATTGTCCCTCTCCTGCCCATAGTTGGGTGATTATGCCCTCTTCTGCTCCTCTACAGATGAGGAATCTCTGTTATGTGACCTTTCATTCAGGAAGTAGTAAATCTGCAATTTTATGTTGGAAATTCCCCCATTGTCTGAGTGACAGAGATGCCCACAGTTTGGATATTTCCATTCAAACAAAAATCCCTCTCGGATATTAGCTCGGAGATGGAAGTGTCTAAATGGCTCTATTGACGTTCTCCTCGCACCGAGACAGATGTTCTCTGATTGGACATTCATCATAATGAAAGGGCTTAGGGTGAATTTTGACACAGTGGAGAACTGGGGGCATCTTTGTTGCCCTTTGGTCATTGCAGATGTCGGAGACAGAGACCCCCTGACACCTCCCCAGTTCTTAGAATGACATTGATGTGTGACAGTGACACGTGCCAGGGCTCAGTTTATCTCATGAAATCTGCAGCCAAGGACCATCCTAATAAATATCCCAGATCAGGGCGCCCTCTCTGGATAAAAAAGGAACCTCAGTTACTAATTAATTAAAATAGGTTAAAAAAAGATCAATTCTGGTTCAAATAAAAATGATACAGAGAGGGAATAGGAACAGGTGAAGGGGATGAATGTGACACATCTCCTAATAGTAACAGTAATGGTCGTGTGCCCATAGAGAACACCAACCAAGCGGATATTTAACAGAAAGGACACCCAGGGTGCACCGGGCCATCTAAAAAAACGAGTCATTTGGTAACAAAGCCATAATCTGAGTTTCCTAGCCCTGAACTGTACAGCTGGGCACACACAGCACCAATCTCTGAAACACGACAATCCGAATCCTCCCTTTCTCATTCATGTGTGTACCCAATTTAAGATTTGGGATTGATAGACAGGGTTAGGATTAACCGATCACATTGGGGTTAAGAAATTGATGGACAGGATTGGGATTGACAGATCAGATTGGGTTTGATAGACAGGACTGGAATTGATGGACAAGATAGGGTTTGATGGACATGTCTGGGATTGATGGACAATATAGGGTTTGATGGACAGCACTGGGATATATGGACAAGATAAGGTTTGATGGACAAGATAGGGTTTGGTGGACATGTCTGGAATTGATGGACAGGATAGGGGTTGATGGATAGCACTGGGATATATGGATAAGATAGGGTTTGCTGGGCAGGACTGGGGTTGATGGACAGCATAGGGTTTAATAGACAGGACTGGGATCGATGGACAGGGTAGGGTTTGATGGACAAGACAAAGATTGATGGACAGGATAGGGATTGATGGACAAGAGGGTTTGATGGACAGGACTGGGATTGATGGACAAGATAGGGTTTGATGGATAGGACTGGGATTGGTGGACAGGCCTGGGATTGATGGACAAGATAGGGTTTGATGGACAGGACTGGGATTGATGAACAAGCTAGGGATTGATGGACAGGACTGGGATTGATGGACAGGATTGGGTTTGATTCACAGGACTGGGATTGACAGATCAGATTGGGTTTGATAGACAGGACTGAAATTAATGGACAATATAGGGTTTGATGGACAGGACTGGGATATATGGACAGGATAGGGTTTGATGGACAAAACTGGGATTGATGGACAGGACTGGGATTGATGGATAGGATTATGTTTGATGGACAGAACTGGGATTGACAGATCAAATTGGGTTTGATAGACAGCACTGGAATTGATGGATAAGACAGGGTTTGATAGAAGGATTGGGATTGATGGAAAAGAAAAAATTAGAATTGATAGGTTCCATTCCCTGGCCATGTCTGATAAAGGGGCATAATGAATTGGGGGGTTAAGTTATTTGTATAGGTTACTTCACCCCAAAACTTCTGCATCTTGAGTTGTGACATTGGCACTAAACTTCCTTCGCTCATTTGATGTTTTCAAGGTCACAGGGGGAGGGGGGAGTTTCTACATCTCTCCGAGCTCATGAAAACCTGTTTAGGGGACACGGTGGGACGTTTCCTTTCCGCAGACCAGTGAACCTTGTTGAAATGAAGGAGTCTAATGGTTTTATTTCCCCAGAACTCCCGTTAGTCATAGAGCGAATTATCCTAGAGAAATGATCCAAACCTTCTTAGCACCATAAACTGACACAATGTAACAAATCTAATCATGTTTCTTTATTTGTGGACGTTGTGATAGATACAAAATATTTATATAGTAATGTTATTAGTTTCATTTGTAAAATGTTTCTATAGTTTTGCTTTGTTACAAGTTCTACCTAATTCTTATGAGGTCTCTCCATTCAACAGTGGAAACCTTAAAATTAGATTGCAAGCTCTTTGTGTTAAAATTCCTCCTCCTTATTAAATCCTTTCCAATAAAATCTGACCACTGTCTATATTTAGATAATGTGAGAGATGTAATAAACCTTTCCAGTCCTCAATAGCTCTCTAGGGATAAATACAGAAATTATTTCATTGCAAAGTACTAGAACAGCAGCATTGAACTGTATAACAAAGCCCTGTAGAAGCCATTTGTTTAAAACATTAATGTTATATATATGTTATCAGAGGGGGGACGTCACCCCGCAATATCCCGGCTAAAGGCTTAGCTAATAGAGCGGTAATTTCCATCTCATTTCTGTTGTATATAGATGTGGAATATTAACTCCTCCCCGGGGGACATAATAAGGTTTTGTTAAAGAAATGTATTAGAAATTTACAGGTTAAAAACCTGGGACACTCGGATTGGGTTTTAAGAATATTTAATGTTGATTATAAATGGGAATGGTGTTTAGCGAATTCTACCTATGCCAGGGGCATCAGACGCAAATGGCCGATGGGCTTGTAAGTCAATAAGTGACTGTTTCCCAGAATTCCCTAGTTTTGTACCCTTCCCCCAAACCGCTCTCTGTGTATAGATAATATAAAGGGGTTGGTCCTGTCGGAGGGAGGTGACAATGAAAGGGTTAATCTATGTGAACTTTGTACACACGTTAGATAATTGTCGCCTGATATGGCAGATGAACAACATAAAGCACGGTTATTTTGCGGGAAAATAAGTACAATGACCACCAATGATCATGAGTATTCCCTACAAATGTCGTATGTACAGTTCACATCGCGCACTAATATCCAACGTGTGTGCGAAGCTTTACATGGCTGATCGGGAGATGCCATACTGCTACAGACTGAACAAAATAAGCCCGAAAACATCTCCCGGTGTCCGACTTGTAAACGGACAGATAAAATAAAATTCTCAATGGGTTTAATTAATTTTTTTTTTGCTAAATTCGGTTGTTCATTCCGTGGGTGTAATGTCGCTTTAAATCGCAGTTTCTAATCTGTGTCTTTTCCCCTCACACAGGATGATATGGCCCAACCACTGAACCTCTCAGCCAAACCCAAGACTTCAGACAGTAAATCCCCCACATTGCCCACCTCTCCGCACTTGTCACGGCTAAGTATTGACGGCGGCGCTCATAAAACGGCCATCTCGACGCTCGCGCACACGCCCGTTAGAGTCAATACAATAGGTAAGTTGAATAAATGGAATTAGAACAAGTTACGTCTTTCCAAGAGCTTCTGCAGCAGCTGTAAAGCTCCCACGACTCAGTGGGACAAGTAGGGACCCCAAACAATGTCGGAATCTGATCCGAGATCTTCATCAGACTTAATTCCACCCAGGAAACATCCGTTAATTCCAAGGGAGGGAGATTAACCTCCTTACAGATTTAATATGTTTCTCCTCGGAAGGTCATTCTAATCCCATCTACTCTGAGGGTCCTATAAACCTTTCAGGGGGGATTTAGTGCAATTACCCAGGTGCGATGGATCCATTAGAACCGAGATCTGTAATCCGCCAGGTGCAGGATCCCCAATTCAACATGTCAATAACAATTCCCAACAAGGCTCAGTCTCTCTCGCTAATCTGCCTGTTCGGCAATAAATCGTGGGGGTTTATGGCAGATTAGGAGGAATTACAGCCCAGATGTTTTTTGTTCTAAAAATGGATTAGGATGTAAAGTTTGGGGGATCCGGAGAAACGTGTGCTGGCGATTTCATGTGCGATTAGCGGACGCCATCTGTCACGCGCCTCTGATGAATCCACTTAGGTTTAGTTAACATCACAATATTTTATTTTATCATCCAATCAACACATGATTAACCCCCAGCATGGGAGGGGGAGGGGGTTAATGTGTAGTATATGGCACCTATGGGGTTAAAATCTGAACATTAAGGCAGATGGTGATCTAAACATGTACTACAAATCCCAGCATTCCCTAATTTATTCATTATATGCCTGCAATTCCCACAGCCCTGTGCTCATGCTTGGCTGGTTGCCACTTACAACTGAACTACAATTCCCAGCATCCCCACAGTCTTATTCATTAAATTGAAGGCTATGAAGCATGCTGCTCAGAGTGTGTGCAAAATGGCTTCCAAATTATCCATCACATCCCATTCATTTCTTCCCATTCTAGTTGAACTGCAGCTCTCTGCGTTATTTGTAGTTTAACCAATTCAGTCTGTCGGTTGTATATAATTCCGAGATGATCGGAACGCAGTTTTCTCTTCTCTGATTGGGATTTATTTCTATTCCAGATATCCTGTCGTCTATAACATCCCCGGGGTATTTAAATGATCACGACGCAGTCACCAAAGCCATCCAAGAAGCCAGACAAATGAAAGAGCAGCTGCGCAGGGAGCAGCAAGCGCTGGACGGGAAAGTAGTCAACAATCTGGGCCTCAATCACTGCCGAAGTGAAAAGGTCAGTTTGGTAAGTAAATGGAACATTGTTATTATCATATGGTAAATGTAACATTGTTATTATCATATGGTAAATGTAACATTGTTATTATCATATGGTAAATGTAACATTGTTATTATCATATGGTAAATGGAACATTGTTATTATCATATGGTAAATGTAACATTGTTATTATCATATGGTAAATGGAACATTGTTATTATCATATGGTAAATGTAACGTTGTTATTATCATATGGTAAATGGAACATTGTTATTATCATATGGTAAATGGAACATTGTTATTATCATATGGTAAATGGAACATTGTTATTATCATATGTAAATTGAACATGTTATTATCATATGTAAATGTAACGTTGTATTATCATATGTGTAAAAATGGAACATTGTTATTATCATATGGTAAATGGAACATTGTTATTATCATATGGTAATGGAACATTGTTATAATCATATGGTAAATGTAACGTTGTTATTATCATATGGTAAATTAACGTTGTTATTATCATATGGTAATGTAACTTTGTTATTATCATATGGTAAATGGAACGTTGTTATTATCATATGGTAAATGGAACGTTGTTTTATTATCATATGGTAAATGGAACATTGTTATTATCATATGGTAAATGGACATTGTTATTATCATATGGTAAATGGAACATTGTTTTATCATATGGTAAATGGAACATTGTTATTTATCATATGGTAAATGGAACATTGTTATTATCATATGGTAAGAACATTGTTATTATCATATGGTAAATGTAACGTTGTTATTATCATATGGTAAATGTAACGTTGTTATTATCATATGGTAAATGTAACGTTGTTATTATCATATGGTAAATGAAACATTGTTATTATCATATGGTAAATGGAACATTGTTATTACATATTGTAAATGGAACATTGTTATTATCTATGGTAAATGGAACATTGTTATTATCATATGGTAAATGGAACATTGTTATTATCATAGTGTAAATGGAACATTGTTATTATCATATGGTAAGAAATTGTAACGTTGTTATTATCATATAGGTAAATGTACGTTGTTATTATCATATGGTAAATGTAACGTTGTTATTATCATATGGTAAATGAAACATTGTTATTATCATATGGTAAATGGAACATTGTTATTATCATATGGTAAATGGAACGTTATTTATCATAACTGTAACATTGTAATCATTTACCATTATACAAATGGAACATTATCACGTATAACATTTCTCATCAATGTAACACTGTTATTTATCATCAATGTTATTATTATTATTTAGTTTATATTTGGCCTTTGTTTTTATATTTTGTGTATCTAATGGAATTAATGATATTCCCTGGTATATAGAGTGCAGCAGTCAGAGTTACTCCTATTGGTTGCCGGGATCCACATGTAATTAGTGGGTGCTGTACTATCTCATAATAAACAGTAAATTTGCTGGTACTGACCAAAATTAACTGAAACTGGTCTCTGCTTGTAAATACTGAGTATTGTTCCGTTTGACACCACAATGGTAAATATTTCCAGCCCATCTCCAGTTGGCACAGATGCTGGCGATTGGCTCTGGTCGTTCCTTCTTTCATTGCCAGGAGATCTTACACTGGGAAATTTTATTTTCTTTCCCCAGATTCTCTGCTTCGTCGTTCGGCCATTAAAAAAATAATCCCTGCAAATTGTGTCGCGTTCAGGAAATATCCGTATGTGATATTAAGGTTCGGTTTGTCTGCGTTAACAGCTGTAAGCGGTTGATGGCAACATTCATCACCGAGCCACAACTGCCAGATAACGGCTGCACCGGCAGTGGGCAGAAATGGATTGCATGCAAGGGGAGAGAGAGGCCGAAATGCTTCATTTAGTTTTCTGTCTTATGGCGGAAACATAGAAACGCGGACACACACTCGCCCTTCCCCAACCGATAATAAATGACCTTTTCATTTTTCCAGAACATTGGAATATTGGAAATACTGCGGAAATCATATGCCATATCATTTTCCTTATTTTGTACGAAGTTACATCCCTGGTTACATTGTGTCCAGCACCGTATTAGTTAATAAGAGTTGCCCGCGTTCTGGTAATTCCGTATCGCGGTGTGGTGGGAGGATTTATCGTTTCTTATCCTTGGAAGCTTTGAGTTGGACTGAGGGGGCTCGGTGCAGTTTTACTTTCCAACTGAATAAAAAAGACAAGTAATTAATCATTAGGAGATGAAAATTCCCTTTCATCCTCGCCGGTGGTCCGGGCTGTAAGGGGCTTTTACGGGCAGAATACGACCCTATAAAAAGCAGGAACTGAGCCAGTGTGTTTGATTTCTCTGGGATGAGAATCCATAGACAGTCAATTTGTTTGGGATCTTTAGATTAAAATAAAAACTAAGGGGGATAGAAATGAATATTGTGATTATGGAATTAAAATCATCACAGATTGTTAATGAAATCACGTTTCTACTTGACTGTAACGATCCACCCAGAGGTGGAAGCGATTTGGGTAAACCGGGTAAATGAAGCGTAAGATTCCAGAGTTATCCAAATCGTTCCTTATAATTCTAAAGGCCCCATGACACCGCGTTAATATTCCAATAAATTCAGCGAATTTGATCGGAATATTGAGGACATTTTTCCGTGTTTTCAATAGGCCGATGGGCGACACTGATCTATCGGTCTATTGAAAAATCTATGATCAGGTAAGGCTGAAAATTTTCCATCTTCCAGAACCTTTGTTCTTTTTAAGCTAATATCTAAGGACGAACGGCGGCGCAAGGTGGAGAATTATGATGGATTCTTCCAATGAGATTTTTGATTGTTTTCGTTGATCGAAAAACCATCTGCCCATGTGTGGCTATGTTACGTCTGGGCATACAGGGGTCTGAAATTGTATGTCTGGTTGGTATAAAGTGTCTGTGTTTGTTGAGCAAATTCCAAGTTGGATTCCTCGGAAGTGTAAACTTATTTGGCTGATAAAATCCAGTTTGGGTGATTGGTTTCTGGCTCCAATCTGTACAACAGAAAGGAAAAGTTAACCCTACATAACAACACAACCTTCCCTCTAACTTTTAAATCAGAAAAGAGATTTGTATTGTATTTAATGGTAAAAGAATCATTGAGATATTGACTTATATTATTCATTATTATATAATATTGACTTTCCTGTGTGTAGAATTAACATTATAACCTACCCCTGTAGTGGATTTCTATGGGAGGAACTGTAAGATTATAGCCTTATAATATTACAGTTCCAGGAGGAGAAGGAAACCAGAAGCCACAAAGGGGTAGGTTATAATAAATAATGCACCCCCAACTGTAAATTATAAGGATATTTGAAGTCACCTTGGCCTGCGGCCTCGTGCTTTTATATGGTCACGGAACTCCTCAGTGACTTCTAATATCCTTATAATTTACAGTAGGGGATACATTATCCCTTATAATACATGAGTGGTACCCAGAGTTCCCTGTATACCTCAGTCTGCATCCTTGTACCTTTATATAGACACGGAACTCCTCAGTGACTTCTAATATCCTTATAATTTACAGTAGGGGATACATTATCCCTTATAATACATGAGTGGTACCCAGAGTTCCCTGTATAACTCAGTCTGTGTCCTTGTACCTTTATATAGACACAGAACTACTCAGTGACTTCTAATATCCTTATAATTTACAGTGGGGGATACATTATCCCTTATAATACATTAGTGGTACCCAGAGTTCCCTGTATAACTCAGTCTGTGTCCTTGTACCTTTATATAGACACAGAACTCCTCAGTGACTTCTAATATCATTATAATTTACAGTAGGGGATACATTATCCCTTATAATACATGAGTGGTACCCAGAGTTCCCTGTATAACTCAGTCTGTGTCCTTGTACCTTTATATGGACACAGAACTCCTCAGTAACTTCTAATATCCTTATAATTTACAGTTGGGGGTGCATTATCCACTATATAATCTGCCTAATTATTAATGAAATGATTTAAATCTCCAACAGGACAAATCCTGCCTGGAGAGTCTAACGCAGCAGCTCGCGGTGAAATCAAACGACGACAGTAAATTCAGTCACATGATGGATTTCAACCTGAGCGGAGATTCGGACGGTGAGTCTGGCTTTATTATACCGTACGATCATTTTATGTCTGACCGCAGATATCACCGGGTCTGTGATTCAGGTAGAAATAACCTGTCAGCAATTATCGTTGCCGATAGGCGGCAAAAAACGCCAAAATATGCGGGATATAGTGTGTATATTTTCTATTTAGTTACTAGCAAATTGTCCTCTGTTTCGCTATCCGTGCGCTTTACATTTATTATTACATTCAGGGTTATTCAATAAAAGTTCTTATCGTTAAAAATGGTGCTAATTTTGCCCCAACCAATCAGATAACATTTGAAAGCTAACATCTGATTGGTTGGGGCAAAATTAGCACCATTTTTAACGATAAGAACTTTTATTGAATCTCCCTGTTTGTCTCTAGCAGATAATAGATCATTGATTTATAATTGGGGTCACCAGTGCCTGTGCACTAACACGTGTGAGGTGCACAGAATTCCGCAGGATCGACCGTTATTGTTGTAAAATACCGGGATACTGTTTTTCACCAGTCAGCCTAAAGGGGATATCGGGGCTGGACCTTCCATAATGATCAATTTCCCCCCCATTCTTTATAGGAAGTGCAGGTGTTTCAGAGTCCAGGATATATCGGGAATCGAGAGGGCGCGGCAGTAGCGAGCCGCATATTAAACGCCCTATGAACGCCTTCATGGTCTGGGCCAAAGATGAAAGACGGAAGATCTTGCAAGCGTTTCCCGATATGCACAATTCAAACATCAGCAAGATATTGGGTAAGAGAACCTTCCCCCGAACTGCAATTACTGCCACATTAACGTCTCCTTTAAGTAGCTGTCATCGCGCCACGCAGGTCGACAACGCACCGTCCCGTATAAATCGCACACTTCAGCCTGACATTTGCCGAGGCTCCTGAGATTTCCGCTGACATTTTAAAGGGCTTCTAAGCGTTTAACAGAACATTCACGGTCTGTTTCCAATCAGGCGATCCCCTGAAATTGGGAACATGAGGAATCGCCTCTCACTGCTTGGCTGGGGTTCAAGGTTCCTTCTATACAGTAGTTCTAGTAGAACACGCGCGGCGATTACAGTTCGTACCGGGGGGGGGGGGTAATGGGACCTTCATCTGTTTCTCCTATAAAAATCCACAAGAACAGGAAATATTACGTGAGGGAAAAAAATCGAAAACAGAATGAAAGAAACAAGTGTAGTTTAAAGGGGAAGCTGTCAGCAAATAAAACATTGACATTTACTGCGCAGAACAAAGTCTTTTTATTCTGCTCGATTTGCCGGCAGTGACCTGAATTTAACCAGCTTCCTTCCTGTAACAGTAAACGTATGTGGGTCACAGTATGGCAGCTCCCGCCAAAATGTACAGTATGGGAGGAATGTTCTGTGCACACATTAAGCTTTACTCTCATTCTACAATATGGCAGCTCCTACCCATTTTATAATAGAGGGGCCAATATAATATATATATATTTTTATAATTAGTTGATTCTGTTTAACTTGCCCTTTATGTCTTATCAGGTTCTCGGTGGAAATCGATGACTAATCTTGAGAAACAGCCGTATTATGAGGAACAGGCGCGACTCAGCAAACAGCATCTGGAGAAATACCCCGACTATAAATACAAACCCAGGCCGAAGCGAACCTGCTTAGTGGATGGGAAGAAGCTGCGGATCGGCGAATACAAGGCGATCATGCGTAGTCGGCGCCAAGAGATGCGGCAGTATTTCAACGTGGGGTAAGTGCGATTTATCCCCCAAACACCAGCTGATCATTTCCCTGACTGTGCAGTGGTATCACTTTGTGCAGAGAACATGTAGTTAGACGATTAGGGACACAATCAGGACAGCGGCAGATATCGGACACGGCCGGACAGTCGTAATATAAAATATACAATGCCGCGATCGTTACCTAATGTTGTGCTTTTTATTAACCTTTAAAACCAATAAATAGTAAGTGTCCAGGCTCCAGGTCTGGATTCTATCCAATGGGAAGAAGCGCTTATTTCCGAGTGTGTCCTCGCATTGGTTAGGCCCTGGGCCAAAAGGGGGGTGGAGCAACAACTGTACAGTTGACCTTTAAAGGGGGTTATTTAAAAGAGGTGATATATTATATTATAATCTGCAAACGCCAATCTGATAAAACTAGTGAACTCACGCCTGGGCCCGATTTATTAAATTATTAATGTCCATTTCTGGTAAATTCATTTATTTTATCTCTCTGGTAAAATGGCCGACATCCGTTATATATTTTTTTCTCTCCGTCCAGGCAGCAAACACCTATCCCAATGAGCACAGCTGGAGGTGTCGTTTACCCAGGCGCGATTGCCATGGCCGGAATGCCTTCCCCTCACCTGCCCTCCGAGCACTCTAGCGTGTCGAGTAGCCCCGAGCCGGGTCTGCCTGTCATACAGAACACTTACGGCATCAAGGAAGAGGAACCACACATCAAGGAGGAACTGCAGGGCGACGATCTGAACGGCGAAGGGTACGATGAATACGAGGACGATGAGGACCCCGACGTAGATTATACCAGCGACAGTGCGGAGCAAGCCAACTGATAGCGGCGGTGCTGGGGAACTTTAACGAACTTACGAAGCCCGACGCAGGTTTGTCTGCAGCGCTGGCCAAGCACATGAGATTTTTCTCATTCGGTGACTGTTACTTTTAACTCTTTCCTGGGACGTCAACTGACACTAAAAAAAAAATAATAATCGTTAAAAAAAAAAATAAGGAAAAAATCAGCCGAAATTTGGCGACCGGAAAACCACGAGGATCGGGAGAAAAAAAAAAAAAAAAGGACACTTTCCACCAACAGAATAAGATATAAGCTACGGGGGTAAAAGAGAAACGCCGGGGTACTCAGCTGCTAACGCCCAAGCACTGAAAGTCTTTACCCTTCAATTTTTTTTTTTCATCTGAATGGGGGAGGGGAACTAAAAACTTTAAAACTTTAAAAAAAAAAAAGTTTTTTTTTTCTGGCTGTTCTACGATGCTCTAGAAATTCTCACTCAGGTACACAGTGCCAACAATGGCATGTGGATTGTGTTTCGTTGTTTTGTGCTACAGTTTAAAGAGGAATAAGGTTAATCATATTTTATTTTTCATTTTGCTCCACCCCCCCCCCCCGAATATTCAATTCTATTCACTGGTCCTTTAAACTTTCCCTTTGCATCGTAGGAAATATGGGAAGGGGAGGGGCACAGGTCTTAAAGCTACGTCAAAAAAAAAGTGCCAAACTTTGTACTGGGACGTTGACTCCAATCTTACGCTCTATGGATCTATTTTCTGGGTCTGTCTACATTGTAGGGCAGTGTAATTATGTCTTAGACAATCTTATACGGATATACACCAGAAACTGGTGGAAGTCGAATTGTTTTTATTTAAGGTTTTTAAACGGAAAGTGGGATTCTCAGGTGAAGGCGCCAAAACAAAAAACAAAAGCGCAAAAAAAAAAAATGGATAAAAAAATGCTGAACTTTTTATGGTACTGATGAGATTTCAGTGATGTTTTGGGGATGAAATCCCAGATTCTGTCTGTGAGAAGCCTTTAATTCCTATTTGCACTTCAGATATTTAGAGAAGATAATAGATTCAAAACTTTGGGGGCTTTGAGAGAGTTTTTAACCTATAACACAAGGGAATGCTGAGAGTTGTAGTTTTCATATCTGGACGTCATTGTTTTAAACATTGGGATCCTACAATCGCAGGAGATTTAAATCTTCACCGGAAAACTCATTCTCTATATAAAATATCAGCAGAGACGTAGTTCTCTATTTTCATTTTAATTGTAAAGGATTTTTAAAACTTCTTTTACAGCCCAAAATGTTATATTTACAAATATATTATAAAAAAAAAATTCACTGAGCCTAAAAAAGTCGTTTTTTTTTAAATGAACGTCGCAAGAGACGCCATTTAAAGCGAAGAACAGCGTTTTTTTAACGGAATTCCCTTTTTTATAGGATATAAAGTCATGTGATAGGAACATATTTGTATTTATACCGAACAACGGGATCAGGTGTAAATACAAATACAAGAGGGATTTATTCGTTTTAATTCTTAACTTTTCTGTAAAACGAAATTTACATTTTATCGTCTGTAGATTAATGAGATCCTGACCCAAATCGGTTCAAACTAAATGGGCCGATATAAGGGATCAGAACCGGAAGCCATTGGGGTGTGGGAATAATCCCGACAATTTATATTGGACGATTTTCTATGGGAGCCTATAGATCCCCTATAGACATAGTACAAAAAAGTCTTACGGTGCATTTGTGATGTCATAATCCCCCGCATTTTTTTTTTTCATTTGCTTATTACCGCTCGTTGCCGTTTCTATACGCATGGCATTTATTCATATTGGGTTACATTTCTATTTAATGACTGTATTATGTTCATTGAACTGCCTCTACTTAGTGTCGATACGCTCATTTTAAAGTAATAATTGTCAGCTATTCCCAGATTTAGTTAACTTATGTATAATTTATTTTAATTCTCTTTTTATTTTCTACGTTATTTTATTATATGGAGCAGCGATTCTAAGCTGTCCGGCTACAAAAAAAAAATGAAATATGTGTTTATCGTTTATATCTTTCTTAAAAGCCCCCCACCAAGTATAACCCCCCCCCATAAACCCTGAACCATAGTAATGATGTCAGAATGAGCCCCTTTCTGATTGGACAGCGACACTCGCTCCCCATTTACAATGTGAAAAATAACATTTCTAAGGGGGTTTCTTTTTTTCTTTCAAATTTGTTCCAAGTCTCGGTAAACGAATCCAGTCTGACTCATGTGAGTTTGGTCTCGTATTTACTGGATTTTATTTGATTACCACCGTGTTTCAATGTGCTCTGTTTTAATATGTGACTTAAGGCTACAATTATACTTTGTTTCAGCTCCAGGTAAGTGCCACCAAGGCAGCCTATGCCGCAGCCAACCAAAACACACGCACACTGGGGGCTGTTTCTTTTCGGCAGGGCGACAGATCGCGCCTCTGCTCTGTTATACGTTTCATATTTTTCTTGGCTCTGTTTTTTCTTTGTTTAATTTCTTGCCAAAAAGTAAAAATTTCTTGAAAAACTAGTGCACCGGCAATATGACCTACTGACGATTATTTTCCATCTACTCGTCTTTTCATCCAATGTTAGATAGATTCGCCATAGTCCCCCTTTGTTTATTGTACAACAGAGTTTTGACCGATTTTAAATCAACTAAACGCATCAGAAATGATTGTAACAAACAGATCAGCGACAGAATTTATTATTATTATTTTTTTTAATTCTATTTACGTGGTGAGGAAAGAATACTGAATTACGATTGGATGTGCACCAAGCTCCAATCACAGAACAGTATCCTCGCACCAGATGCACCAATCAGAAATCATTATGTTTATGGAGTATACTTGATCTCTTTCATTTTGAAGATACCCATCTTTATCAGTCAAGCTTTGTTCACACTACAAAACACAGAACGCTATTTTTTTGGAGTTATGTGCAATTATGTTTGGTGATTTCTACCACGAGACTTAATGTCCGTGCAAAATCACACATTGCATTAGTGGGGACACTAAAGTGGATTTTGAAATCTCTTTACAATGTGCACAAAATCGCACATAGTGTGTAGAAAGCCAACGCCAACCTTCCCATTTGAATGTAGTAAATCCCAGTGAATTCTTTGCAGATGACTTGGCTTTTTGTATATTGATTAGGATCCCATGTTCAGTCTATGGTGCACTAAGCGTGTAATACCTGCCCAGGCCTGTCCATGTTCTCTCTGTGTAGGTTTTAAGTTTGCCGTGTGCCCTATTGTAATGGAACTGCAATCCGCAGCTTCTTATTTCAAATAAATGGTACAGACGTTTCCCGTTGGCTACGTTTCATTACCGTAACCAGAGTTTCCTGTCCCATTGCTTGACATTATCTATTTTATATTTTAAAAATCAATAGACACAAAACAATAGATATAAATATATAACCTACCCCTGTAGTGGATTTCTATGGGAGGAACTGTAAGATTATAGCCTTATAACCTACCCCTGTAGTGGATTTCTATGGGAGGAACTGTAAGATTATAGCCTTATAATCTTACAGTTCCAGGAGGAGAAAGAAACCAGAAGCCACAAAGGGGTAGGTTATAATAAATAATGCACCCCCAACTGTAAATTATAAGGATATTAGAAGTCACCTTGGAGTTCCGTGCCCTGTATAAAAGGTACTCAGCCTGCGGCCTCGGTGACTCCTCGGTGACTTCTAATATCCTTATAATTTACAGTTGGGGGTGCATTATCCACTATATAAACATATTTTCTGTTGGTCCCTTTAATGTTGTACACGAGATCACATGGAAATTGTACTCCATCTCCCTCCTCGTATCGAGTTCTTATTCGCCCTCTAAGTATTAATTTTGGTACTTTAAATAAATATAAATAATCTCCCGTGTATTGAGAGTAAGACCAGACATTCAGAAAAGTCAGAAAGTTTTGTTGCTCTTTTGGTCGCCAAACAAGTGACGCACGTTTCTTTTTTTCCGCGAGGGAGGATGGGAATCCTTTTTTTTGGGGGGGGGGGGATATTTTTTGTACGTTTTGGTTATTGTGTTACACGGTATTTATATTCCCCTCGTTCAGTAATAAAAAATAAAGAAAAAAAGGAAAAAAAAAAAAAAAAAATTATGGATGTGTAAATCAAAAAAAAAAATAAAAAATCTATATATATTGAAAAAAATAAATAATAACCAAGACAATCAAAGCCCTGGAGCTCGAATCAAAGTATGTGCAACACGACATCTCACTTGAAATTTAATAAAAGAAAGAATTATGTAAATATAACATAGAGTAATAGATTTATATTTTGTTCATAACACATAGTGTAATATAATTTGTATATTTTCATGTTTTTTTGTGTATCGTTCATGCCACAATAAAAAATAAAAAAAACCACACAAAATACACAACTGAACGGGATGTGACAGCTGCGAAAATCATTAAGGACCGTCCCGTTTTCTGCATTCCCCCTTTTTTCAGTATTATCGCCCTGCAGGGCACCAATAAAACAGCAAACGTGTTCTATAGTATTCTGTCTTGGTGATTTCTGTCCATCGGTCAGTGTGTAAGAGTGTGAGTCAGTATGTAAGAATGTGAGTCAGTGTGTAAGAATGTGAGTCAGTGTGTAAGTCTGAGTCAGTGTGTAAGTCTGAGTCAGTGTGTAAGATTGTGAGTCAGTGTGTAAGTCTGAGTCAGTGTGTAAGAGTGAGTCAGTGTGTAAGAATGAGTCAGTGTGTAAGAGTGTGAGTCAGTGTGTAAGAATGAGTCAGTGTGTAAGAGTGAGTCAGTGTGTAAGAGTGAGTCAGTGTGTAAGAATGAGTCAGTGTGTAAGAATGAGTCAGTGTGTAAGAGTGTGAGTCAGTGTGTAAGAATGAGTCAGTGTGTAAGAGTGAGTCAGTGTGTAAGAGTGAGTCAGTGTGTAAGAGTGAGTCAGTGTGTAAGAATGAGTCAGTGTGTAAGAGTGTGAGTCAGTGTGTAAGAGTGAGTCAGTGTGTAAGAATGAGTCAGTGTGTAAGAGTGTGAGTCAGTGTGTAAGAATGAGTCAGTTTGTAAGAGTGTGAGTTAGTGTGTAAGACTGAGTCAGTAAGAGTGTGAGTCAGTGTGTAAGAATGAGTCAGTGTGTAAGAGTGTGAGTCAGTGTGTAAGAGTGTGAGTCAGTGTGTAAGACTGAGTCAGTAAGATTCTGAGTCAGTGTGTAAGAATGAGTCAGTGTGTAAGAGTGTGAGTCAGTGTGTAAGAATGAGTCAGTGTGTAAGATTGTGAGTCTGTGTAAGAATGAGTCAGTGTGTAAGAGTGAGTCAGTTTGTAAAAGTGTGAGTCAGTGTGTAAGACTGAGTCAGTGGGTAAGATTGTGAGTCAGTGTGTAAGAATGAGTCAGTGTGTAAGAGTGAGTCAGTTTGTAAAAGTGTGAGTCAGTGTGTAAGACTGAGTCAGTGGGTAAGAGTGAGTCTGTGTAAGAGTGTGAGCTAGTGTGTAAGACTGAGTCAGTAAGAGTGTGAGTCGGTGTGTAAGAATGAGTCAGTGTGTAAGACTGAGTCAGTAAGATTGTGAGTCAGTGTGTAAGAATGAGTCAGTGTGTAAGATTGTGAGTCAGTGTGTAAGAGTGTGAGTCAGTGTGTAAGAATGAGTCAGTGTGTAAGATTGTGAGTCAGTGTGTAAGAATGAGTCAGTGTGTAAGAGTGAGTCAGTTTGTAAAAGTGTGAGTCAGTGTGTAAGACTGAGTCAGTGGGTAAGAGTGAGTCTGTGTAAGAGTGTGAGCTAGTGTGTAAGACTGAGTCAGTAAGAGTGTGAGTCGGTGTGTAAGAATGAGTCAGTGTGTAAGAGTGAGTCTGTAAAAGTGAGTCTGTGTAAGTGTGAGCTAGTGTGTAAGAGTGTCAGTGTGTAAGTGTGAGTGGACACTGTGGACACTCCAAGACTTCCATGTAAACCAAAGGTGTCTAATTCGCCGGTCTCCGGAAGTCCCTGGCTGCCTCCTGCTGTTGTACTTGTTGAGGAATTGTATGTGGCACAATCTACACAATATTGGTGTATTGGGTTAATTGGCTCATTATTATTTATACAGTTCCACCAATTAAAGGGGCTGTATTCATTTCTCTAATTTTTTTCCCATTTGGGTAGAACTGTAGTTCAGCAATTCCCACAGACGAAGAGAGAAACAGTCGCTCCTTTTCAGGGTAAAAAAAACAAAACGACTTTCCCCTTTAAAAGGACAGACAGAGATGTATAAATGGTCTCGTTATACGCATGCGCCATAAGTCAGTGTATTGCGCTCTCTGCAATCTGCCCGACCTAATGGGCGCTCTAGATAAACGTCAAGGTCCCAGGGTTGGGCACTTTACAGGGACTAAATACTACCCTCAGGGGTCCTTCCCGTGTTCCAATTACATTTCCCATCATTCCCTCTGTCACTTTACGGACTGCGCCAAATGGGATTTAACCGAATAAGGAACGTTTGGGATCTTTAAGACCAAATGAAGCAGTTTAGCAGCTAATCTGGATATTCTTCTTATTATTAATATGGTTATTACTGATATTGTTACTAATAATCTATCAATTCTGCAGCCTGGAAAGTTATTATGCTAAATACGAGGTCCTGGACCAGGGACCAATAGTCGGGACGTTCTGGATAATAAAACAACCATTTTAAAGAAGGGGAAGCGGTCTTGTTCTATATCTAGTGGGAGTCTGGGGGCTACTACACCAAGCTATGTACAGTACATTACTGGATTTGTCTTGGAGCTGCCATACATCTTTCCCTACCAAGTTGAAATCCGGTATCCATAGACTACAGTGAAGCGATTTTGGTTCTTTTCATTGCGAAAGAATAAAAATCGGAATTTTTGAAAATACAGAAAATATTCCGTGCGATGAGAACGATTTACGGGGGGGGGGGGTGATTTCTACGTTAAAATCTCGCTGTCGATTTGTCGGATACTTGAGGTGTCAATTCCGGTCACTGCGAAACATCTCTTGAGTCTTTATTAACCCTCAAGATCCTCTGCTCATTGCCCCTTAGACTAGGACCAGGATCATGTCATTCAGAACTAGTAGAGGGAAACATACATGTGAATATAATACACGGTAATAGCATGTTAACCCCTCGGGCTCTGAATCACACAGGGAGGGAACCTGTTCCGAGACTACGGAATTCCATTCACCCCCTGTGTGTGAAATGAGATCCCCCTATTTTGTACGGCGTGTTCTTTATGACCCCCAGGGAGGCATCTGTCTGCGGTGATAGATTCTCGTAGTTAAACGGCAACGCGCGGCGCGATCACGGATAACGCCAAACTTTCCTCTAAGTTATGTAGATAATAACAGGGAGATTCTTTTAGTTTTATGGACTATTAAAAGTGCTGCTTTCCTATGACAACCCGATATATCGTATTCTATATTATTTATTAAATATTACGTTATAGACGCCACGTTTATCCCTCGGAGACCGTCCGTCTCCTCTCTGGTAAAAAAGAAGTTGATATAATATCATGGAGTAACTTATATCATCGGCTAATTAGGAGACTCTCCTGGGCGCTCTGTTGTCTCGCAACCTAAAACCTCCCTTAAGGCTCATACATGGAATCACGTGGGGCGACCCGCGGCGTACTAACGGAGATAAAAGTTCTTATCGTTAAAAACGGTGCTAATTTTACCCCAACCAATCAGATGTTAGCTTTCAAATGTAAAAATAACGTTCGTCTGTTTCGGACGACAAAGTGCCATTATCGGATGAAACGGACACTTATTCACATATAGAAAAATGGGACATAATGGGTTAAAGATACAGAGCTAATTAACTCATTCAGTACCAGCGCCTATCTATATAATAATACATATAGGAACACAAAACATAATGGGTTAAAGTTAGAGCTAATTAACTCATTCAGTACCAATTAACTCATTCAGTACCAGCGCCTATCTATATAATACTACATATAGGAACACAGGACATAATGGGTTAAAGTTAGAGCTAATTAACTCATTCAGTACCTGTGCCTATCTATATAATACTACATATAGAAACACAGGACATAATGGGTTAAAGATACAGAGCTAATTAACTCATTCAGTACCAGCGCCTATCTATATAATACTACATATATAATACTACACACAGGACATAATGGGTTAAAGTTAGAGCTAATTAACTCATTCAGTACCTGTGCCTATCTATATAATACTACATATAGGAACACAGGACATAATGGGTTAAAGATACAGAGCTAATTAACTCATTCAGTACCTGTAATACTACATTTAGGACAACAGATTGATGAGGGTTTATAAAGGTTTAAAGGTTCCGTGCTAATTAAAGGGATATTAATAAAATTCTGTATTTTCTGTGAGTATTGTGTTAATCTATTTCTTTCTTTTAAAGATCAAATTCTAATTTGATTATTAAATAAATTCCCATTATACTAAACAGTTAAGTGTTTCTAGTTACTTTCAAGGGTAAGTTGCTATAGCGAGAAATGTGGAATCTTTTTAGGTCTGGGAGTAACCAGCGTATGAAGCAATATGGCAGCTCCTGCTGGAATCACATGTGAGCAGATGTAAAGCTCTGTGTGCAGAACCAATTAGGTGAATGTGTTTTAGCGATAGGCAGAGAAGGGAACAATCCAATAGTCACAGATTCCATACAAGGTCCCATGGTTTACCAACTCTGCCCAGCAATTCGCCTGAGACCAAGAATATCTCTGCGGAGTTGCCGCACTGATTGACACCATTGAAAAGAATTTGTTTGGGACCGTCCTGAGTGTTTGTCCCATGGTCTGTGGCCGTTGCTAGCTGCGTTTCCATGGAAGGTTTCGGTGAAATAGTAAAAATACTTTTTCCAGTTTCGTTCCCATGTTGATTTGTTGGGAATGGGAATGTTTGGCTGATACAGACAATGGCCCAGTCCAATAAAACATTTTGTCCCCGGAGATTCCAGTATAATAATGTTATATAGATAGACAGGGTTTATTTTAAACATTAACCATTCGTAGCCAAAGTGTGTGTGTGTATAGGGGGGTCATATACTTCCTCAAATGATCCCCCCCCCTCCGCATCCTGTGATGTCCATCTGCTGGTGTCCTGCATTTTGACAGGGACCTCAGGATGCAGTTGCTAGGCAATTGGTTTCTAACAGCAACAGGATAAAGACAAAGGGTGATGGAAGGAGCCGCAGGGGAGCCCTGAGAATTTCCCATGTAACATGGCCCTTCTCCCTTTACAGTTGCCCATTCCTGGGATATACTTTGATCCAATGAATTCTTTTCATCTCTTTGGCTGGGTCAGTGGTGGCGCCGTTTTGGTTTCCACCTTTTGGACAAGTGGCTGTTCCCCCACACAGGCTGGAACTGGTACTACAAAGAATAAAATCTATTTATGCAGCGTCGTGTATGGCATCTAATAGTGAGGGGATTTAAACACACAGAATCCTGACATCGGGCACTAAACATTAGTAACATGCACCCTCTGGTATCTTACAGGGCGATAAACTTGCGCAATAAATGGCGGCGACCCAGACTGCGTTCTAAAGCAGCTTTATACGGTGTCAGGCAGTAAAACGGGACCTGAGTTATTTCTCTCGCTGTTTAAACAGTTTCACTGTCAGACGATGCGGAGACGGGAGTTTCCTTTTTTCCCCCTCTCTTTACATGGATTTAATTAGAACGCCGAGGGAACCGATAGGTAGACGCAAGTTCCTTAAATTTCACCGTATTTATTTTGTTTTATTTTTTTTTCTTCCGGGTGTTTTATTTGTACCGTAAAACGCCTTGAGATCTTTACGAGAGATTCATCATAAAAGCAGCGTTATTATAAACATGATTTAACCATCGCAAACATTACAGGGTGATTATTATTGAATAACGCTGGGTGCATAACGAGGTTATCTTCGGAGTAATGAACAGCCCCGTATATATAGTCAGTTCCCTCTCTGCAGCTACAAACCGCTCCTATACAACAGGTCTGTGTGACACTTGTCCTAAGGGTTAAAAAAAAAAAGTTCTTTAATTGGGAACCCTAAGGGCTGGGCCACACTGCTGCGTTTTTTTTTTTGCGCTCGCGTTTGTAAAAAATCATCGAAAACGCGGCAACGCAAAAAAATCGCACGTTTTTCGGTGCGTTGTGATTGCGTTCTGCATTTTTAATCGCAATCGCATGCGTTTTCCTATACTTATTGAAGAAATCGCAAACGCAAAAAAATCGCACGTTTTCGGTTGCGTTGGATTGCGTTCGCATTTTAATCGCAATCGCATGCGTTTTCCTATACTTATTGAAGAAATCGCAAACGCAAAAAAATCGCACGTTTTTCGGTGCGTTGTGATTGCGTTCTGCATTTTTAATCGCAATCGCATGCGTTTTCCTATACTTATTGAAGAAATCGCAAGCGCAAATGCAAAAAAATCGATTGCATTTGCGTTTGCGTTGCAGTGTGGCCGTGCCCTAAAAGTACAAGGGGGTATGACTGTGTTTACATCATTTATCCAGGGGTGATGGGCAGTTCATGCTGTAATCACCAGAAATAAGGAAATTAAAATGAATGAAGAATTGCGCTCGGTTTCCAGGTGCAACGTCCAATCCTATTTACCAAGGTTATTTGCGAATCTTACGCAGGAAGTATTAGATGGTTAACATTATTATTAATATATATTGCAGAGAAGTCATTTCCTTATACATAACAATTCCTCTGTTCCAGTCCAGCGTGTTCCCTTTTAATTAAGCTGATAGGAAATGTACAATATGCAGTAAAGCGCTGCCAGTTTTCGTGACAAACAGCGGGCAATTACTCCGAGCGTCTCTGGCACGGCCTGCGTGCAGGGAGTAAAGATTGTACATTTTGTTCGGAGCTCAAGAGCCAATAAAACCCCAGTTATAAAGTTAATTACACTGCGTAACCGCACGCAATTTTCTGAAGAAATAATAGATCCGTTTTTAGTAACGCGTCTGAACGATAAATTTCTCGGCGTAACCTTACGATTGTTTTATTCTATTAATATAACAGATGAAAAACAACTGCGAGAAAATAACGGAAACGAGGTTCTGGTTAAATGGCTAAACGCGTGGCTTTTCCGGTTTGCATAAGAATACTCTTTACACTTCCCCTGAATCTCCCAGTGGGTAAGGCTGGGTACACATTGAGGGATTATTCGCTATTCGTAGCGAGCGCCCGTCCGGGACAAATGTCTGTCGGTTGCAGCAAATTCGGCAACAGACGGAAATCGGTCGGTCAGCCGAAAATATCTTTTGGTGTGTACCCAGCCTAAGGGGAATGTCAGAATGTAATGGAACATTTGTCCCATGATGCAAGTGGGTTTCCTGCCGCAGAAATAACAATATCGAATTTATCACAAAAAACTGGGCAAGAGAAACTTTTTAAAATATTAAAGATTAAGAGGGAGATTCAATAAAAGTTCTTATCATTAAAAATGGTGCTAATTTTGCCCCAACCAACCAGATCTTATGTAACATTTGAAAGATAACATCCGATCGGTTGGGGCAAAATTAGCACCATTTTTAATGATAAGAACTTTTATTGAATAACCCTGTAAATATATTTTTAGCTCAATTAACTTTGAAAACAGAAAAAGCCATGTAGATTTCTAGATATAAATATATTTATAGATATACACAGACATGCGTATAATACTTTTATAATTTACAGTAGGGGGCACATTATACAGTGAATAATGTAGGGAAAGATCAAGTGTCAGTCTTCCATCTCCTAGGATTTATAAAGGTCCACGATATAGCAATATGCTAGTGATGTACGTTGTGTTCCCTCTATGACATTAAATGAAATATTAAAGGGAAAGTTATAGTAACAATATCTGCAGTTGCCCTTAACTCCAGACCCCGGGGAGGAGATTTATGTTTGAATGTTGTTGGGTCACACAAACGACTGTCAGGAAAAACAGCGATATTACGGTGACTTAAAGGAACACATAACCAATAGAGTCAAACATAGATCCCAGAATCCCCAGCTAACACTGAACTCAGGTTCACTGGAGACTAAATAAAAACGTGGTTGAACGTGGATGTATCAGTGATAAACTAGGCTGGGTACACAAAGCATCTGGGTCCAATACAGAACAGTGCTGGAGACAGAGGAAACAGTTTAACCACTGCAATGTTAATAATGTAAATGTATCGAGTGAATCTTCCCCTTTACATGGAAAAGAACTGTCTGTGCCCACCTACACAATTACCCAGTGGGTGACACGTCATAAATTCAACATGGCGCATATTCCAAACTATATGAAATCCTGTCCGTTTTCTTTTCCGAAACATGAAAGACTAGAAAACGCCATCGCACAAGATAGCGCACTGAGCGCATTGTAAGGGCTCGTTCATAGAGCGTTTTACATCGCAGCAAAATGCAGTGCACGGAGCTGAATAGTGCGTTCACATTAAAGCGCTGCGATGTGGTGCGTTGCGTGCAGCATTTTGATGCGTTAACGCACAGCGTTGCCATTGAAAATAAAGACAATGGCAAACGCAATGTTCCGCTGCGCTCAGGTGTGAACGAGCCCCAACTCACGCAGAAAAAAAGTGCTGCTCATGGTGCGTGCGTTTGCGTTTTGTATTGCGAATGGGGCTGAGCACAGAGACAGAATTTTATTATTTTTATTTTTTCTCTAAAAACCAAAAGAGTGAATTTCCCCCGTGTTTCCCAGCGACTGAATAAACCCCCGAGTCTCATCCCTGTGATAGGAACATTCGTGCCGGAGACATATGTTCGCGTCCCATACACAACGTTCGGGCAGCCAGCCAAGGACTGATAAGGCCGCGGTTAGAAAGCAGTAACTGGTAAGCTCGACAGCTGGCGCAGAATTCGCCTCTCCATACGAGGACGCAGGAATCACCCCGTGTGGGGTGGCGGCGCGGAGACAGGTGCAAAGCGACTGTTATTTTTCAATCTTTATTTTTTTTTTTTCTCTCCTTGGGAACGGAACGGCGTCTCGGTGGTGACAATTTCAGGTTAAAGTCGGTTCACAGCAGGTCGGCTTGTTTGCCGTTCAGACACATGGTCGCCATACGGAGACATTTAGATGTTACTATCAAAGGAAAATAAAGGAAACATGGGGGGGCGAGAGGAATTCACTGGGTAACAATAACTAATAACAGTCAATGTGGGGATTGGAGATTTCCAGAGGAGGAGAGATGTAGTTCAACTACACATCGGACTCTTTACATACAGTCTTCTGGCCTGATGTATTAAGTTTGCCGGTGACCCAGTATTTTCATTTTAACTCCTTTGTTGGCGTGAAAGCCAAACACGTTTAAACAGCCAATAAAGTGTCCGTTGGTGGATATTGGCGACACCATTGTAAAATACCGTATGGTATCTGTATTATACGCCGACATTGACAGGGCACGATACTGATATTCCACACTGTATCGGCCATAGATCCACAGTGTGGTCTTTACCGACTGGAAGGTCGGAAGTTACTGGCCTGTAGACTTTGACATTCAAGTAAGGCTGGCGGAGGCTGATGGGAATTGTAGTCGAATGAGCTCTTTGTAGTCCCCAGTTCCGATACTAAATTTACTAGAGGATTAAAGATAGAAAAAAACTTTCAGGCCACTAGTGTGTTTGAACTACACTTCCCAGCATTCTCAGTCTGATTAGGGGTTTAGTTCCCAGTGATTTAATTAATACCAGGCGGATCTAGTTATGGGTCAATGTTCTGCCGACTCTCCCAATGGCTTTAAATAGCGATGGCGCCGGTCCAATGTGCCTGGCATGACCATTAAAGTTCCTTTACATCAGATGGGTGGGAAAGGGACAAGTTGGGAATCTCAGGACCCACATTTTTCTGGTGCCCTTTTAACGGGAAAGACGTGAGACATTAGAACCTGTGAGGGTCCTCGGGGACCTGGTGGGTTTCAGCCATTAAATAGACATCGATATCAGCGCCACATTGTACAGGAATGAGCCCTTAGTACAAGGGGTTTAACTATAGACCGTGTGCAATTCTGTCTAGGGCCCCCCGGTTATTATTGGAGATGGGGGGTCCGTGTGTCTTTTACTTTTGATTCTTCCTGTTAGTATAGATTAAACAATACAGAGCTTAGAAGGGCCCCAAATGCCAACATTGCCTAGGGCCCCATACAGTCATTGGGGACAACAGATTAAATCCAGGGTATCCCTGAAGTGAATGTCCCCTCCATGTATAATAGTCACACATCCCGTGGGATCCTTTAATAGCGTTATTATTTTATTATTATCATTTTATTATTATTATCTGTGGACGAATTTCCGCGTCTCGTGCTGGTTTCTCGCGACTTGATCCGGAGCGTCGAACCGTAAACAATGCGCGCTCACCGCAAACAATCCAACCTCGGGGGCCCATTTACTAATGTGACGGGGGATTCACTGAATTTCAGAAAATGTTTGGAGAGTGTAACAGATTTCTTAACGTATCGCCATTGTTGACGCGCGTCTCACGCTAATGACAATGACTGCGCTCCCCCGTGAATATGTAGCTAATGATATGTCGAGGCCTCGCTGGGAATTGCTTTTCTTTCGCTCCCTTTCAGGCTCTCCGCGCCATTAAAAACATCCCCTTTGTAACGTCTCTCCCTGCGAACGGTTAATGGGAATCTCCGCAGGGTGTAGAATGAGACGCAGCCTTCCCTCCATTGTACTCTATACTCAGTACGTAGATTAAAGGATTTAAAAGGTCTCACCACATATCAATCTGCATTAAAAGGTATCACATATAATAAACTCCCACATAATAAAGGGGAAGTAAAGACAATATCGCACGCACAGTTCGTATTGAAATAGAACAGTAAATTCCAATGATATGTTTAGCGGAAGTTAAAGGTATTGTTAAACATAAAGGAATTAAAGGGAAATTAATTTCAATGTGCTGATTTAAAACTTATATTTTTTTGTTTTAATTTATTTATTATTATTTGTTTTTCTTTATTTTCTGTCTGGCCCCTTCCCTCTCCTTTATGCCTTATTGGGCGATATTTATAAAACATCGATATCGTTATCGCAAAAATAACGATCGTTATCGTAAAATAGCGTTCGTTATCGTAAAATACCGATCGTTATCGGTAAATAATGTCGATCGGTATTTTACGATAACGATCGTTATTTTTGCGATAACGATATCGATGTTTTATAAATATCGCCCATTCTGAGCACTACATTATATCTTATAATATCCAGTTTGAATGTGATCATGTGACATGCTCTGCCCTGTCAGATTGAGGATTGATATTAGACATGACCGGATATTGTCAGCTGATTGGCCCAATGGTCACCAAAGAAGAAACGGGATTGGCTCTCCCAGTATCCCACTATGCCTCTTACTCCTATTTAGTGCCATATTTATAGATGGCGCAGGTGGAAATTGTCACCAGACAATAATCTCTGGATCTGCTGCACATCTTTGAGGTTTATTCGCTTTAATTATTGGCCAATTTACCAATTCATCATTAGCTCTATCTCCAATGTAGCAGGGATCCGACCCACCAAGTTTTACCCTCACACCATATTAATTACACATATGATGTCATAATTCTACATCCCATCCTGAGACGGCCAAAATCAGCCAATCGGAGAGAAGGAATCACATTTACTGCGCTCGGTTCATGGGGCCCTTACTATAAAGTCAGAAAAATAACCTTAGGGCCCAACTTTTAAAATAAGGAACCATTGATGGGACTCGGCGCCATGTCTGGATGTGGCAATGGGGGGGGGGGGGGTGCCCCTCTTTTGGCTGCAGTTGGTGGTAAAAATGGCGAATGATTTCCTCTTTTTATCCTTTAATTTTGGGAGTTTTAAATCGCCGGAACGTGTAACCGGATTTGGGTTAATCCCAGGAGATCGTTTCCTTTGACAAGACCGTCCTCTGTCTATTATCGCTCTGTCTATTCTACCACGGCAAACCTTAGCTTACGGCCTGTCGGATTCGATTATTTTTGTCGGCGCAGTGACCCCAATCGCCCTCCCCCATTCTTGTGTCGTTCCTTCTGTTTCCATTTTACAAGTCATCCATCTTTTCATCTCGTCAATCAGCTTTTGACTTCCTGATTAAAGTGCCCGTCACCCAAGTGCGCCCTTGCGCTCTCCGCTCGCTTCTTTAATTTGTTCCTCATGGTTCACAACAGAGAAATTTAACTGGTACAGCTGTTCCCCGGTCCATGTGTTTGGTTTTATCCTCAGTGTCTGTTTACAACAGAGTTTATTGTTCTTTGGCTGCTGGAGTCAGAGGGAATCACCAAGGCCGCTCCCCAGCTACAGAAGGGAAATTATTCCCAGAATGCCATAGGATTCCCTGGCGGGTCGTCTGAGATTCAGATTGGAAGACAGTGAGAGTTTTTTCACAGTCGCAGCGGTGACTGAGCCATCGGTAAACTGATCTAAAATGAAAGGGAATTGATTCATGTGGGCGAACATATGTCACCAAGTCACATTCAGTTAGTCCCTGTGACATGTCAGGACTGTGATCGGTGGTTTGGTTTAGACCTGGGGGAGTGAAGGAGACAGAAAACAGAACAGGACCGGGGGGTCTCCAATCACTAGAATCAAACGTTTTAACCAAAATCAACTTTAATATTCGTCACAAGGAACCGACAACTGGACGCAAACGCAGGAGGGAAGATTTATCATTCAGGTGCTAAAGGTTCAATCCCAGGGTCTCAAATAAATGAAACAATCGGAATTATTATAGGATATTGGGTCCCTAGTGTTTGGGGATAATAAGGAATGGAGACTTCTGGGTAATTTCCATGGTAGGTAGCCCTAAGGGAAATACTACACTCTGATGAATACAGAGCCAGTTACAGACCGGTTTCAGCTTTACTGGATCTATGAACAGACGCCACTAAGGAATAGTGTCTGAATGAGCGCTGGCATCACGGGGAAACAATGTATCAATATCTCTCATTTCCACACTAAATATCCAAATACATATTTACCCATATTACCCTGCAAATCAGAATACAGAGATTGGATTGAATAGTATTGGATAAGTCTTTGTGTGATTGGATGTGATTGGATAGGCCTGGATGTGATCGTATAGTTTGGGATAAGACTGAATGTGATTGGATAGTTTTGGATAAGACTGGATGTGATTGAATAGTTTGGGATAAGCCTGGATGTGATTGGATAGTTTGGGATAAGCCTGGATGTGATTGGATAGTTTTGGATAAGCCTGGATGTGATTGGATAGTTTTGGATAAGCCTGGATGTGATTGGATAGTTTGGATAAGCCTGGATGTGATTGGATAGTTTTGGATAAGACTGGATGTGATTGGATAGTTTGGGATAAGCCTGGATGTGATTGGATAGTTTTTGGATAAGACTGGATTGTGATTGGATAGTTGGGATAAGCTGGATGTGATTGGATAGTTGTGGATAAGATGGGATGTGATTGGATAGTTGGGATAAGCCTGGATGTGATTGGATAGGTTTGGATAAGACTGGATGTGTTGATTGGATTAGTTTGGGATAACCTGGATGTGATGGATAGTATTGGATAAGCTTGGATGTGATTGGATAGTTTTGGATAAGCCTGGATGTGATTGGATAGTTTGGGATAAGCCTGGATGTGATTGGATAGTTTGGGATAAGCCTGGATGTGATTGGATAGTTTGGGATAAGCCCGGATGTGATTGGATAGTTTGGAATAAGCCTGGATGTGATTGGATAGTTTGGGATAAGCCTGGATGTGATTGGATAGTATTGGATAAGCTTGGATGTGATTGGATAGTTTTGGATAAGCCTGGATGTGATTAGATAGTTTTGGATAAGCCTGGATGTGATTGGATAGTTTGGGATAAGCCTGGATGTGATTGGATAGTTTGGGATAAGCCTGGATGTGATTAGATAGTTTTGGATAAGCCTGGATGTGATTGGATAGTTTGGGATGAGCCTGGATGTGATGGATAGTTGTGATAAGCCTGATGTGATTGGATAGTTTGGATAAGCCGGATGTGATTGGATAGTTTGGATAAGCCTGGAATGTATTGGATATTTTGGGGGATACCGGATGTGATTGGATAGTTTGGGATGAGCCTGGATGTGATTGGATAGTTTGGGATGAGCCTGGATGTGATTGGATAGTATTGGATAAGCTTGGATGTGATTGGATAGTTTTGGATAAGCCTGGATGTGATTGGATAGTGGGATGAGCCTGATGTGATGGATAGTTTGGGATAGCCTGGATGTGATTGGATAGTTTGGGATAAGCCGGATGTGGATTGGATAGTTTGGAATAAGCCTGGATGTGATTGGATAGTTTGGGATAAGCCGGATGTGATGGATAGTTGGATGAGCCTGGATGTGATTGGATAGTTTGGGATAGCCCGATGTGATTGGATAGTTGGATAAGCTTGGATTGATTTGGATGAGTTTGTGGATAAGCCTGGATGTGATTGGATAGTTTTGGATAAGACTGGATGTGATTGGATAGTTTGGAATAAGCCTGGATGTGATTGGTGCTATCTATTGCCATTTTCAATCGTAACAAATAACAGATCCATCACAGGTTATAAAGGAAACTATTATATAATATTTCTACTTTGTTTCCACCTTATATTGCATCTTACATGTTCTTAGTCCTTAAGCTAGGTACACACCTAGCGATTTTTCCTCCTGACCGACCGTTCGATACTTTCGAACGGTCGGCCAGGAGGAAGGACTGTCGGTCGCGGCAAAAGCAGCCGCGTCCGATAGTCACCGCGACCGATCGTGTGGTCCATAGAGGACCGCACGATCGGACGAGGTTTTCCACCCTGTCCGATCGTCCTTTCGTCCGATTCGGACGAACGGTCGATCGGACATGGGCACATTCGGATTCGATAATTTCGGTCCGATCGACCGATACACTGAACTATCGGTCGATCGGACCGAAATATCTAATCGTGTGTACCCAGCTTAAGTCTTAGGACAAACCTGGATACTTGTGTCAGATCACAAACCTCTCATGATTTTCTGCTTCCACCTTATACAGTTACAAAGACTCGTGGCCCCTTCCCCACAACCCCCCCCCCCCCCCCCCCCCCCCCCCCCCCCACCGTGCACGCCCTGCGGTGAACAGTTTAATGAACAATATAGAGGCAGCAACTAGAGTAGAACAACCATAGTAATGTCCCTGTGGGGTAGGGAATGAGGTCTCTCAGTTATCCGGATCAGGGACATCCACCCACCGGGATAGAGAGGAGGATTCAGAGCGGGCAGAGTAATAAAAGGAAAGAGTAGAGGGGGGATGAACTAAAACCATAACAGGGGCATTTACTGTCTAACAGACGGAACAATCGACAACAATTAGACCACAAACTTACCGTGCCGTGTAAACCCAGTGTAAGGCAGTGGTGATCTATCAATGTGCCATGGGAATAGTCCGCTAATAAAACTCTAATGGTTAATTGTAATTAAGTGACCGATAAACCACCATCCACGTCTCTAGATAAAGGACACAAGATGTGAGTCGTCACATGACAAACAGGCATTTCGAATGACCCACCGGGACAATTACTGGCCACTTGTTAATCTTGCGGACAGCGCCATCTGTTAGGGTTCTTTACACACAGTCAGGGACTTCCCTTAGGCCAAGATCTCAAAGCAGGCAGGGCTTTCTGTAGATGGACTGAGAAGAACCAAGAAATGGTCAATGTGGAGAACCGTAAAGACAATGGTTGGCAGGGCCACATCTACCATTAGGCAGAGCGAAACATTTGTCTCAGGCGGCACCCCAGCACTGAGGAATAAAGGCGCCAGACAGGCAGTAGTGGGAGAGGGAACCATTTTTTCCTTGACCGGTGAAGACTAAAAAGAATTTTCCCTAGTAACAGATATGATTTTGTTAAAATTATTTTGTTTGGTTGGGTTAGCTTTAGTTAGTTTGTTAGGCTAGGTTAGACCAGTTAGGTTAGTTAAGGCCCTGCTGAAAGAGTCTACCTTGACATGGTGGCAGCCTGGCAGGCTTTCAAATCTTTTGGCTAAAATCTTTAATACTACAGAAAGTATGGCAAGTCTAATGTATTGTAACAGTTGAACCATGGCCACCGAGAAAGTCACACCCAATTTAACACAGCGTTGGTGCGCTTTTTGCCGTGCCTGAAAACAATCAAGGGTGGTATTTTAAAAGTTTGACTCAGGCAGCAAAAACTCTAGAAGTGCCCCTGATGGTTGGCCGAGGAATCTTAGTGCGGCAAATGAAAGACACATTGTGTTAACTTCACAAATCAGAAGAGCAAAGAGCTCAGAATTGGCTGAAACCTGTGGGACCTGGTACACCCATCTACTGTCGGGAGACCCTGTGGGACCTGGTACATCCATCTACTGTCTGAAGAACCTGAGGGACCCAATACACCCATCTACTGTCTGGAGACCCTGTGGGACCTGGTACACCTATCTATTGTCTGGAGAAACTGTGGGACCCGATACACCCATCTACTGTCTGGAGACCCTGTGGGACCTGGTACACTCATCTACTGTCTGGAGACCCTGTGGGACCTGGTACACCTATCTACTGTCTGGAGAACCTGTGGGACCCAATAGACCCATCTATTGGCTGGAGAACCTGTGGGACCTGGTACACCCATCTACTGTCTGGAGAACCTGTGGGACCTGGTACACTCATCTATTGTCTGGAGAACCTGTGGGACCTGGTACACTCATCTACTGTCTGGAGAACCTGTGGGACCTGGTACACCTATCTACTGTCTGGAGAACCTGTGGGACCTGGCACACTCATCTACTGTCTGGAGAACATGTGGGACCTGGTACACCCATTTATTGTCTGGAAAACCTGTGAGACCTGGTACACCCATCTATTGTCTGGAAAACCTGTGGGACCTGGTACACCCATCTATTGTCTGGAGAACCTGTGAGACCTGGCACACTCATCTATTGTCTGGAGAACCTGTGGGGCCTGGTACACCTATCTACTGTCTGGAGAACCTATGGGACCTGATACACCCATCTACTGTCTGGAGAACCTGTGAGACCTGGCACACTCATCTACTGTCTGGAGAACATGTGGGACCTGGTTTGTATATAATTTGTATATTTTCATGTTTTTTTTGTGTATCGTCATGCCACAATAAAAAATAAAAAAAAACCACACAAAATGACCAACTGAAGGGAGTGACAGCTGCGAAAATCATTAACGGACCGTCCCGTTTTCTGCATTCCCCCTTTTTTCATATTATCGCCCTGCAGGGCCCCAATTACAACAGCAAACGTGTTCTATAGGTATTCTGTCTTGGTGATTTCTGTCCATCGGCTCAGTTTGTAAGAGTGTGAGTCAGTATGTTCAGGAATGTGAGTCGTGTGTGAAGAATGTGAGTCAGTGTGTAAGTCTGAGTCAGTGTGTAAGTCTGAGTCAGTGTGTAAGATTGTGAGTCAGTGTGTAATCTGAGTCAGTGTGTAAGAGTGAGTCATGTGTGTAAGATGAGTCAGTGGTTAAGAGTGTGAGGTCAGTGTGTAAGAATGAGTGCAGTGTGAAGAGTGGAGGAGTCAGTGGTGTAAGAGTGAGTCAGTGTGCTAAGAGTGAGTCAGTGCTGGAAGAATGAGTCGTGTGTGAAGTCAGTGTGAGTCAGAGGGTAAGAATGGTAGTATGTAAGAGGAGTCAGTGTGTAAGAAGAGCTAGGTGTAAAGAATGAGTCAGTGTGTAAGAGTGAGTCAGTGTGTAAGAAGAGCAGTGTGAAGAATGAGTCAGTGTGTAAGAGTGAGTCAGTGGTGTAAGAATGGTCAGGTGTTAGAAGAGTCGGTGTAAGAGGGTCAGTGTGTAAGAAATGAGTCAGTGTGTAAGAGTGAGTCAGGTGTAAGAGTGAGTCAGTGTGTAAGAACAGAAGATTCGTGGTAAGAGTGTGAGTCAGGTGTAAGAATGAGTCAGTTGTAAGGTGGAGTTGGGTAAGACGAGTCAGTAAGAGTGTGAGTCAGTGTGTAAGAAGAAGTCAGTGTGTAAGAGGTGAGTCAGTGTGCTAAGAGTGTGAGTCCAGTGTGGGTAAGACTGAGTCAGTAAGTTCTGAGTCAGTGTGTAAGAATGAGTCAGTGTGGAAGGTGTGAGGTCAGTTGTGTAAGAATGAGTCAGTGTGTAAGATGATGAGTCTGTGTAGAATAGCATGTGTAAAGTGAGTCAGTTTGTAAAAGTGTGACAGTGTTAAGACGAGTCAGTGGGTAAGATGTGAGTCAGTGGTAAGAATGAGTCAGTGTGTAAGAGTGAGTCAGTTTGTAAAAGTGTGAGTCAGTGTGTAAGAATGAGTCAGTGGGTAAGAGTGAGTCTGGTAAGAGTGTGAGTAGTGTGTAAGACTGAGTCATAAGAGTGTGAGTCGGTGTAAGAAGAGTCAGTGTTGTAAAGACTGAGTCAGTAGTAAGATTGTGAGTCAGTGGTGTAAGAATGAGTCAGCTGTGTAAGATGTGAGTCAGTGTTAAGGTGTGAGTCAGTGTGTAAGAATGAGTCAGTGTGTAAGATGTGAGTGGTGTAAGAATGAGCAGTGTGTAGAGTGAGTCAGTTTGTAAAAGGTGAGTCAGTGTGTAAGACTGGTTCAGTGGGTAGAGTGAGTCGTGTAAGAGTGTGAGCTAGTGTGTAAGACTGAGTCAGTAAGAGTGTGAGTCGGTGTGTAAGAATGAGTCAGTGTGTAAGAGTGAGTCTGTAAAGTGAGTTCTGTGTAAGTGTGAGCAGTAGTGTAAGAGTGTCAGTGTGTAAGTGTGAGTGACACTGTGGACACTCAAGACTTCCATGTAAACCAAAGGTGTCTAATTCGCCGGTCTCCGGAAGTCCCTGGCTGCCTCCTGCTGTTGTACTGTTGAGGAAATGTATGTGGCACAATCTACACAATATTGTGTATTGGGTTAATTGGCTCATATTATTTATACAGTTCCACCAATTAAAGGGCTGTATTCATTCTCTAATTTTTTTCCCATTGGGTAGAACTGTAGTTCAGCAATTCCCACAGACGAGAGAGAGAAACAGCGCTCCTTTTCAGGGTAAAAAAAAAACAAAACGACTTTCCCCTTTAAAAGGACAGACAGAGATGTATAAATGTCTCGTTATACGCCATGCGCCATAAGTCAGTGTATTGCGCTCTCTGCAATCTGCCCGACCTAATGGGCGCGCTTAGATAAACGTCAAGGTCCCAGGGTTGGGCACTTTTACAGGGACTAAATACTACCCAGGGGTCCTTCCCGTGTTCAATTACATTTCCCATCATTCCCTCTGTCACTTTAGGACTGCGCCAAATGGGATTTAACCGAATACAGAACGTTTGGGATCTTTAAGACCAAATGAAGCAGTTTAGCGCTAATCTGGATATTCTTCTTATTATTAATATGTATTACTGATAGTTGTATAATAATCTATCAATTCTGCAGCCTGGAAAGTTATATGCTAAATACGAGGTCCGGGACCAGGGACCAATAGCGGGACGTTCTGGATAATAAAACAACCATTTTAAAGAAGGGGAAGCGGTCTTGTTCTATATCTAGTGGGAGTCTGGGGGCATACACCAAGCTATGTACAGTACATTACTGGATTTGTCTTGGAGCTGCCATACATCTTCTCTACCAAGTTGAAATCCGGGATCCATAGACTACAGTGAAGCGAATTTGGTTCTTTTATTGCGAAAGAATAAAAATCGGAATTTTTGAAAATACAGAAGAAATAATTCCGTGCGATGAGAACGATTTGGGGGGGGGGGGTGATTTTACGTTAAAATCTCGCTGTCGATTTGTGGATACTTGAGGGGTCAATTCCGGTCACTGCGAAACCATCTTTGAGTCTTATTAACCTCAAGATCCTCTGCTCATTGCCCTTAGACTAGGACCAGGATCATGTCATTCAGAACTAGTAGAGGGAAACATACATGTGAAGATAATACACGGTAATAGCAGTTAACCCCTCGGGCTCTGAATCACACAGGGAGGGAACCTGTTCCGAGACTAGGAATTCCATCCCCCTGTGTGTGAAATGAGATCCCCCTATTTTGTACGGCGGGTCTCTTTATGACCCCCAGGGAGGCAATCTGTCTGCGGGTTGATAGATCTCGTAGTTAAACGGCAACGCGCGGCGCGATCACGGATAACGCCAAACTTCCTCTAAGTTATGTAGATAATAACAGGGAGATTCTTTAGTTTTATGGACTATAAAGTGCTGCTTTTATGACAACCCGATATTCGTATTCTATATTATTTATTAAATATACGTTATAGACGCCACGTTTATCCCCGGAGACCGTCCGTCTTCCTCTCTGGTAAAAAGAAGTTGATATAATATCATGGAGTAACTTATATCATCGGCTAATTAGGAGACTCTCCGTGGCGCTCTGTTGTCTCGCAAACCTAAAACCTCCCTTAAGGCTCATACATGGAATCACGTGGGGCGACCCGCGCGCGTACTAACGGAGATAAAAGTTCTTATCGTTAAAAACGGGTGCTAATTTTACCCCAACAATCAGATGTTAGCTTTCAAATGTAAAATAACGTTCGTCTGGTTCGGACGACAAAGTGCCATTATCGGATGAAACGGACACTTATCCTATAGATAGAAAAATGGGAAATAATGGGTTAAAGATACAGAGCTAATTAACTATTCAGTACCAGCGCCTATCTATATAATAATACATATAGGAAACACAAAACATAATGGGTTAAAGTTAGAGCTAATTAACTCATTCAGTCCAATTAATCATTCAGTACCAGCGCCTATCTAATAATCTACAACTAGGAACACAGGACATAATGGGTTAAAGTTAGAGCTAATTAACTCAGTCCAGTACCTGTGCCTATCTATATAATTACTACATATAGAAACACAGACATAATGGGTTAAAGATACAGAGCTAATTAACTCATTCAGTACCAGCGCCTATCTATATAATACTACATATATAATACTACACACAGGACATAATGGGTATTAAAGTTAGAGCTAATTAACTTCAGTACCTGTGCCCTATCTATATAATACTACATATAGGAAACAGGACATAATGGGTTAAAGATAACAGAGCTAATTAACTCATTCAGTACCTGTATACTACATTTAGGACAACAGATTGATGAGGGTTTATAAGGTTTAAAGGTTCCGTGGCTATGAAAGGGATATTAATAAAATTCTGTATTTTCTGTGAGTATTGTGTTAACTCTATTTCTTTCTTTTAAAGATCAAATTCTATAATTGATTATTAAATAAATTCCCATATCTAAACAGTAAGTGTTTCTAGTACTTCAAGGGTAAGTTGCTATAGCGAGAAATGTGGAATCTTTTTAGGTCTGGGAGTAACCAGCGTATGAAGCAATATGGCAGCTGGCTGGAAATCACATGGAGCAGATGTAAAGTCTGTGTGCAGAACCAATAGGTGCATGTTGTTTTAGCGATAGGCAGAGAAGGGAACAATCCAATAGTCACAGATCCATACAGGTCATGGTTTACCAACTCTGCCCAGCAATTCGCCTGGACCAAAGAATATCTTGCGGAGTTGCCGCACTGATTGACACCATTGAAAAGAATTTGTTTGGGACGTCCTGAGTGTTTGTCCCATGGTCTGTGGCCGTTGCTAGCTGACGTTTCCATGGAAGGTTTCGGTGAAATAGTAAAAATACTGTTCAACAGTTTCGTTCCTTCATGTTGATGTTGTGGAATGGGAATGTTTGGGCTGATACAGACAATGGCCCAGTACCATAAAACATTTTGTCCCGGAGATTCCAGTATAATAATGTTATATAGATAGACAGGGTTTATTTTAAACATTAACCATTCGTAGCCAAAGTGTGTGTGTGTATAGGGGGGTCATATACTTCCTCAAATGATCCCCCCCCCTCGCATCCTGTGATGTCCATCTGCTGGTGTCCTGCATTTTGACAGGGACCCAGGATGCAGTTGCTAGGCAATGGTTTCTAACAGCAACAGGATAAAGCACAAAGGGTGATGGAAGGAGCCGCAGGGGAGCCCTGAGAATTTCCCATGTAACCATGGCCCTTCTCCTTCAGTTGCCCATTCCTGGGTATACTTTGATCCAATGAATTCTTTTCACTCTTGGGCTGGGTCAGTCGGTGGCGCCGTTTTGGTTTCCAACCTTTTGGACAAGTGGGTGTTCCCCCACACAGGCTGGAACTGGTACTACAATAGATAAAAATCTATTATGCAGCGTCGTGTATGGCATCTAATAGTGGAGGGATTTAAACACAAGATCCGACATCGGGCATAAACATTAGTAACATTGCACCCTTGGGATCTACTGGAAGTGTCTTGATTAAACTTGGCATAAATGGCGGCGACCCAGACTGCGTTCTAAAGCAGCTTATACGGTGCTCAGGCAGTAAAACGGACCTGAGTACTTTCTCTCGCTGTTGTTTAAACAGTTTCACTGTCAGACGATGCGGAGACGGGAGTGTGTTCCTTTTTCCCCTCTCTTTTAATTGGATAATTAGAACGCCGAGGGAACCGATAGGTAGACGCAAGTTCTTAAATTTCACCGTATTTATTTTGTTTTATTTTTTTTCTTCCGGGTGTTTTATTTGTACCGTTAAAACGCCTGAGAAATCACGAGAGATTCATCATAAAAGCGCGCGTTATTATAAACATGATTTAACCATCGCAACATTACAGGGTGATTATTATTGAATAACGCTGGGTGCATAACGAGGTTATCTTCGGAGTAATGAACAGCCCCGTATATATAGTCGTTCCCTCTCTGCAGCTACAAACCGCTCCTATACAACAGGTCTGTGTGACACTTGTCCTAAGGGTTAAAAAAAAAAAAGGTTCTTTAATTGGGAACCCTAAGGGCTGGGCCACACTGCTGCGTTTTTTTTTTTGCGCTCGCGTTGTAAAAAATCTCGAAAACGCAGCGGGCAACGCAAAAAAATCGCAGTTTTTCGGTGCGTTGTGATTGCGTTCTGCATTTTTAATCGCAATCGCACTGCGTTTCCTATACTTATTGAAGAAATCGCAAACGCAAAAAAATCGCACGTTTTTCGGTGCGTTGTGATTGCGTTCTGCATTTTAATCGCAATCGCATGCGTTTTCCTATACTTATGAAAGAAATCGCAAACGCAAAAAAATCGCACGTTTTTCGGTGCGTTGTGATTGCGTTCGCATTTTTAATCGCAATCGCATGCGTTTTTCCTTACTATGAAGAAATCGCAAGCGCAAATGCAAAAAAATCGATTGCATTTGCGTTTTGCGTTGCAGTGTGGCCGTGCCCTAAAAGTACAAGGGGGGGTATGACTGTGTTTACATCATTTATCCAGGGGTGATGGGCAGTTCATGCTGTAATCACCAGAAATAAGGAAATTAAAATGAATGAAGAATTGCGCTCGGTTTCCAGGTGCAACGTCCAATCCATTTACCAAGGTTATTTGCAATCTTACGCAGGAAGTATTAGATGGTTAACATTATTATTAATATATATTGCAGAGAAGTCATTTCCTTATACATAACAATTCCTCTGTTCCAGTCCAGCGTGTTCCCTTTTAATTAAGCTGATAGGAAATGTACAATATGCAGTTAAGCGGCTGCCGTTTTCGTGACAAACAGCGGGCAATTACTCCGAGCGTCTCTGGCACGGCCTGCGTGCAGGGAGTAAAGATTGACATTTTGTTCGGAGCTCAAGAGCCAATAAAAACCCCGTTATAAAGTTAATTACATGCGTAACCGCACGCAATTTTCTGAAGAAATAATAGATCGTTTTAGTAACGCGTCGAACGATAAATTTCTCGGCGTAACCTTACGATTGTTTATTCTATTAATATAACAGATGAAAAACAACTGCGAGAAAATAACGGAAACGAGGTTATGGTTTAAATGGCTAAACGCGTGGCTTTCCGGTTTGCATAAGAATACTCTTTACACTTCCCCTGAATCTCCCAGTGGGGTAAGGCTGGGTACACATTGAGGGATTATTCGCTATTCGTAGCGAGCGCCCGTCCGGACAAATGTCTGTCGGTTGCAGCAAATTCGGCAACAGACGGAAATCGTCGGTCAGCCGAAAATATCTTTTGGTGTGTACCCAGCCTAAGGGGAATGTCAGAATGTAATGGAACATTTGTCCCATGATGCAAGTGGGTTCCTGCCGCAGAAATAACAATATCGAATTATCACAAAAAAACGGGCAAGAGAAACTTTTTAAAATATTAAAGATAAGAGGGAGATTCAATAAAGTTCTTATCATTAAAAATGGTGCTAATTTTGCCCCAACCAACCAGATCTTATGTAACATTTGAAAGATAACATCCGACGGTTGGGGGCCAAAATTAGCACCATTTTTATGATAAGAACTTTTATTGAATAACCATGTAAATATATTTTAGCTCAATTAACTTTGAAAACAGAAAAAGCCATGTAGATTTCAGATATAAATATATTAAGATATACACAAGACATGCGTATACTACTTTTATAATTTCAGTAGGGGGCACATTATACAGTGAATAATGTAGGAAAGATCAAGTGTCAGTCTTCCATCTCCTAGGATTTATAAAGGTCCACGATTATAGCAATATGCTAGTGATGTACGTTGTGTTCCCTCTATGACATTAAATGAAATATTAAAGGGAAAGTTATAGTAACAATATCTGCAGTTGCCCTTAACTCCAGACCCGGGGAGGAGATTTATGTTTGAATGTTGTTGGGTCACACAAACGACTGTCAGGAAAAACAGCGATATTACGGGACTTAAAGGAACACATAACCAATAGAGTCAAACATAGATCCCAGAATCCCCAGCTAACACTGAACTCAGGTTCACTGGAGACTAAATAAAAACGTGGTGAACGTGGATGTATCAGTGATAAACTAGGCTGGGTACACAAAGCATCTGGGTCCAATACAGAACAAGTGCTGGAGACAGAGGAAACAGTTTAACCACTGCAATGTTAATAATGTAAATGTATCGAGTGAATCTTCCCCTTTACATGGAAAAGGAACTGTCTGTTGCCCACCTACACAATTACCCAGTGGGTGACACGTCATAAATTCAACAGGCGCATATCCAAAACTATATGAAATCCTGTCCGTTTCTTTCCGAAACATGAAAGACTAGAAAACGCCATCGCACAAGATAGCGCACTGAGCGCATTGTAAGGGCTCGTTCATAGAGCGTTTTACATCGCAGCAAAATGCAGTGCACGGAGCTGAATAGTGCGTTCACATTAAAGCGCTGCGATGTGGTGCGTTGCGTGCAGCATTTTGATGCGTTAACGCACAGCGTTGCCATTGAAATAAAGACAATGGCAAACGCAATGTTCCGCTGCGCTCAGGTGTGAACGAGCCCCAACTCACGCAAGAAAAAAAAAAGTGCTGCTCAGGGTGCGTGCGTTTGCGTTTTGTATTGCGAATGGGCTGAGCACAGAGACAGAATTTTATTATTTTATTTTTCTCTAAAAAACCAAAAGAGTGAATTTCCCCGGGTTTCCCAGCGACTGAATAAACACCCGAGTCTCACCTGTGATAGGAACATCGTTGCCGGAGACATATGTTCGCGTCCCATACACAACGTTCGGGCAGCCAGCAAGGACTGATAAGGCCGCGGTTAGAAAGCAGTAATGGTAAGCTCGACAGCTGGCGCAGAATTCGCCTCTCCATACGAGGACGCAGGAATCACCCCGTGTGGGGTGGCGGCGCGGAGACAGGTGCAAAGCGACTGTTATTTTTCAATCTTTATTTTTTTTTTTTTTCTCCTGGGAACGGAACGGCGTCCGGTGGTGACAATTTCAGGTTAAAGTCGGTTCACAGCAGGTCGGCTTGTTGCCGTTCAGACCATGGTCGCCATACGGAGACATTTAGATGTTAATATCAAAGGAAAATAAAGGAAACATGGGGGGGCGAGAGGAATTCACTGGGTGGTATAACAATAACTAATAACAGTCAATGTGGGGATTGGAGATTTCCAGAGGAGGAGAGATGTAGTTCAACTACAAATCGGACTCTTTCATACAGTCTTCTGGCCTGATGTATTAAGTTTGCCGGTGGACCCAGTATTTTCATTTTAACTCCTGTTGGCGTGAAAGCCAAAACACGTTTTTAAACAGCCAATAAAGTGTCCGTTGGTGGATATTGGCGACACCATTGTAAAATACCGTATTGGTATCTGTATTATACGCCGACATTGACAGGGCACGATACTGATATTCCACACTGTATCGGCCATAGATCCACAGTGTGGTCTTTACCGACTGGAAGGTCGGAAGTTATGGCCTGTAGACTTTGACATTCAAGTAAGGCTGGCGGAGGCTAGGCTGATGGAATTGTAGTCGAATGAGCTCTTTGTAGTCCCAGTTCCGATACTAAATTTACTAGAGGATTAAAGATAGAAAAAAACTTTCAGGCCACTAGTGTGTTTGAACTACACTTCCCAGCATTCGCAGTCTGATTAGGGGTTTAGTTCCCAGTGATTTAATTAATACCAGGCGGATCTAGTTATGGGTCAATGTTCTGCCGACTTCCCAATGGCTTAAATAGCGATGGCGCCGGCCAATGTGCCTGGCATGCCATAAAGTTCCTTTACATCAGATGGGTGGGAAAGGGACAGTTGGGAATCTCAGGACCCACATTTTTCTGGTGCCCTTTTAACGGGAAAGGACTGAGACATTAGAACCTGTGAGGGTCCTCGGGGACTGGGTGGGTTTCAGCCATTAAATAGACATCGAGATCAGCGCCACATTGTACAGGAATGAGCCCTTAGTACAAGGGGTTTAACATAGACCGTGTGCAATTTGTCTAGGGGCCCCCGGTTATTATTGGAGATGGGGGGTCCGTGTGTTTTACTTTTGATTCTTCTGTTTGTATAGATTAAACAATACAGAGCTTAGAAGGGCCCCAAATGCCAACATTGCCTAGGGCCCCATACAGTCATTGGGGACAACAAGATTAAATCCAGGGTATCCCTGAAGTAAGTCCCCTCCATTGTATAATAGTCACACATCCCGTGGGATCCTTTAATAGCGTTATATTTTATTATTATCATTTTATTATTATTATCTGTGGACGAATTTCCGCGTCTCTGTGCTGGTTTCTCGCGACTTGATCCGGAGCGTCGAACCGTAAACAATGACGCGCTCACCGCAAACAATCCAACCTCGGGGGCCCATTTACTAATGTGGAGGGGGATTCATGAATTTCAGAAAATGTTTGGAGAGTGTAACAGATTTCTTAACGTATCGCCATTGTTGACGCGCGTCTCACGCTAATGACCATGACTGCGCTCCCCGTGATATGTAGCTAATGATTATGTCGAGGCCTCGTGGGAATGCTTTCTTTCGCTCCTTTCAGGCTCTCCGCGCCATTAAAAAACATCCCTTTGTAACGTCTCTCCCTGCGAACGGTTAATGGGAATCTCCGCAGGGTGTAGAATGAGAGAGCAGCCTTCCCTCCATTGTACTCTATACTCAGTACGTAGATTAAAGGATTTAAAGGTCTCACCCATATCAATCTGCATTAAAAGGTATCACATATAATAAACTCCCACATAAATAAAGGGAAGTAAAGACAATATCGCACGCACAGTTCGTATTGAAATAGAACAGTAAATTCCAATGATATGTTTAGCGGAAGTTAAAGGTATTGTTAAATAAAGGAATAATTAAAGGGAAATTAATTTCAATGTGCTGATTTAAAATTATATTTTTTGTTTAATTTATTTATTATTATTTGTTTTTCTTTATTTTCTGTCTGGCCCCTTCCATCTCCTTATGCCTTATTGGGCGATATTTATAAAACATCGATATCGTATCGCAAAAATAACGATCGTTATCGTAAAAATAGCGTTCGTTATCGTAAAATACCGATCGTATCGGTAAATAATGTCGATCGGTATTTTACGATAACGATCGTTATTTTTCGATAACGATATCGATGTTTTATAAATATCGCCCATTCTGAGCACTACATTATATCTTATAATATCCAGTTTGAATGTGATCATGTGACTGCTCGCCCTGTCAGATTGAGGATTGATATTAGACATGACCGGATATTGTCAGCTGATTGGCCCAATGGTCACCAAAGAAGAAACGGGATTGGCTCTCCCAGTATCCCACTATGCCTCGTACTCCTATTTAGTGCCATATTATAGATGGCGAGGTGGAAATTGTCACAGACAATTAATCTCTGGATCTGCTGCACATCTTTGAGGTTTATTCGCTTTAATTATGGCCAATTTACCAATTCATCATTAGCTCTATCTCCAATGTAGCAGGGATCCGACCCACCAAGTTTTACCCTCACACCATATTAATTACACATATGATGTCATAATTCTACATCCCATCCTGAGACGGCCAAATCAGCCAATCGGAGAGAAGGAATCACAACATTACTGCGCCCGGTTTCATGGGGCCCTTACTATAAAGTCAGAAAATAAACCTTAGGGCCCAACTTTTAAAATAAGGAACCATTGATGGGACTCGGCGCATGTCTGGATGTGGCAAGGGGGGGGGGGGGTGACTCTCCTTTGGCTGCAGTTGGTGGTAAAAATGGCGAGAATGATCCTCTTTTTATCCTTTAATTTTGGGAGTTTTAAATCGCCGGAACGGTGTAACGGATTTGGGTTAATCCCAGGAGATCGTTTCCTTGACAAGACCGTCCTCTGTCTATTATCGCTCTGTCTATTCTACCACGGCAAACCTTAGCTTACGGCCTGTCGGATTCGATTATTTTTGTCGGCGCAGTGGACCCCAATCGCCCTCCCCATTCTTGTGTCGTTCCTTCTGTTTCCATTTTACAAGTCATCATCTTTTCATCTCGTCAATCAGCTTTTGACTTCCTGATTAAAGTGCCCGTCACCCAAGTGCGCCCTTGCGCTCCGCTCGTCTTTAATTTGTTCCTCATGGTTCACAACAGAGAAATTTAACTGGTACAGCTGTTCCCCGGTCCATGTGTTGGTTTTATCCTCAGTGTCTGTTTACAACAGAGTTTATTGTTTCTTGGCTGCTGGAGTCAGAGGGGAATCACCAAGGCCGCTCCCAGCTACAGAAGGGAAATATTCCCAGAATGCATAGGTTCCTGGCGGGTCGTCTGAGATTCAGATTGGAAGACAGTGAGAGTTTTTCACAGTCGCAGCGGTGACTGAGCCATCGGTTAAACTGATCTAAAATGAAAGGAATTGATTCATGTGGGCGAAACAATGTCACCAAGTCACATTCAGTTAGTCCCTGTGACATGTCAGGACTGTGATCGGTGGTTTGGTTAGACCTGGGGGAGTGAAGGAGACAGGAAAACAGAACAGGACCGGGGGGTCTCCAATCACTAGAATCAAACGTTTTAACCAAAATCAACTTTAATATTCGTCACAAGGAACCGACAACTGGACGCAAACGCAGGAGGGAAGATTTATCATTCAGGTGCCTAAAGGTTCAATCCCAGGGTCTCATAAATATGAAACAATCGGAAATATTATAGGATATTGGGTCCCTAGTGTTGGGGATAATAAGGAAGGAGACTTCTGGGTAATTTCCATGGTAGGTAGCCCTAAGGAAATACTACACTCTGATGAATACAGAGCCAGTTACAGACCGGTTTCAGCTTTAACTGGATCTATGAACAGACGCCACTAAGGAATAGTGTCTGAATGAGCGCTGGCATCACGGGGAAACAATGTATCAATATCTCTCATTTCCACACTAAATATCCAAATAATATTTACCATATTACCCTGCAAATCAGAATACAGAGATTGGATTGAATAGTATTGGATAAGTCTTTGTGTGATTGATGTGATTGGATAGGCCTGGATGTGATCGTAGTTTGGGATAAGACTGAATGTGATTGGATAGTTTTGGATAAGACTGGATGTGATTGAATAGTTTGGGATAAGCTGGATGTGATTGGATAGTTGGGATAAGCCTGGATGTGATGGATAGTTTTGGATAAGCTGGATGTGATTGGATAGTTGGATAAGCCTGGATGTGATTGGATAGTTTGGATAAGCCTGGATGTGATGGATAGTTTTGGATAAGACTGGATGTGATTGGATAGTTTGGGCTAAGCTGGATGTGATGGATAGTGTGGGAAGGGACTGGATGTGATTGGATAGTTTGGGCTAAGCCTGGATGTGATTGGATAGTTTGGATAAGACTGGATGTGATTGGATAGTTTGGGATAAGCCTGGATGTGATTGGATAGTTTGGATAAGACTGGATGTGATTGGATAGTTTGGGATAAGCCTGGTGATGTGATTGGGATAGTATTGGATAAGCTTGGATGTGTGATTGGATAGTTTGGATAAGCCTGGATGTGATTAGATAGTTTGGATAGCTGGATGTGTGATGGAAGTTTGGGATAAGCCTGGATGTGATTGGATAGTTTGGGATAAGCCTGGATGTGATTAGATAGTTTTGGATAAGCCTGGATGTGATTGGATAGTTGGGATGAGCCGGATGTGATGGATAGTTGGGATAAAGCCTGGATGTGATTGGATAGTTTGGATAAGCCCGGATGTGATTGGATAGTTTGAATAAGCCCGGATGTGATTGGATGGAGTTTGGATAAGCTGGATGTGATTGGATAGTTTGGGATGAGCCTGGATGTGATTGGATAGTTTGGGATGAGCCTGGATGTGATTGGATAGTATTGGATAAGCTGGGATGTGATGGTAGTTTTGGATAAGCCTGGATGTTGATGGGTAGTTTTGGATAAGACTGGATGATTGGATAGTTTGGAATAAGCCTGGATGTGATTGGTGCTATCTATTGCCATTTTCAATCGTAACAAATAAACAGATCCTCACAGGTTATAAAGGAAACTATATATAATATTTTACTTTGTTTCCACCTTATATTGCATCTTACATGTTCTTAGTCCTTAAGCTAGGTACACACCTAGCGATTTTTTCTCCTGGCCGACCGTTCGATACTTTCGAACGGTCGGCCAGGAGGAAGGACTGTCGGTCGCGGGCAAAAGCAGCCGCGTCCGATAGTCAACGAGACCGATCGTGTGGTCCATAGAGGAACGACCGATCGGACGAGGTTTTCCACCCTGTCGATCGTCCTTTCGTCCGATTCGGACGAACGGTCGATCGGACATGCACATTCGGATTCGATAATTTCGGTACGACGACGATACACTGAACTATCGGTCGATCGGACCGAAATATCTAATCGTGTGTACCCAGCTTAAGTCTTAGGACAAACCTGGATACTTGTGTCAGATCACAAACCTCTCATGATTTTCTGCTTCCACCTTATACAGTTACAAAGACTCGTGGCCCCTTCCCCCCCCCCCCCCCCCACCGGGCACGCCCTGCGGTGAACAGTTTAATGAACAATATAGAGCAGCAACTAGAGTAGAACAACCATAGTAATGTCCTGGGGGTAGGGAATGAGGTCTCTCAGTATCCGGATCAGGGACATCCACCCACCGGGATAGAGAGGAGGATTCAGAGCGGGCAGAGTAATAAAAGGAAAGAGTAGAGGGGGGGATGAACTAAAACCATAACAGGGGCATTTACTGTCTAACAGACGGAACAATCGACAACAATTAGACCACAAATTACCGTGCGTGTAAACCCAGTGTAAGGCAGTGGTGATCTATCAATGTGCCATGGGAATAGTCCGCTAATAAAACTCTAATGGTTAATTGTAATTAAGTGACCGATAAACCACATCCACGTCTTAGATTAAAGGACACAAGATGTGAGTCGGCACATGACAAACAGGCATTTCGAATGACCCACCGGGACAATTACTGGCCACTTGTTAATCTTGCGGACAGCGCCATCTGTTAGGGTTCTTTACAACAGTCAGGGACTTCCCTTAGGCCAAGATCTCAAAGCAGGCAGGGGCTTCTGTAGAGGGACTGAGAAGAACCAAGAAATGGTCAATGTGGAGAACCGTAAAGACAATGGTTGGCAGGGCCACATCTACCATTAGCAGAGTGAAACATTGTCTCAGGCGGCACCCCTGCACTGAGAGAAAGAAAGGCGGCAGACAGGCAGTAGTGGGAGAGGGAACCATTTTTTCCTTGACCGGTTGAAGAATAAAAAGAATTTCCCTAGTAACAGATATGATTTGTTAAAATTATTTGTTTGGTTGGGTTTAGCTTAGTTAGTTGTTAGGTTAGGTTAGACCAGTTAGGTTAGTTAAGGCCCTGCTGAAAGAGTCTACCTTGACATGGGGACAGCCTGGCAGGCTTTCAAATCTTTTGGCTTAAAATCTTAATACTACAGAAAAGATGGCAAGTCTAATGTAATGTAACAGTTGAACCATGGCCACCGAGAAAGTCACACCAATTAACACAGCGTGGTGCGCTTTTTGCCGTGCCTGAAAACAATCAAGGGTGGTTATTTAAAAGTTTTGACTCAGGCAGCAAAAACTCTAGAAGTGCCCTGATGGTTGGCGAGGAATCTTAGTGCGGCAAAATGAAAACAATTGTGTTAACTTCACAAATCAGAAGAGCAAAGAGATCAGAATTGGCTGAAACTGTGGGACCTGGTACACCCATCTATTGTCGGGAGGACCCTGTGGGACCTGGTACATCCATTCTACTGTTCTGAAGAAACTGAGGGACCCAATACACCCATCTACTGTCTGGAGACCCTGTGGGACATGGTACACCTATCTTTGTCTGGAGAAACTGTGGGACCGATACACCCATCTACTGTCTGGAGACCCTGTGGGACCTAGGTACACTCATCTACTGTCTGGAGACCTGTGGGACCGGTACACTATCACTGTCTGAGACCTGTGGGACCCAATAGACCCACTATTGGCTGGAGAACTGTGGGACCTGGTACACCCATCTACTGTCTGGAGAGAACCTGTGGGACCTGGTACACTCATCTATTGTCTGGAGAACTGTGGGACCTGGTACACTCATCTACTGTCTGGAGAACTGTGGGACCTGGTACACCTATCTACGTCTGGAGAAACCTGTGGGACCTGGCACATCATCTACTGTCTGGGGAACATGTGGGACCTGGTACACCCATTATTGTCTGGAAAACCGTATGAGACCTGGTACACCCATCTATTGCTGGACAACCTGTGGGACCTGGTACCCCATCTATTGTCTGGAGAACCTGTGAGACCTGGCACACTCATCTATTGTCTGGAGAACCTGTGGGGCCGGTACACCTATCTACTGTCTGGAGAACCTATGGGACCTGATACACCCAATCTACTGTCTGGAGAACCTGTGAGACCTGGCACACTCATCTACTGTCTGGAGAACATGTGGGACCTGGTACACCCATCTATTGTCTGGAGAACCTGTGGGACCTGATACACCCATCTACTTCGGAGAACCTGTGAGACCAGGTACACCCATCTTGTCTGGAGAACCTGTGGGACCTGATACACCCATCTACTGTCTGGAGAACCTGTTAGACCTGGCACACTCATCTACTGTCTGGAGAACATGTGGGACCCTGTACACCCATCTATTGTCTGGAGAACCTGTGGACCTGTTACACCCATCTATTGTCGGAGACCTGGGGACCTGGACACCCATATTGTCTAGAGACCTGTGGGAACCTGGATACACCATCTATTGTCTGGAGATCCTGTGAGACCTGGTACACCCATCTACTGTCTGGAGAACCTGTGGGACCTGATACAACTCATCTACGTCTGGAGAACCTGTGGGGACCTGGTAACCTATCTACTGCTGGGAACCTGTGGACTGGTACACCATCTATTGCTGGAGACCTGTGGGACTGATACACCCATCTACTGTCTGGAGATCCTGTGGAGACCTGTACACTCATCTACTGTCTGGAGACCTGTGGGACCTGGTACACCCATCTATGTCTGGAGACCCTGTGGGACATGGTTACACCTATCTACTGTCTGGAGAACCCTGTGGGACAGGTACACCATCTATGTCTGGAGCCCTGTGGGAACCTTGTACACCATCTATGTCTGGAAGACCTGTGGGACCTGGTACACCTATCATATTGTCTGGAGACCTGTGGGACCTGGTACACCCATCTATGTCTGGAGAACTGTGGGACCTGGTACACTCATCTACTGTCTGGAGACCTGTGGACCTGGTACACTATCTACGTCGGGAACCTGTGGGACTGGTAACCCATCTAGTCTGGAGAACTTGGGACTGGTACACCCATCTATTGTCTGGAGACCCTGGGGACCATTGTACACCTATCGTGGAGAACTGTGGACCTGGTACGGTACACCATCTTACTGTCTGGAGGACCTGTGGACTGGTGGTACACCTATCTACGTCTGGAGAACTGTGGGACCTGGTACCACCTATCTACTGTCTGAGAACCTGTGGGACCTGATACACCCATCTACTGTCTGGAGACACTGTGGGGACCTGGACACCTATCTACTGTCTGGGATACCTGTGGGACCTGGTACACCATTCTATGTCGGAGACCCTGTGGGACCTGGTACACCATCTACTGTCTGGAGACCTGTGGGACCTGGTACACCCATCTTACGTCTGGAGAACCTGTGGGACCTGGCCCACTATCTGACTGTCTGGGACCAGTGGGGCCTTGCACACCCACCTAGGTCTGGAGAACCTGTGGTGCCTTGCACACCCACCTACTGTCTGGAGAAACTGTGGGGCCTTGCACACCCACCTACTGTCTGGAGATCCTGTGGGACCTGGTACACCCATCTACTGTGGAGAACCTGGGGGCCTTGCACACCCACATACGTGAAGAACCTGTGGGGCCTTGCACACCCACCTACTGTCTGGAGAACCTGTGGGGCCTTGCACACCCACCTACTGTCTGGAGATCCTGTGGGGACCTGGTACACCCATCTACTGTCTGGAGACCCTGGGGGACTGATACACCATCTACTGCTTTGGGAGACCCTGTGGGACCTGATACACCCATACGTTGGAGACCCTGTGGGGGACCTGATACACCACCTACTGTCTGGAGACCCTGTGGGACCTGATACACCATCTACGTCTGGAGACCCTGTGGGACCTGATCACACCACCTATTGCTGGTAGAACCTGTGGGACATGATACACCCATCTACTGTCTGGAGACCCTGTGGGACCTGATACACCCACCTATTGTCTGGAGACCCTGTGGGACTGATACACCCATCTACTGTCTGGAGGACCCCTGTGGGACCTGATACACCCACCTATTGTCTGGAGACCCTGTGGGACCTGATACACCCATCTACTGTCTGAGACCCTGTGAGACCTGGTACACTCATTATGTCTGGAGACCCTGTGGGACCTGATACACCCACCTATTATCTGGAGACCCTGTGGGACCTGATACACCCATCTACTGTCTGGAGACCCTGTGGGGACCTGATACACCTCTATTGTCTGGAGACCTGTGGGACCTGATACACCCACTATTGTCGGAGACCTGTGGGACTGATACACCCATCTACTTCTGGGGGGACCCTGTGGGACCTGATACACCCATCTATTGTCTGGAGACCCTGTGGGACCTGATACATCCATCTACGTCTGGAGACCCGTGGGGAACTGATACACCCATCTATTGTCTGGAGACCCTGTGGGACCTGATACACCATCTATGTCTGGAGACCCTGTGGGACCTGATACACCCATCTACTGTCTGGAGACCCTGTGGGACCTGATCTTGATACACACATCTACTGTCTGGAGACCCTGTGGGACCTGATACACCCATCTACTGTCTGAGACCTGGGGACCTGATACACCCATATTGTCTGGGACCTGTGGGACCTGAATAAACCATCTACTGTCTGGAGACCCTGTGGGACCTGATACACCCATCTGTTGCTGGAGACCCTGTGGGACCTGATACACCCACCTATTGTCTGGAGGACCCTGTGGGACCTGATTACACCCACCATATTGTCTGGAGAACCTGTGGGACCTGATACACCCCATCTACTGTCTGGAGACCCTGTGGGACCTGATACAACCCATCTACGTCTGGAGACCCTGTGGGACCTGATACACCCACTATTGTCTGGAGACCCTGGGGACATGATTACACCCATCTACTGTCTGGAGGACCCTGTGGGACCTGATACACCCATTACTGTCTGGAGACCCTGTGGGACCTGATACACCCATCTACTGTCTGGAGACCCTGTGGGACCTGATACACCAACCTATTGGTCTGGAGACCCTGTGGACCTGATACACCCACTATTGTCTGGAGACCTGTGGGACTGATACACCCACCTATTGTCTGGAGACCCTGTGGGACCTGATACACCATCTACTGTCTGGAGGACCCTGTGGGACCTGATACACCCACCTATTGTCTGGAGACCCTGTGGGACCTGATACACCCATCTACTGATAACTCTTGGGAGCCAGCAAGAGGGAGGAGCAAGACTGATACTACAACGTGCGCGTCTTTTTGGGTAAATTAAACCTAACCCATGGACATAGCAGACTGCGTAGTATTAGGAGGGTTGGGGAGGGTTTGCAATGGTATATTTTACACAAACTGCCTAAAACTTGGCACATTTGTATTGTTAGATTCTTCAAGGCAACAAAAAAATAGAAATATTAACAAAGTTCAGAGTGATTGTCATAGTTTTATATGACATCACACAGCATGCATCATCGACTAATATCCTGCATTATCACACACACATATATAGATGTGAAAGCCCAGTATCCGTTGTTTCTAATATTTAGATTGCGGGGGAGAACATTAACAGGGAGATTCAACAAAAGTTCTTATTATTAAAAATGGTGCTAATTTTGCCCCAACCATCAGATCTTATTTAACATTTGAAAGCTAACATCGGATTGGTTGGGGCAAAATTAGCACCATTTTAAGCGATAAGAACTTTATTGAATAACCCTGATAGTGTCTAAAGGGATCGTTAGAATGAAAATATTATTATTTTTACTGTTCCGGTTTGAAACCAGATTGACGAGTCTGTGTGAAATCTTCCGTTTTGCAGGTTCATTTTCAGATGGAGATATCTCAATCGCACAACAAGCCAACCAATTACTCCAGAAAATGAAAACAAAAAGCCCTAAATTGAGTTTTACTTTCATTATTCTTTACATTATTTCCGCCATATGGTGTTAGCATGGCGTGCGCTCGCTAGATAAACCATTGTCAGTTCCCCCGAAGGAAGAGCGTTTTAAGGATTAATAGGATAGATTTTCAGGGCAGCTAGAAAGACAGAAATGGAGGCACTCAGATCAACACGCTGATGGGAGAGAGGGAGAAATACGTGATTATAATGTAAGGAAATTCAGTTGGCAATACAGGAGGCGCAGCGAACGAGGAACTAGAATGCATCATTCTGATTATTGCCACGTACAATAGTTGTAACGGCGAAGCCTCCCAGCACTCAGGGTCACTTAGAGAGAAAAAGGGAAACATTACACGGCCACTTTTTCTAAACTTTACCCCAGCTATTTTTATTAAAGAATGCGCGCAGGTGGTGAGAGCTGATGTACCTATATAATTTATCCGTCATTAGGATCAAATTGATTCGCCTTACATCGAGCTTTTATGTCATTACGAACCCTTCAACTTATATCTCGATTAAATAGAAGCCTCGCTCTGTGTGATTAACGCAATATGGAACAATAACGCTCAAGCTATAGGGGGGTTATAATTCCTTCGCTGTCCATTTATTAAAGGGTCTTTCTAGCTTCGGGGATGGGGGTCTTAAAATTGACTTTTCCAGAGCCGTCACAATGATATTTCAGTTCCAGGGTTCCGATCACACTTTTATGTATTTTTTTGTGCACGAAATGACACAGTTCACATATTCCAACGAAATAATTCTACACTTTACACACCAGCACGTTTAATAATATAATAGTTTTTATTTTCTAGCAAGAGCCCGATTAGGGCTAAAACACTGACGACTGGATAAAATCGTGTAGCTGTCATCCTGCCAACGTCTAAACATTATAATTAACCCCATTCCCCCTGCTTGTCACCTCTGAAGACAGTCAAAGATTTAGGTGTGTGCCTCTCTGAAGACTAATAGAATTTTCATGTACAAGGTGTTGGGATAATGATACCTTGGCAAGGAGAGTCAGGAACGACACAGAGCAGGCAGTATGGCGTTCGCGAGAGAAAAGAACAGCCAACAATTACACACTGAGATAGTTTAAGGCAGGTGCACAATTACACAACATGGCAGCAACCCTCCATGAAAGCGTTTAATCTGAGGGAAACAAAGACTTATATACAGTCTTCTGTCGAGATCGGGGGGCTATTACAGGGAACTGTCTAGAAATTATAGATTTTTATCATTTACAGTATATTATTGAAGGTTTTCATTGATTTTCTACCCTGTCAAGCAATTTCTGATCATGGGAAGAGCGATGGACATCATAGCGTGAATCATAGCGTGACATCATAGTGTGACATCAGCACAGTGGAATGTTGAAGCCAATCAGGGCAGAGAGTGATCCTCACCACGTGAAATTTAAAAAGAAATAAGCAAACTGAACAATTCCATTGATTCAATTCTGTAGGTTTTATGGTTTAAATTAGAAGGTAAAGTCAGTGAAGGTGGAAGAAATGACCAGAAATGGTTAAATTACAACCCATACCCAGTGCAATCTGGTGCAGCCGTGCGTCCAGGTGCAATCCCACCCACGGGTGCTGGCAGATTTGTGTTTTCAAGGCTCCCCTCCCTTGGACTCTTAGGAGAATACTCATTGCCCAAAGTTTCTATATAAAAGCGGCATTGTTCTGTATAGAATATTCCATTATTCCATTGGCGGACAATTGATTATTCATTCTGGTTTTAATACCTGCACCTGAGCTAGAGTTCGAAAAAAAGCTGCTTCTGTTAATACCGGAATCCGGTTCACAGAGGGTTAAATGAATGTTTAAAGAGCCATTTACAAACTTATTTAAAATGTCAATCACTGTGATCCAAGATGTTTATATTAAAGGGCTAACACTGCTCTATTGTGACGCGGGGGTCACCATCCTGCAATGCGCCCCTAGGGGACGCCTGAGATGACGGTTAGGATGTGGATATGAAATACGTTGAATATTTTGCTGCGGATAATAAAAGAGATTTCTCAAAACAAAATCCGCCACCATTGTTCACTGCTAATTTGGATGTTATCCCCGACGCGCCACTGGGGAGTTAAATGCGGTTTCGTCTCTTATTTTAACCGTCCTTTCTGGACGATTCTGCAAGTAGCAATGCGCGGAGCTGGAAGCAGTAATTACCGACTGTAAATAGTAATTGTCGAATCGTTATTCCTGTAACATTGCGCGACGCGTGCGATCGGCTTGTTGCTTTCCGTAACTATGTAATTACGGATCTAAGATGCACCGGGAAATGAGATACATGACAACCCACCTCCCTTTAATAGTTTCATAGAGGAGAAGGGGGGAAATCTACATTTATCTCTTAATTCAATTACAGGCTGGGCGTCCGTATGTACGCACGTAATAATCAACCAGGGAACTCTGGGAAAATCTACAGGAGCGAGGCCTGATCCCTAAACCTGAAAAGTTTGATCTTTGCCCATTAACCCCCAACGCTTTGCCCTCGCGACAACCAACCCCATCCCTGTGGTTCATTTATGTTGTGATATTTTTGGGGTCAAGTTAAAGTAAATAAGTGCCATGGCCGTCAATTCACAAAATCCAATCAGATCCTAGCTTTTACTGGTCGTGCTGCAGTTAAATAAATCCAATTGGTTACTGCAGAGATTATGTATTATGTATGTATGAATGTATGAATGTATGTATGTATGTTGTATGAATGTAGTATGTATGTATGAATGTATGTATGTATGTATGAATGTATGATGTATGAATGTATGTATGTGTGTATGAATGTATGAATGTATGTATGATGAATGTAGTATGTATGATGTATGAATGTATGTATGTATGTATGTATGTAGTATGTATGTATGTATGAATGTATGAATGTATGTATGAATGTATGATGTATGAATGTATGAATGTATGAATGTATGAATGTATGAATGTATGTATGAATTTATTTATGTATGATGAAGTGGAATGTATGTATGAATGTATGAATGTATGTATGTATTATGTAGAATGTATGTATGAAGTATTGTATGTAAGAATGAATGAATGTATGTATGAATGTATTTATGTATGTATGAATGTATGAATGTATGTATGTTTAAATGTATGAATGTATGTATGTTGTATGTATGAATGTATGTATGAAATGTATGAATGTATGTATGTATGTATGAATGTATGTATGAATGTATGTAGTATGTATGATGATGATGAATGTATGTATGTATGAAGTATGAATTGAATGTATGGTTTGAATGAATGTATGTATGTATGTATGAATGTATGAATGAATGTATGTATGTATGAATGTATGAATGGTTTGAATGAATGTATGAATGTATGTATGAATGTATGAATGGTTTGAATGAATGTATGAATGAATGTATGAATGTTGATGTATGAATGTATGTATGTATGTATGAATGATGAATATATGTATGAATGTATTTATGAATGTATGAATGTATGTATGTATGTATGTATGAATGTATGTAGTAGTATGTATGTATGTCTGTATGTATGAACGTATGTATAAACGTATGTATGATGAATTGTATGTATGTATGTATGTATGTATGTTTGTTTCTATATATGTATTTATGTATGTATGTATGAATGTATGTATGTATGTATGTATGTATGTATATGTATGAATGTATGTATGTATGTATATGTTTATTTATAAAGTGCCACTTGGGGACGCAGCGCTGTACAGTAACGAAATGCAATAAAGTCATACAAGGGGGATAAATACATTGATAGTTCAGTACATAAATATATAACTTTATATAAATAGAAGTGCTAGAGCTTTGCCACAAGAAGAAAGGAGGTCCCTGCCCCATAGAGCTTGCAATCTAGTTAATGGATAATAGATTGTTTTCTGCTTTGTGTTCTACATGATTGGCGTTCGATGTTTCTGCTAAATAAAGAAGACGTTTATATTGCCATTCCCAATAAAATTCCAAACCTTGGTTGCGGTGACGTCAAACTCTCCCCATAAGATCAAAATCATTTCGAGTCTCGTGTCGAATCGCCCAGCGTCCCTGTGATTGGTAATTGGATCAATAAAAAAAGTCAAGGTTGGGTGTTAAGTGGCCATTAACCTTTCGCTGTCGTTTACCAGTATTGCTAATGCGAAAATTTGACTCTCGTCCATCTGAATTGGAAGGAGCCCAAATTATCCTCCAGAGTCTATAACTATAACGTTCTGATTGAACAAAATTCAATTTAGTCTGGATGATAATTCATTAGGAAAGGGGAAGTAATGGTAATCAAATGGGTGATACCAAAACCATAAATCACAAACAGATTACAGGGACTGGACGTGAGGGAGAAATATAAAGAGATAGACAGACAGAAAGACAGACAGACGATAATAGATAGATAGATAGATAGATAGAAAGATAATAGATAGATAGATAGATAGATAGAAAGATAGATATATAATAGATAGATAGATAGATAGATAATAGAAAGATATTAGATAGATTCATAGATAGATAGATAGATAATAGATAGGATAGATAGATAGATAGATAGATGATGATAGATAGATAGATAGATAGAAGATACATAATAGAGATAGATGATAGATAGATAGATGATAGATAGATGATAGATAGAGGATAGATAGATTAGATAGATATAGATGATAGATAGATAGAGTTGATTGATTGATAGATAGATAGATAGATGATAGATAGATAGATGATAGATAGATAGATAGATAGATAGATAGATAGATGATAGATAGATAGATTGATGATTGATAGATAGATAGATAGATAGATAGATAGATAGATAGATGATAGATAGATTAGATGATAGATAGATAGATAGATAGATAGATAGATAGATAGATAGATAGATGATAGATAGATAGATAGATAGATAGATAAATGATAGATAGATAGATAGATAGATAGATAGATAATAGATAGAGATAGATAGATGATAGATGATAGATAGATAGATAGATAGATAGATAGATAGATAGATGATAGATGATAGATAGATAGATAGATAGATGATAAGATAGATAGATAGAGATAGATGCTAGATGATAGAAGATAGATAGGATGGATAGACAGATGATAGATAGATAGTGATAGATAGATAATAGATAGATAGATAGTAGATAGATGATAGATTGATTGATGATAGATAGATAGAAGATAGATAGATAGATGATAGATAGATAGATAGGTAGATAGATAGACAGGAGATAGATAGATAGATAGATAGATAGAGATAGATAGATAGATAGATAGAGATAGATAGATAGTAGAGAGAAAGATAGATTGATGATGATGATTGATGGTGTGATAGTAGATAGATGATAGATAGATAGATAGATTAGAGAGACTGATGATAGATAGATAGATAGGATGTAGTAGATAGATAGATAGATAGATAGGATAGATAGATAGATAGATAGATATATAGATAGATAGATAGATAAATGATAGATAGATGATAGATAGTAGATGATAGATAGATGATAGAGTAGATAGATAGATAGATAGATAGATAGATAATAGATAGATAGAAGATAGATGATAGATACATAGATAGATAGATGTAGATAGATAAGATAGCGAGATAGATAGATAGATGAGATAGAGATAGTAGATAGATAGATAGATAGATGTACATGATAGATAGATAATAGATAGATAGATAGATGGATAGATAGATGATAGATAGATAGATAGTAGATAGATAGATAGATAGATAGATAGATAGATAGATAGATAGATAGATAGATGATAGATAGATAGATAGATAGATGATAGATAGATAGAAGATAGATGATAGATTACATAAGATAGATAGATGATAGATAGATAGATAGATAGATAGATAGATAGATAGAAGATAGATAGATAGCAGAGATAGATAGATAGATAGATAGATAGATAGATATAGATAGATAGAAGATAGATGATAGATACATCAAGATAGATAGTGATAGATAGATAGAGTAGAGAGATAGATAGATAGATAGATGATAGAAGATAGATAGAGAGATAGATAGATAGATAGATAGATAGATACATGATAGATAGATAATAGATAGATAGATAGATGGATAGATAGATGATAGATAGATAGATAGATAGATAGATAGATGATAGATAGATGATAGATAGATAGATAGATAGATAGATAGATAATAGATAGATAGAAGATAGATGATAGATACATAGATAGATAGATGAGTAGATAGATAGATAGATAGATAGATAGATAGATAGTAGATAGATAGCAGAGATAGATAGATAGATAGATAGATAGATGATAGATAGATAGATAGATAGTACATGATAGATAGATAATAGATAGATAGATAGATGATAGATAGATGATAGATAGATAGATAGATAGATAGATAGAAGATAGATAGATAGATAGATAGATAGATGTAAATTTTATATAACTTTAGTGGGCAATGTGTATAAATAATAGAGGGAGGGGATTGTTGTTATGTGATTACTCTCAGACCCCAGTGGCTTTGCTGCTAGAGGGCTGTAATCCCAGGCACTAACCTGCCTTACAATGGGTCTATGTACAAGGGAAGGTAGTTTACTTTAAAGCCCCCGAGGTCAGGGGCTCAATATCCTGACAAAAACCATCAATCACACACACACAGATAAACCCCCCCAATGCAATTAAAATGCCTTAAACATAAACTTTCAGCTTCAAAAAGTAAATGGCAATGTTCCTTAATTCCCTCCACTAGAAATGTGAATTGTGGATAATGGTTAACCAGGTCGTCACTTTGGGGATGCTGGGAAATGTAGTCGGTATAGCTGGTTCGACTCTATGAATAAAAACCCGAAATAACGGAATTCCCACCCCCAGTCTCACTTTACTGGGATTTTTATTTCATTTTCTGTGCAAAAGTCTCGAATAAATTGGAACCAGCTGGTGGTTTGATGATCGGTGTGCACCAGAGAGCCCTCCGGCATTCACATGACGTCCTCGCGGAAAACAATAGATCATTATGTGCCAATACATTTAAAAAAAGAACAAATTCGCCTGAAATTTCAATAAACAAGAGATCCGTAGCGAATGTTTATGGAAAGAAAATGATGAGTGTTAGACTGGTCTAGTAGTTAAGTGGTAGTGAGGAGAGCTGGTCTAGTGAGTGTAGAGGGTCTAGTGAGTGTAGCTGGTCTGTGAGGTAGAGTGTCTAGTGAGGTTGGGTCTAGTGAGTGTAGAGCTGGTCTAGTGAGTGTAGAGCTGGTATAGTGAGTGTAGAGCTGGTCTAGAGTGTAGTGGTAGAGCTGGTCTAGGGAGGTGGAGCTGGTCTAGTGAGTGTAGAGCTGGTCTAGTGAGTGTAGAGCTGGTCTAGTGAGTGTAGCGCTGGTCTAGGAGGTAGAGATGGTCTAGTGAGTGTAGAGCTGTCTATGTGAGTGTAGAGCTGAGTGTCTAGGAGTGTAGAGTGGTCTAGTTAGTGTAGAGTGGTCTAGTGAGTGCTGAGAGCTGGTATAGTGAGTTGAGAGCTTGGTCGAGTGGTTAGTGGTGAGTGCTGGTCTAGTGAGATGGAGTGTAGAGCTGGTCTAGTGAGTGTAGTGCTGGTCTAGTGAGTGTAGCCACCAGACAGATACAATGTCACCCAGTGGCATAACTAGGAATCACTGGGCCCCCCAGCAAAACTATGATGGGGCCCCTATCCGTGCTTCATCCACATGAAAGAGGCTACATCTGTCATAGGAAAATTAAGAAGGGGCCCCTTGGCTCCTGGTCCCCCCTGCAGTTGCTCCCCCTGCTCCCGTCTAGTTACGCCCCTGATGTCACCGTTATAATGTATCAGTTTCGCAGTGACAGACACAAGGCTTTCCGTAAATGTAGAGGAAATTCCTTGCAATGCGTTTTTCTCCGTTCGTTTCCGTGTGTATTGGGGCTTATGAACCAAGAGGCGGAAAAGTTACATCTGTAGCAACTAATTAGATATTAAATTTTGCGTCAAAGTCGTTAGTGGGGCAAAATATTTTGATGCAATCCTGCAGTGATTTACCGGATCATCCAAATCAGATTAAAGACCAACCAACATAGGTCGACGGCGAATGCAAAAACAAATATTGGTCGGACCGAAATATCTGCCACACACGTGCGATTGTCGATTGGAATGAGTATGTCTGATGGGAAAATTGTCTGCCACACTGTAGCGCGTCGTAGCCAGATTGCGTGCGCATTTCCCTTAAGCTAGAGTGTATTGCCTTGCGCTGTGATTAAGCAATGTTGTGCTATTGGAGCGATCGCACAAAACAATGCAGATCGCAGCCCGACTCACGGCAGCCACAACCATTGGCCAACACTAACAGGCGCTTTTTTACTCGCGATCGGATTGCGCCTAAGGCTGAGGCCACACAGCAATGCACAGGAATCGCGCACAAAAACGCGAGCGTTATCGCACGTGATTGTGTGCACTTTTCTTGTGAGTTCGCCTTTGCGTGGAAACGCTGCGTTAACGCACCAAAAATGGTGAACGTATGCGTTACCAAAACGCGAACGGACGCGCAATCGCAAATTTTCGCATTCCCGCGATTTCCATTTTAGCGAAAATCGTGTGCGCAATCGCGAGCGCGAAACGCGTGCGCAAAAAGTGCGAAAAACGCGCTAGTGTAGGAAATGAAGCCACTTTGTGGGCAAATGTGTGGGCGTTCCAACATTTGATTTGGGTCAGGAATGTTTCTCCCAGAATTCCCCAGCGTCTGCCATTCTCCAGACTGGTTTCCATAGGCGGACTGAGCGTTTGTTTTGTTTCTACCTTTCTACCAGGAGGGTTAAGTGATTTAATTTGGGGCTCTCTGGTTTCTTAGACTCGCTGGAGCCACAAATCTATCTTGTCCTTACGAAATGAAAGAAGTCGCCTTTCATGTGAACCTCGTGTGTAAAGTACGCGCCACAGAGCAGAGTATTGTAGCTTTGGACTGATTGGAGCCAGATGCCTGTAACAATGTTAATGTTATGGACCCGTCGCAGGTGTGGGATATAATCCCTTTCTCTGGGACCTTCAGTAATCAGCCCTGCGGTTTGTGTCGGCTTCCAGCTCGGAGTTTCCAATTAACACTACAATAGCATTGTTGTTCTACGGTATTAGATCATATGTCATGTAGACCAATTGGAATATAGAGTGTTTAACTGGACAAGGCGATGAGGATACACGTGTTACATATTAGAAACCCCCCAACAACGTCGTAGAGAACGGGAGCGACATTCCATAAAGTTTTTATTATTTTGGCTTATCGGTAGATTTTCACATTTTTACTGTTAGAAAGAAAAAAAGAAAGGTGAGTCGGGTCAGCCGGTAATAAAAGGCTCCAGCACCGACCGCCGTCCCGTAACGCGGTGAAATATATGGAATTTTATTACTTTCCTTGGCTGGAACCAAACTCTGTCACTTCTTATCTCTCCTTCATAGTTTATTACCCGGCTTAGCCCTGGATTTTCCTACTACATAAAGAGGGTCTCTGCCCCATAATAACGCTCGGCTATTGGGGGATATTTCACTAACAAAAGCCGGAATCTGTTCCCCTTTAAAAGGGACAATGGATAAATCCCGTTAGTCGGGAAAGATGGAAAGATTCCGTTAGTTGGTAAGGGAAGGCCTGTGTATGGCCGATCCCCAAACCGCGTACAGAGGACCGGTCAGCTCCATGTGCCACAGATACCAAAGTGATTGGTCGGCACAATGCGATAGGAATCACATGTATGGCCCCTGACTGACTGGCTAGAGAACTGACTGTCGGTGAACCGGAAGTCGCATGTGTTTCATGGTAACATCCATCTGTGTCATCTTGCCAACTGGTACCTAATTACCCCCCCCCTGCTCCACTTCCTGTTGTCTGTGTTATGGGGCCCACACACGATGCAATTTTGTTGTACGATTGTCGTACGAACTCCACGATTGTACATCAATTGTTTTGTTAATGGTCTAGATAAAGACGGAAAATTTTAATCTGCTACAACGAAATTGTTTATGTGTATGGATGATTGTCCAACGAACGTCTTCCAACTCTATCCTGGAGTGTGAAATCGACAACTTCATGGAAAAAGCAGAGTTCACAGTCTGGAAGGTGTGAGACCATAGAGTGTATATTGTGTTCATGATGGCAATGTGTATTGCGGTACACAGGACAACAACAGGTCATTAATTGATGTGCGAACACACAGCGAAAGAAAAATCAGCAAACACAATCGCAAATGACTTTATTCTTCATTACCATTCGAGACCTCGACCCCAAAATGTGCTTTATACGTTCGTCATTTCCGCCACATTACACAATCGGCAGCAATGAAATCTGCCCTTATATGGTGAATTGGTTGCTTTCTACAGGCATATTCTATTCTGCAACAATTTACATCTTTCACAGTCTGCCTATTACACATATCTGCCTATTAATGCCAGATACCAGCAATTCCAACAATTTTATTGTGTTCGTTTTTGTCCAATTGTACGACAATCATTTCCAATTTAAATCTGGTCAGTAGCAGAGATGTTCGAAACTGTTGAGTTTCGTTCCATTTTCAAATTTTTGAAATTTTCGGAAAGTTCAAAAGTTCGAGTTTTGATTGTCGAAAATTGTCTACTTTCGATTTTCATCTACTTTCGATTTTCATCTACTTTCGATTTTCGAAAATCATCTATTTTCGATAATTGTCTACTTTAGTTTTTCAATAAAAATCGAAAATTCGAAAAATCCGGGTTCTGTGAAATTTGGGAGTTCCGAAAGTTTCGTCTGGACTTCGAAACCCTCAGATTCGATTCGAACCCACATTACATCTCTAGTCAGTAGTTCATCGACCAATTTCATTGCATCATGTATGGGCCCCTTTACTGAGCATCCACAACCACAGAATATCTGGGGTACACCAAGCGCGCACTCAAGTGGAAGAAAATTATTAAAGTGACACAAAAACAATCGGTATTGGTCCGCTAAAAAGAATTATGATCTCCAGTTAAGGGGGAATATTGGCCAATGATCGCCCATACATGATCCAACAATCATACAATATCACAATATCATATGACCAGAGATTGAATTGTGTATGTGCCTCTTAAAATACAATACAATAACTGGATACAAGTGAATTCAATCCTGGATCCAATCCCAGATAAATTCTAATCCTGGATACTAAGCAATTCAATACTACATACAATCAATCCAATCAGATCCTGGATATTATAGAATCCAATACTGGATAAAATTCAATGCAATCCTCAATACTATGCATTTCAAGACTGGATACAATTCAATCCAATCCAATCCTGGATACTAAACAATCCACAACTGTATACAATCCAGTTGAATCCTGGATATTATACAATCCAATGCTAGACACAATCCATTCCAATCCTGAATATTATACAATCCAATACTGGATACAATTCAATCCAATCCTGGGTAACTATACAATCCAATTCTGGATACAATTCAATCCAATCCTGGATACAATTCAATCCAATCCTGGGTAACTATACAATCCAATCCTGGATACAATTCAATCCAATCCTGGGTAACTATACAATCCAGTACTGTATACAACACAATCCAATCTCTCTTTATCACTATGGTTTATGGGTGAGGTCCCTGTAATTTCCCATCTATTGTGTGCTGACATACTGTATATCATTTGTGCAGATCAAATCTAACTTTGTGTGTTAGATACTTTATTACCAATATTTACCATTCATTAGCTAATAGTGCCCATGGATAACAATGAACTGTGGACAATTCTGCCACATTGAAGGTCACAGAGCTCGCTGGCGCCTCCTGCTGGGTAAAATTAAACCAAAATTAACTGAATAAAGATAGAAACGACACCTATGTCTGTAAGGGTTAATTGGGGTAATAAAAATCGACAAGCTCTCTCATTAACCCTTCACACATCCTAGTTCTTTATCGTCCCAGGATACACTGTTCAGTAATGGCTCCACTTATATCAACGCATAACGTCTAGAATTTATTGGGTTTTTGCCCAAGGTCTAATCAAAGTAATGAGGTCGTGGGTAATGATTCTACTTAGTACAGAGATAGAAATGGATGAAAATCTCCTAATAACAAAAAAGGATCAGACCCTGCCAATTCCTCACTCGGAGTATTTAATGTTCCTACAGATCTCTCATTATTAACATTGTTACTACAGATCTCATTATTAACATTGTTACTACAGATCTCTCATTATTATTATAATTATTATTGATTTATATAGCGCCAACATCTTCCGTGGGGCTTTACAATTACATAGTCATACATTACATACAGGGTAATACATGTTCTACAAAGTCATACATATTACATACACAGGTAATACAGAATATGAGTAAACAGAGTGATGAGTTTCTTACAGCAATACCATGATAGCAGAGAGGACCTTGCCCAAAGAGCTTACAGTCTAGAGGATATGGGATGAGACATAAGGTGATGGGAATCGGTAGGCTGTACATAGATTGGCAGTGGAACGTGAAAGGCGGGTTGGATCATATTGGGTAGTAAGGGGGTAATGTCTAGTCCAGGTTATATGGTGCCTGAAGAGGTGGGTTTTAAGGTTACGATGGAAGGTGTTAAGGGACGGTGAGTAACAGACAGACAGAGGAAGGGAGTTCCAGAGCAGTGGGGCAGCACGAGTAAAATCCTGAATACGGGCATGGGAAGAGGTGACAAGGGTGGATGAGAGGAGAGTATCATTTGCAGAGCGGAGGTTGCGTCTGGGACGGTATCGCTGGATCAGCTCTAAGATATATGGAGGGGCTGTGTTGGAAAGTGCTTTATAGGATAGGGTGAGATATATGGAGGGCTGTGTTGGATAGTGCTTTATAGGATAGGGTGAGATATATGGAGGGGCTGTGTTGGATAGTGCTTTATAGGATAGGGTGAGATATATGGAGGGGTGTGTTGGATAGTGCTTTATAGGATAGGGTGAGATATATGGAGGGGCTGTATTGGATAGTAGTGGATAGGGTAAGTAGTTTGAACCGGATCCTTTGCGTGATGGGTAACCAGTGGAGCGACTGACAGAGAGGAGAGGTGTTAGAGGAGTGAGAAGAGAAATGAATGAGCCGGGCAGCAGAGTTGAGGATTGATTGGCGCGGTGCCAGGCAGTTGTTTGGTAAACCACACAGGAGTGTGTTGCAGTAGTCTAGCTGGGATATGATTAGGGCATGGACTAGGATTTTTGTAGCTTCCTTCGGGAGGAAGGGTCGAATGTGGGAGAAGTTTTTGAGTTGGAGCCGACAGGAATTGAAGGAAAGATCGGAATCTAGTGTTATTCCCAGGCAGCGGACATGAGGAGATGGGGATATGGCGGTGTTGTTAATATTAATAGTAAGGCTAGGGAGGGGAACAGATTGTGAGGGTGGGAAAAGGACAAGGTCAGTCTTGTCCATGTTGAGTTTGAGGTAGCGGGAGGACATGAAGGCAGAGATGGGACTAAGGCAGTCGGGGACCTGGGATGTCAGTGTAGGGAGATCCGGGGCAGAGATGTAAATTTGGGTATCGTCCGCATACAGGTGATACTGGAACCCAAATGAACTAATGAGCTGTCCAAGGCCATGGGTGTAGATGGAGAAAAGAAGAGGACCGAGTATTATTAACATTGTTACTACAGATCTCTCATTAATAACATTGTTACTACAGATTTAATTACAGTGTTACTACAGATCTCTCATTATTAACATTGTTACTACAGATCTCTCATTATTAACATTGTTACTACAGATTTAATTACATTGTTACTACAGATCTCTCATTATTTACATTGTTACTACAGATCTCTCATTATTTACATTGTTACTACAGATCTCTAATTATTAACATAGTTACTACAGATCTCTCATTATTAACATTGTTACTACAGATCTCTAATTATTCAAACTGTTACTACAGATCTCTCATTATTTACGTTGTTACTACAGATCTCTAATTATTAACATAGTTACTACAGATCTTCCATTATTTACATTGTAACTACAGATCTCTAATTATTAACATAGTTACTACAGATCTCTTATTATTAACATTGTTACTACACATCTCTCATTATTTACATTGTTACTACAGATCTCTCATTATTTACGTTGTTACTGCAGATCTCTAATTATTAACATTGTTACTGCAGATCTCTCATTATTAACATTGTTACTACACATCTCTCATTATTTACGTTGTTACTACAGATCTCTCATTATTTACGTTGTTACTGCAGATCTCTAATTATTAACATTGTTACTGCAGATCTCTCATTATTAACATTGTTACTACACATCTCTCATTATTTACATTGTTACTACAGATCTCTAATTATTAACATTGTTACTACAGATCTCTAATTATTAACATAGTTACTACAGATCTCTCATTATTTACATTGTAACTACAAATCTCTAATTATTAACATTGTTACTACAGATCTCTCATTAATAACATTGTTACTACAGATCTCTCATTATTTACATTGTTACTACAGATCTCTCATTATTTACGTTGTTACTACAGATCTCTCATTATTTACATTGTTACTACAGATCTCTAATTATTAACATTGTTACTACAGATCTCTAATTATTAACATAGTTACTACAGATCTCTCATTATTTACATTGTAACTACAGATCTCTAACCCTCATTATTGTATAAACAATATTACATATAAACTCCTGTTCCTTGCGTCCCATGTATACATAGTTACTGTGGTAAGGTCGTGGTCAGTACTGTGGACAGTAGTATGTAATAAAGGGGTTAATTGAGTATGTACAGGATAACCCTCATTATAGTATAAACAATATCTACCATATAAATCCTTTTCCTTTTGTCCCTGTTATACAGTAGGTAATGTGTGTTGTAAGGCAGTGGGTCAGTACAGTGGACAGTAGATGTCATATAAGGGTTAATTGCATATGTTAACAGGTATATACCCTCATTATACGTATAAACAATATTACAATAAACCTTGTTCCTTTCTGTCCCTGATATACAGTAGTACTGTGGTAAGGTCAGTGGGTCAGTACTGCGCGACAGTTAGAGTGAATAAAGGGTTTAATTGATATGTTACAGGTATAACCCTCATTAGTATAAACAATGATTACCATATTAAATCACTTGTTCCTCTGGTCCTGTATAATAGTTGACTGTGTGTAAGGTCGTGAGGCACTCAGTATGTGGCAGTAGGGGTGAATAAAGGGTTAAGTTGATATGTTACAGGGTATACCCTATTATAAGTTATAAACAATATACCATATAAATCCTTGTTCCTTTCTGTCCCTGTATACATAGTACTGTGTGTAAAGTCGGCAGTGGTCAGTACTGCGGGACAGTAGATGTATAATAATAAACGGTAATGATTGTGTACAGGTATAAACCCTCATTATAGTAAAACAATATACATATAAATCCTGGTTCCTTTCGGTCCCTGTATAGACATTAGTTACTGGTGTGTGTAAAGTCAGTGGTCAGTTACTGCGGACAGTAGATGTAATAAGGGTTAATTGATATGTTACAGGGATTACCCTCATTATAGTATAAACATTTATTACCATTAAAAATCCTTGTTCCTTTCTGTCCTGTAACTAGTTAATGTTCAGAGTGAAGTGATGGTGGGTTAAGCAGGTGAACCTGGAATGTGGTGAGACCCATCTGTGCTGTTGAGGGTTTGATTTTGGAGACCCCAGTTACCAGAGTGTTACCCTCTCTTTTTTTAACCTGTAAACATGAACCTTACCATGGTAACGTGCGGTACCGAGTATACTCCCTACCCCCAATTAGAGCTCTTCTACCCCCCCCACATAAGAATCTCTTCCCAATTTAGAATATTCCCTGTCCTAACCAATAGCTTTACATGAACAGTTGATGACTTAACAGTCTAATATTTACATTTCCAGCGGTTAATGTCGATCGATTGTCCCCAGCACGGAGACTCCGGCAGCAGACTGTAATGGGAAACAAAAGTCCCCAGATCTCCTTGTGCTGGGTGATTGATGCCCAAAATATTAACCAATTCGGGAAATTAAATTTCACTTCTGACGACCAGCCATAGACCTCTGAATAACCGAACCGATTTGGGAAACCAGAGGACTCTGCTCTCGCCTCGATCTCTCTCGTTCCTCCCTTCTAGAGTCTCCCAGCTAAATCGTGCCTGGCGTCTGCTGATGATTCGATTAAGGAGGAGGTTGTTTTTATTTAAGACTTGTAAAATGTCAGAAAAACCCGATGAATGAAACGAACAATATTAAATCCTCTGGTGCCTGGAAGAAAAGTAAACCAAGGATTTTCGAGTTCTGTAATTAATTGCTTGTCAGATTTCTATTAACTTACAGTACACTCCATTAGCAGAGACCTGTCAGCTCCACTCAAGAAACCCACCAAGAGAATCACCAGACGTTTAAAGGTATAAATTAGCTTTTGGCCAGGAGCCTAGTTCCAGAACCTGTGTCAGCCGCAGACATGTGTATGTACAGAACCGGGAGGGACAGGGTTAAACGGCGGCGTGTAATCACTGTCAGGTAGTTCTATGGCTTGTTAAAATGTGTTTGTTAGAGTGTAATGAATAGTATCCTTCCAGCACATGTACAGATGTTTAACTGCAAGGGACCAGATTTTCAATTGTAAATCCCATTGAATCCAGGAAAATAATAAGTTCTGCCCAAATTGACGTATTCCCCATAATAGAAAAAGTAGTGCAGGAGGGATCATTTTCCTTTCTGATTAGGGCTAAGCTCACGCCCCACTGCAGGAAAATCTGTCATTAGTCAGAAGGGAGGAGCTTCCCCTAATGTAACAATGGAGGTATTGCAGCTAAACTGATTATATGGGTGGTGAACTCTTTAAGGTTAGAGACAAATCTAGTCAGTTGGGGTCTTTAATTAAAGATTAGTAAGGAATCTCCAAGCGCCTTATTGGCTGATGAACAGAAGCTTGATGGATTGGTAATGTGATGTGATGGCCCCAGGATGGTAAAAATCTTCTGGATTGGGCAAAACCTTCTCAGCTATCAGGTTCAGATTTTCATTGGGATATTAAAATCATTTTTATTGCATTTTAGTAAAAGGTTCACAAACTAAATAAAGCTACTGACTACAAATGTAAAGGGGTGACGAACTAATCCGAATCGCGTACAATTTCCGATCCAAAGACAGGATCAGCAACAGCACGACAACGTTGAGCCATCATACGTGCGCTTGAATGGCCCAATCCCAATATTTTTTCTTCTGCAATAATAGTGGTCAGCCATCGACCTCAGGTTCCGGAATGCAGAACCATTATGAAGCCTTTGGGGACAATGAGATAACTGAGTACGATGCTGATACAAATATTATATGGACCGCTCGAAGTAAAGACGGTAATTGCAGATGCAGCAGCACCAACGTACACCATAAGAGCGTCTGTAGCATGCACAAATGTTATATCGCTGAATCGTTAGTCACATCGTTTAATAGATCTGCCTCAGTAAACAATCGTAATACTAAATCGTAATAACAACTTATAATAGAATTCTTATAACACGAATAGTGGATCTAGTTAAAAATGTAGATACCTGAGAAAATGTAGTTAACACGAAAGGATCTTCTAATTACTAACTGAGATCTGTAGACATGTATTCGGGACTGGTAAGGGCAACGAATAATTGAGTCTCATTGTAACATTAATAATGAGAGATCGGTATACATTATAGATCGGGTAACAATGTTAAATAATGGATATCTTGTCCGTAAGTAACAACAGTGTAAATGTTAAATGGAGAGATCTGTAGTCAAGTAAAGGACTGTAGAACACTGTAAATAATGAGGAGATCGTAGTTAATGTCAAGTTAAAATAATGAAGAGACTGTAACAATATAAGATGAGTAACAATGTTAATAATTGAGGAGTCTGTGTTCCAGATGAACAACCGTAAATAATGAGAGATCGTGTTTAGTAACAACGTAAAATGAGAGATCTGCGATAACAATGCGTCATAATGAGGATCTGTAGTAAAATGTTAATAATTATGAGATCTGAGTAACACGTAAAGATATGGAGAGATCTGTAGTAACAATTGTTAATAATGAGAGAGTTGTAAGTTAGAACAATGTAATAATGAGAGATCTGTAGTAACAACCTATAAGAATCGTTACTGTTAATAATAGAGATCTGTAGTAACCATGTTAATATGAGAATGACGATAAAAGGATATGGAAAGATCATGTAGTAACAATGACTCATGAGAACTCTGGTAGTAACAACGATTGAATCTGAGTCAAATGAAAAGAGGTCTGCATAGAACGTAATATAGGAGTAGAAAATGGAATCATATGAGAGATGCTGTATGCAGTCAACAAGCGTAAATAATGAGGAGATGTAGTAACACCGAAATAATGAAGAGATCTGTAGTAAACAATGTTAATAATGAGAGATCTGTCGTACAGTAACAATGTACATAATGAGAGAGTCTGTTAGTAACATACGTTAATGAATGAGAGATCGTAGAGTACACAATGTAAAAATGAGAGATCTCGCAGAAAACATGTGTAAATAATGGAGATTCTGTAGTAACATGGTAATATGTAGAGATCTGCAGTAGAACGTAAAATAGATTAGTAACGTAAATAATGAGAGATTCGTAGTAACAATGGTAAATTAATGAGAGATGTGTAGTAACAATGTTATTGAGACTTAGTATATGTATATTAGAGATCTAGTTAAGTTAACTAGGATTGTTACTTTAATATGGAGAGCTCTGTAGTAACAATGTTAATAATGAGAGATCGTAAGTAACAACGGTTAAATAATGAGAGATTGTAGTAACAATTGTAATAATGAGAGTCTGTAGTAACAACGTTAACTAATGAGAGATCTGTAGTAATAAAGGTTAATAATTAGAGATCGTGCTAGCTTAAAGAACTGTAATAATGAGAGATCTGTAGTAACAATGTAAAAATGAGAGATCTGTAGTAACAACTGCGTTAATAATGAGAGATCTGTAGTTAACACAGTATTAATAATGAGGATCTGTAGTAACAATGTTAATAATGAGAGATCTGTAGTAACAATGTAAATAATGAGAGATCTGTCAGTAACAATGTTAATAATGAGAGATCTGTAGTAACAACTGTTAAATAATGAGAGATCTGAGTAGAACGCTAAATAATGAGAGATCTTGTAGTAACCATGTTAATAATGAGAGATCTGCACAGAATAATTAGAGAGCGTACATTTAATGAGAGAGTAGAGATCTGTAGTAAACAATGTAAATAATGAGAAGATCGTAGTAACGATGTTAAAAATGAGAGATTGTGTAGTAAAATTGAGTATATAATGGGATCTGTAGTAACTATGTTAATAAGTAGTAGATACTCGTAGTTACACATGGTAATAATATAGAGATCTGTAGTAACATGTATAATAAGAGAGATACTGTAGTAGTAACAAGTTAATAATGATGCAGATTCTGTTAGTAACAACGTAAAAAGAGATCTGTAAAAAATGTAAATGAGAGTCTGTAGTAACAATGTTAATTAATATGAGAGATAATGTAGGTAACACACTGTAAATAATTAGAGATCTATGCTTAAGTAAAACGTACATGAATGAGAGATCTGTAGTTAACAATGTAAATAATGAGAGATATGTACGTAGTAACAATGTTAATAATGGAGATCGTAGTTAACAATGTATAAATGAGAGATCTGTAGTAACATGTAATAATTAGAGATCTGAGAACAACGTAAATAATAGAGATCTGTAGTAAACAATGTAAATAATGAGAGATGTGTAGTAACAATGTTAATAATGAGAGATCTGTCAGTAACTATCGTTACTAATATGAGAGATCTGTACGTTACAATGTAAATAATGAGAGATCTGTTAGTACAATGTTAATAATAGAAGATCTGTAGTAACAACGTAAATAATGAGAGATCTGTAGTAATGTTAATAGTATGAGATTGTAGTAACAAGTAATAATGAGAGATCGTAGTAACAATGTTAATAATCTAGAGTCTGATAAACACTGTAAATAATGAGAGATCTGTAGTAACATATTTGTAAAATAAGGAGGAGATGTGTTAGTAACAATGTTAATAAGCTGAGATCTGTAGTAACTATTTAACTAATTAGAGAATCTGTAGGTACAATGTAAAAATGAGAGATGTGTAGTAACTATGTTAATAATTAGAGATCTGTTAGTAAAACAATGTAATAAAATGTAGAGGATCTGTAGTAACAAGTAAATAATGAGAGATCTGTAGTCAATGTAATTAAATCTGTAGAATATATGACAGAATGTCGTAGTAAAACAATTTAATCATGAGAGATCTGTACTAGTAACACTATTGTTAATAAACACCATTCTATTGTCTGGAGAACCTGTGGGACCTGATACACCATCTACTGTCTGGAGAAACCTGTGAGACCAGGTACACCCATCTACTGTCTGGAGAAACCTGTGGGACCTGATACACCCATTACTGTCTGGAGAACCTGTTAGACCTGGCACACTCATCTACTGTCTGGAGAAAACGTGGGACCTGGTACACCCATCTATTGTCTGGAGAACCTGTGGGACCTGGTACACCCATCTATTGTCTGGAGACCCTGTGGGACCTGGTACACCCATCTATTGTCTAGAGACCCTGTGGGACCTGGTACACCCATCTATTGTCTGGAGATCCTGTGGAGACCTGGTACACCCATCTACTGTCTGGAGAACCTGTGGGACCTGATACACTATCATGTCTGGAGAACCTGTGGGACCTGGTACACCTATCTACTGTCTGGAGAACCTGTGGGACCTGGTACACCCATCTATTGTCTGGAGACCCTGTGGGACCTGATACACCCATCTACTGTCTGGAGATCCTGTGAGACCTGGTACACTCATCTACTGTCTGGAGAACCTGTGGGACCTGGTACACCCATCTATTGTCTGGAGACCCTGGGACTTGGATCACCTATCTACTGTCTGGAGAACCTGTGGGACCTGGTACACCCATCTATTGTCTGGAGACCTGTGGGACCTGGTACACTCATCTACTGTCTGGAGAACCTGTGGGACTGGTACACCTATCTATTGTCTGGAGACCTGTGGGACCTGGTACACCCATCTACTGTCTGGAGAACCTGTGGGAACTGGGACACTCATCTACTGTCGGAGACCTGTGGGACCTGGTACACCCATCTATGTCTGGAGAACCTGTGGGACTGGTACACCCATCTACTGTCTGGAGAACCTGTGGGACCTGGTACACCATCTATTGTCTGGAGACCTGTGGGACCTGGTACACCTATCTACTGTCTGGAGAACCTGGGGACTGGTACACCATATACTGTCTGGAGACCCTGTGGGACCTGGTACACTATCTACTGTCTGGAGAACCTGTGGGACCTGGTACCACCTTACTGTCTGGAGAACCTGTGGGACCTGATACACCATCTACTGTCTGGAGACACTGTGGGACTGGTACACCTATCTACTGTCTGGATACCCTGTGGGACCTGGTACACCCATTACTGTCTGGAGACCCGTGGGACCCTGGACACCCATCTACTGTCTGGAGACCCTGTGGGACCTGGTACACCCATCTACTGTCTGGAGAACCTGTGGGACCTGGCACACTCATCTACTGTCTGGAGACCTGGGGGGCCTTGCACACCCACTACTGTCTGGAGAACCTGTGGTGCCTTGCCCCCCCACTACTGTCGGAGAACCGTGGGGCCTGCAACACACTACTGTCTGGAGATCCTGTGGGACCTGGTACACCATTACTGTCTGGAGAACCTGTGGGGCCTTGCACACCCACCTATGTCTGAAGAAATGTGGGGCCTTGCACACCCACCTACTGTCTGGAGAAACTGTGGGGCCTTGCACACCACCTACTGTCTGGAGATCCTGGGGACCTGGTACACCCATCTACTGTCTGGAGAACCTGTGGGACTGATACACCCATCTACTGTCTGGAGACCCTGTGGGACCTGATACACCCATCTACTGTCTGGAGACCCTGTGGGACCTGATACACCACCTACTGTCTGGAGACCCGTGGGGACCTGATACACCCATTACTGTCTGGAGACCCTGTGGGACTGATTACACCCACCTTTGTCTGTAGAACCTGTGGACCTGATACACCATCTACTGTCTGGAGACCCTGTGGGACCTGATACCACCCCTATTGTCTGGAGACCCTGTGGGACCTGATACACCCATTACTGTCTGGAGACCTGTGGGGACCTGATACACCCACCTATTGTCTGGAGACCCTGTGGGACCTGATACACCCATCTACGTCTGTAGACCCTGTGAGACCTGGTACAACTCATCTATTGTCTGGAGACCCTGTGGGACCTGATACACCCACATTATCGGAGACCCGTGGGACCTGATACACCCTACTGTCTGGAGACCCTGTGGGACTGATACACCATCTATGTCTGGAGACCCTGGGGACCTGATACACCCACCTATGTCTGGAGACCCTGTGGGACCTGATACACCCATCTACTGTCTGGAGACCCTGTGGGACCTGATACACCATCTATTGTCTGGAGACCCTGTGGGACCTGATACATCCATCTACTGTTTGAGACCGTGGGACCTGATACACCCATCTATTGTCGGAGACCCTGTGGGACCTGATACACCCATCTAATGTCGGAGACCCTGTGGGACCTGATACACCCATCTACTGTCTGGAGACCCTGTGGGACCTGATACACCTCTACTTGTCTGGAGACCCTGTGGGACCTGAACACCCATCTACTGTCTGGAGACCCTGTGGGACCTGATACACCCATCTATGTCTGGAGACCCTGTGGGACCTGATACAACCATCTACTGTTGGAGACCCTGTGGGACCTGATACACACCTCTTGTCTGGAGACCCTGTGGGACCTGATACACCCACTATTGTCTGGAGACCCTGTGGGACCTGATACACCCACCTATTGTCTGGAGACCCTGTGGGACCTGATACACCCATCTACTGTCTGGAGACCCTGTGGGACCTGATACACCCATCTACTGTCTGGAGACCCTGTGGGACCTGATACACCCACCTATGTCTGGAGACCCTGTGGGACATGATACACCCATCTACTGTTGGAGACCTGTGGGACCTGATACACCCATCTACTGTCTGGAGACCCTGTGGGACCTGATACACCATCCTATGTCTGGAGACCCTGTGGGACCGATACACCCACCTATGTGCTGGAGACCCGTGGGACCTGATACACCACCTATTGTCTGGGACCTGGGACCTGATACACCCACCTATTGTCTGGAGACCTGTGGGACCTGATACACCCATCTACTGTCTGGAGACCCTGTGGGACCTGATACACCCACCTATTGTCTGGAGACCCTGTGGGACTGATACACCCATCTACGATAACTCTTGGGAGCCAGCAAGAGGGAGGAGCAAGACTGATACTACAACGTGCGCGTCTTGTTTGGGTAAATTAAACCTAACCCATGGACATAGCAGACCTGCGTAGTATTAGGAGTGGTTGGGAGGGGGTTTGCACTGGTAATTTACACAACTGCCTAAAAAAATTGGCACATTATTGTAGATTTTCTTCAAGGCAACACAAAACTAGAAATATAACAAAGTTCAGATGATGTCATAGTTTTATATGACATCACACAGCATGCATCATCGACTAATATCCTGCATTATCACACACACATATATAGATGTGAAAGCCCAGTATCCTTGATTTCTAATATTAGATTGCGGGGAGAACATTAACAGGGAGATTCAACAAAAGTTCTTATTATTAAAAATGGTGCTAATTTTGCCCCAACCAATCAGATCTTATTAACATTTGAAAGCTAACATCGGATTGGTTGGGGCAAAATTAGCACCATTTTAAGCGATAAGAACTTTTATTGAATAACCTGATAGTGTATAAGGGATCGTTAGAATGAAAATATTATTATTTTTACTGTTCCGGTTGAAACCAGATTGACGAGTCTGTGTGAAATCTTCCAGTTTCTTGCAGTTCATTTTCAGATGGAGATATCTCATCGCACAACAAGCCAACCAATTACTCCAGAAAATGAAACAAAAAGCCCTAAATTGAGTTTTACTTTCATTATCTTTACATTATTTCCGCCATATGGTGTAGCATGGCGTGCGCTCGCTAGATAAACCATTGTCAGTTCCCCGAAGGAAGAGCGTTTAAGGATTAATAGGATAGATTTTCAGGGCAGCTAGAAAGACAGAAATGGAGGCACTCAGATCAACACGCTGATGGGAGAGAAGGGGAAAATACGTGATTATAATGTAAGGAAATTCAGTGCAATTACAGGAGGCGCAGCGAACGAGGAACTAGAATGCATCATTCTGATTATTGCCACGTACAATAGTTTGTAACGGCGAAGCTCCCAGCACTCAGGGTCACTTAGAGAGAAAAAGGGAACATTACACGGCCACTTTTTCTAAACTTTACCCCAGACTTATATTAAAGAATGGCGCAGGTGAGAGTGATGTACTATAATTTATCCGTCATTAGGATCAAATTGATTCGCTTACATCGAGCTTTTATGTCATTTACCGAACCCTCTCAACTTATATCTCGATTAAATAGAACCTCGCTCTGTGTGATTAACGCAATATGGAACAATAACGCTCAAGCTATAGGGGGGTATAATTCCTTCGCTGTCCATTTATTTAAAGGGTCTTTCTAGCTTCGGGGATGGGGGTCTTAAATTTGACTTTTCCAGAGCCGTCACAATGATATTTACAGTTCCAGGGTTTCGATCACACTTTTTGTATTTATTTGTGCACGAAATGACACAAGTTCACATATTCCAACGAAATAATTCTACACTTTACACACCAGCACGTTTATATATATATAATAGTTTTTATTTTCTAGCGAGCGCCGATTAGGGCTAAAACATGACGACTGGATAGAAATCGTGTAGCTGTCATCCTGCCAACGTCTAAACATTATAATTAACCCCATTCCCCCTGCTGTCACCTCTGAAGACAGTCAAATATTTAGGTGTGTGCCTCTGAAGACTAAATAGAACTTTTCATGTACAAGGTGTGGGATAATGTATACCTTGGCAAGGAGTCAGGAACGACACAGGCAGGCAGTATGGGCGTTCGCGAGAGAGAAGAACAGCCAACAATTACACACTGAGATAGTGTTTAGGCAGGTGCACAATTACACAACATGGCAGCACCCTCCATGAAAGCGTTTAATCTGAGGAAACAAAAGAATATATTACAGTCTTCTGTCGAGATCGGGGCTATTACAGGGCACTGTCTAGAAATTATAGATTTTTATCATTACAGTATATTATTGAATGGTTTCATTGATTTTCTACCCTGTCAAGCAATTTCTGATCAGGGAAGAGCGTGACATCATAGCGTGACATATAGCGTGACATCATAGTGACATCAGCACAGTGGAATGTTGAAGCCAATCAGGGCAGAGAGTGATCCTCACCACGTGAAATTTAAAAAGAAATAAGCAAATCTGAACAATTCCATTGATTCAATTCTGTAGGTTTAATGGTTTAATTAGAAGGTAAAGTCAGTGAAGGGGGAAATGACCAGAAATGGTTAAATTACACCCCATACCCAGTGCAATCTGGTGCAGCGTGCGTCCAGGTGCAACCCACCCACGGGTGCTGGCAGATTTGTGTTTTCAAGGCTCCCCTCCCTTGGACTTTAACGGAGAATTACTCATTGCCCAAAGTTTATATAAAAGCGGCATTGTTCTGTATAGAATATTCCATTATTCCATTGGCGGACAATTGATTATCATTCTGGTTTTAATACCTGCACCTGAGCTAGAGTTCGAAAAAAAGCTGTTCTGTTAATACCGGAATCCGGTTCACAGAGGGTGTAAATGAATGTTAAAGAGCCATTTACAACTTATTTAAAATGTCAATCACTGTGATCCAGATGTATATTTAAAAGACCTGGCACACTCATCTACTGTCTGGAGAACCTGTGGGACCTGGTACACCCATCTATTGTCTGGAGAACCTGTGGGACCTGGTACACCCATCTATTGTCTGGAGACCCTGTGGGACCTGGTACACCCATCTACTGTCTGGAGAACCTGTGGGACCTGGTACACCCATCTACTGTCTGGAGAACCTGTGGGACCTGATACACCCATCTACTGTCTGGAGAACCTGTGAGACCAGGTACACCCATCTACTGTCTGGAGAACCTGTGGGACCTGATACACCCATCTACTGTCTGGAGAACCTGTTAGACCTGGCACACTCATCTACTGTCTGGAGAACATGTGGGACCTGTGGTACACCTATCTACTGCTGGAGAACTGTGGGACCTGGTACACCCATCTATTTCTGGAGACCCGTGGGACCTGATACACCCATCTACTGTCTGAGACGTGAGACCTGGTACAACTCATCTACTGTCTGGAGAACCTGTGGGACTGGTACACCCATCTATGTCTGGAGACCTGTGGGACTGGTACACACTATTACGTCTGGAGAACCTTGGGACCTGGTACACCCATCTATGTCTGGAGACCCTGTGGGACCTGGTACACTCATCTACTGTCTGGAGAACCTGTGGGACCTTGGTACCACTATCTATTGTCTGGAGACCCTGTGGGACCTGTACACCCATCTATGTCTGGAGAACCTGTGGGACCTACTGGTACACTATCTACGTCTGGAGACCCTGTGGGACCTGGTACACCATCTACTGTCTGGAGAACTGTGGGACCTGGTACACCCATCTATGTCTGGAACCTGTGGGACCTGGTACACCCCATCTGTCTGGAGACCCTGTGGGACCTGGTACACCATCTATACGTCTGGAGAACCTGTGGGACCTGGTACACCATCTACTGTCTGGAGACCTGTGGGACCTGGTACACCTATCTACTGTCTGGAGAAACTGTGGGACCTGGTACACCATCTACTGTGGAGAACCTGTGGGACCTGATACACCCATCTACGTCTGGAGACACTGTGGGACCTGGTACACCCTATCTACTGTCTGGATACCCTGTGGGACCTGGTACACCCATCTACTGTCTGGAGACCTGTGGGACCTGGTACACCCATCTACTTCTGGAGACCCTGTGGGACCTGGTACACCATCTATGTTGGAGAACCTGTGGGACTGGCACACTCATCTACTGTCTGGGACCCTGTGGGGCTTGCACACCCATCTACTGTCTGGAGAACCTGTGGGCCTTGACACCCACCTACTGTCTGGAGAAACGTGGGGCCTGACACCCACCTATGTCTGGAGATCCTGTGGGACCTGGTACACCCATCTACTGTCTGGAGAACCTGTGGGCCTTGCACACCCACCTACGTGAGAACCGTGGTGCATGCACACCACTACGTTGGAGAACCTGTGGGGCCTTGCACACCACCACTGTCTGGAGACCTGTGGGACCTGTACACCCATCTACTGTCTGGAGACCCTGTGGGACCTGATACACCCATCTACTGTTGGAGACCTGTGGGACTGATACACCCATCTACTGTCGGAGACCCTGTGGGACCTGTACAACCCACCTACTGTCTGAGACTGTGGGACCTGATACACCCATCTACTGTCTGGAGACCCTGTGGGACCTGATACCACCCATTGTCTGTAGAACCTGTGGGACCTGATACACCCATCTACTGTCTGGAGACCCTGTGGGACCTGATACAACCACCTATTGTCTGGAGACCTGTGGACATGATACACCATCTACGTCTGGAGACCTGTGGGACCTGATACACCCACCTATTGTGGAGACCTGTGGGACCTGATACACCATCTACTGCTGAGACCTGTGAGACCTGGTACACTCATTATTGTCTGGAGACCCTGTGGGACCTGATACACCCACTATTATCTGGAGACCCTGTGGGACCGGTCAACCATCCTACGGTCTGGAGACCCTGTGGGACCTGGTACACCCATCTATTGTCTAGAGACCCTGTGGGACCTGGTACACCCATCTATTGTCTGGAGATCCTGTGAGACCTGGTACACCCATCTACTGTCTGGAGAACCTGTGGGACCTGATACACTCATCTACTGTCTGGAGAACCTGTGGGACCTGGTACACCTATCTACTGTCTGGAGAACCTGTGGGACCTGATACACCCATCTACTGTCTGGAGACACTGTGGGACCTGGTACACCTATCTACTGTCTGGATACCCTGTGGGACCTGGTACACCCATCTACTGTCTGGAGACCCTGTGGGACCTGGTACACCCATCTACTGTCTGGAGAACCTGTGGGACCTGATACACCCATCTACTGTCTGGAGACCCTGTGGGACCTGGTACAAAAACGTAACCTATCTACTGTCTGGAGAACTGTGGGACCTGGTACACCCCTATCTACTGTCTGGAGAACCTGTGGGACCCTGATACACCCATCTACTGTCTGGAGACACTGTGGGACCGGTACACCTATCTACTGTCTGGATACTGTGGGACTGGTACACCCATTACTGTCTGGAGACCTGTGGGACCCTGGTAACACCATCTACTGTCTGGAGACCCTGTGGGACCTGGTACACCCATCTACTGTCTGGAGAACCTGTGGGACCTGGCACACTCATCTACTGTCTGGAGACCCTGTGGGGCCTTGCACACCCACCTACTGTCTGGAGAACCTGTGGTGCCTTGCACACCCACCTACTGTCTGGAGAACCTGTGGGGCCTTGCACACCCACCTACTGTCTGGAGATCCTGTGGGACCTGGTACACCCATCTACTGTCTGGAGACCTGTGGGGCCTTGCACACCCACCTACTGTCTGAAGAACCTGTGGGGCTTGACACCCCCTACTGTCTGGAGAAACTGTGGGGCCTTGCACACCACCTACTGTGGAGATCCTGTGGGACCTGGTACACCCATCTACTGTCTGCGGGAGACCCTGTGGGACCTGATACACCCATCTAATGTTGGGAGCACCTGGGGACGTCAGTACACCCCATCTACTGTCTGGAGACCCTGTGGGACCTGATACACCCACCTACTGTCTGGAGACCCTGTGGGACCTGATACACCATCTACGTCTGGAGAACCTGTGGGACCTGCCTGATCACCCACCATTGTCTGTAGAACCTGTGGGACCTGATACACCCATCTACTGTCTGGAGACCCTGTGGGACCTGATACACCCACCTATTGTCTGGAGACCCTGTGGGACCGATACACCCACTACTGTCTGGAGACCCTGTGGGACCTGATACAACCACCTATTGTCTGGAGACCCTGTGGACCTGATACCACCATCTACTGTCTGTAGACCCTGTGGACCTGGTACACTCATCATTGTCTGGAGACCCTGTGGGACCTGATACACCCACCTATTATCTGGAGACCCTGTGGGACCTGATACACCCATCTACTGTCTGGAGACCCTGTGGGACTGATCACCCATATTGTCTGGAGACCCTGTGGGACCTGATACACCCACCTATTGTCTGGAGACCCTGTGGGACTGATACACCCATCTAATGTCTGGAGACCCTGTGGGACCTGATACACCCATCTATGTCTGGAGACCTGTGGGACTGATACACCATTACTGTCTGGAGACCCTGTGGGACCTGATACCACCATCTATTGTCTGGAGACCTGTGGACCTTGATACACCCATCTACTGTCTGGAGAACCTGTGGGACCTGGTACACCCATCTATTGTCTGGAGAACCTGTGGGACCTGGTACACTCATCTACTGTCTGGAGAACCTGTGGGACCTGGTACACCCATCTACTGTCTGGAGACCCTGTGGGACCTGATACACCCATCTACTGTCTGGAGACCCTGTGGGACCTGATACACCCACCTATTGTCTGGAGACCCTGTGGGACCTGATACACCCATCTACTGTCTGTAGACCCTGTGAGACCTGGTACACTCATCTATTGTCTGGAGACCCTGTGGGACCTGATACACCCACCTATTATCTGGAGACCCTGTGGGACCTGATACACCCATCTACTGTCTGGAGACCCTGTGGGACCTGATACACCCATCTATTGTCTGGAGACCCTGTGGGACCTGATACACCCACCTATTGTCTGGAGACCCTGTGGGACCTGATACACCCACCTATTGTCTGGAGACCCTGTGGGACCTGATACACCCATCTACTGTCTGGAGACCCTGTGGGACCTGATACACCCACCTATTGTCTGGAGACCCTGTGGGACCTGATACACCCATCTACTGATAACTCTTGGGAGCCAGCAAGAGGGAGGAGCAAGACTGATACTACAACGTGCGCGTCTTTGTTTGGGTAAATTAAACCTAACCCATGGACATAGCAGACCTGCGTAGTATTAGGAGTGGTTGGGGAGGGGTTTGCACTGGTATATTTTACACAACTGCCTAAAACTTTGGCACATTATTGTAGATTTTCTTCAAGGCAACACAAAACTAGAAATATTAACAAAGTTCAGATGATGTCATAGTTTTATATGACATCACACAGCATGCATCATCGACTAATATCCTGCATTATCACACACACATATATAGATGTGAAAGCCCAGTATCCTTGATTTCTAATATTTAGATTGCGGGGAGAACATTAACAGGGAGATTCAACAAAAGTTCTTATTATTAAAAATGGTGCTAATTTTGCCCCAACCAATCAGATCTTATTTAACATTTGAAAGCTAACATCGGATTGGTTGGGGCAAAATTAGCACCATTTTAAGCGATAAGAACTTTTATTGAATAACCCTGATAGTGTCTTAAAGGGATCGTTAGAATGAAAATATTATTATTTTTACTGTTCCGGTTGAAACCAGATTGACGAGTCTGTGTGAAATCTTCCAGTTTCTTGCAGTTCATTTTCAGATGGAGATATCTCATCGCACAACAAGCCAACCAATTACTCCAGAAAATGAAACAAAAAGCCCTAAATTGAGTTTTACTTTCATTATTCTTTACATTATTTCCGCCATATGGTGTAGCATGGCGTGCGCTCGCTAGATAAACCATTGTCAGTTCCCCCGAAGGAAGAGCGTTTTAAGGATTAATAGGATAGATTTTCAGGGCAGCTAGAAAGACAGAAATGGAGGCACTCAGATCAACACGCTGATGGGAGAGAGGGGAAAATACGTGATTATAATGTAAGGAAATTCAGTGCAATTACAGGAGGCGCAGCGAACGAGGAACTAGAATGCATCATTCTGATTATTGCCACGTACAATAGTTTGTAACGGCGAAGCCTCCCAGCACTCAGGGTCACTTAGAGAGAAAAAGGGAACATTACACGGCCACTTTTTCTAAACTTTACCCCAGCTATTATTATTAAAGAATGCGCGCAGGTGAGAGCTGATGTACCTATAATTTATCCGTCATTAGGATCAAATTGATTCGCCTTACATCGAGCTTTTATGTCATTTACCGAACCCTCTCAACTTATATCTCGATTAAATAGAAGCCTCGCTCTGTGTGATTAACGCAATATGGAACAATAACGCTCAAGCTATAGGGGGGTATAATTCCTTCGCTGTCCATTTATTTAAAGGGTCTTTCTAGCTTCGGGGATGGGGGTCTTAAATTTGACTTTTCCCAGAGCCGTCACAATGATATTTACAGTTCCAGGGTTCCGATCACACTTTTTATGTATTTATTTTTGTGCACGAAATGACACAAGTTCACATATTCCAACGAAATAATTCTACACTTTACACACCAGCACGTTTATATATATATAATAGTTTTTATTTTCTAGCAGAGCCCGATTAGGGCTAAAACACTGACGACTGGATAGAAATCGTGTAGCTGTCATCCTGCCAACGTCTAAACATTATAATTAACCCCATTCCCCCTGCTTGTCACCTCTGAAGACAGTCAAATATTTAGGTGTGTGCCTCTCTGAAGACTAAATAGAACTTTTCATGTACAAGGTGTTGGGATAATGTATACCTTGGCAAGGAGTCAGGAACGACACAGAGCAGGCAGTATGGGCGTTCGCGAGAGAAAGAACAGCCAACAATTACACACTGAGATAGTTTAAGGCAGGTGCACAATTACACAACATGGCAGCACCCTCCATGAAAGCGTTTAATCTGAGGAAACAAAGACTATATATACAGTCTTCTGTCGAGATCGGGGCTATTACAGGGCACTGTCTAGAAATTATAGATTTTTTATCATTTACAGTATATTATTGAATGGTTTTCATTGATTTTCTACCCTGTCAAGCAATTTCTGATCATGGGAAGAGCGTGACATCATAGCGTGACATCATAGCGTGACATCATAGTGTGACATCAGCACAGTGGAATGTTGAAGCCAATCAGGGCAGAGAGTGATCCTCACCACGTGAAATTTAAAAAGAAATAAGCAAATCTGAACAATTCCATTGATTCAATTCTGTAGGTTTAATGGTTTAAATTAGAAGGTAAAGTCAGTGAAGGTGGAAATGACCAGAAATGGTTAAATTACACCCCATACCCAGTGCAATCTGGTGCCAGCCGTGCGTCCAGGTGCAATCCCACCCACGGGTGCTGGCAGATTTGTGTTTTCAAGGCTCCCCTCCCTTGGACTTTAACGGAGAATTACTCATTGCCCAAAGTTTCCTATATAAAAGCGGCATTGTTCTGTATAGAATATTCCATTATTCCATTGGCGGACAATTGATTATTCATTCTGGTTTTAATACCTGCACCTGAGCTAGAGTTCGAAAAAAAGCTGCTTCTGTTAATACCGGAATCCGGTTCACAGAGGGTTAAATGAATGTTTAAAGAGCCATTTACAACTTATTTAAAATGTCAATCACTGTGATCCAAGATGTTTATATTTAAAGGGCTACACTGCTCTATTGTGACGCGGGGGTCACCATCCTGGCAATGCGCCCCCTAGGGGACGCCTGAGATGACGGTTAGGATGTGGATATGAATACGTTGAATATTTTGCTGCGGATAATAAAAGAGATTTCTCAAAACAAAATCCGCCACCATTGTTCACTGCTAATTTGGATGTTATCCCCGACGCGCCACTGGGGACGTTAAATGCGGTTTCCGTCTCTTATTTTAACCGTCCTTTCTGCGACGATTCTGCAAGTAGCAATTGCGCGGAGCTGGAAGCAGTAATTACCGACTGTAAATAGTAATTGTCGAATCGTTATTCCTGTAACATTGCGCGACGCGTGCGATCGGCTTTGTGCTTTCCGTAACTATGTAATTACGGATCTAAGATGCACCGGGAAATGAGATACATGACAACCCACCTCCCTTTAATAGTTTCATAGAGGAGACGGGGAAATCTACATTTATCTCTTAATTCAATTACAGGCTGGGCGTCCGTATGTACGCACGTAATAATCAACCAGGGAACTCTGGGAAAATCCTACAGGAGCGAGGCCTGATCCCTAAACCTGAAAAGTTTGATCTTTGCCCATTAACCCCCAACGCTTTGCCCCTCGCCGACAACCAACCCCATCCCTGTGGGTTCATTTATGTTGTGATATTTTTGGGGTCAAGTTAAAGTAAATAAGTGCCCATGGCCGTCAATTCACAACATCCAATCAGATCCTAGCTTTTTACTGGTCTGCTGCAGTTACATAAATTCCAATTGGTTACTGCAGATTAATGTATTATGTATGTATGAATGTATGAATGTATGTATGTATGTATGTATGAATGTATGTATGTATGTATGAATGTATGTATGTATGTATGAATGTATGTATGTATGAATGTATGTATGTGTGTATGAATGTATGAATGTATGTATGTATGAATGTATGTATGTATGTATGTATGAATGTATGTATGTATGTATGTATGTATGTATGTATGTATGTATGAATGTATGAATGTATGTATGAATGTATGAATGTATGAATGTATGAATGTATGAATGTATGAATGTATGTATGAATTTATTTATGTATGTATGAATGTAGGAATGTATGTATGAATGTATGAATGTATGTATGTATTTATGTATGAATGTATGTATGAATGTATGTATGTAAGAATGAATGAATGTATGTATGAATGTATTTATGTATGTATGAATGTATGAATGTATGTATGTTTAAATGTATGAATGTATGTATGTATGTATGTATGAATGTATGTATGAATGTATGAATGTATGTATGTATGTATGAATGTATGTATGAATGTATGTATGTATGTATGAATGTATGAATGAATGTATGTATGTATGAATGTATGAATGAATGTATGTATGTATGTATGAATGTATGTATGTATGTATGAATGTATGAATGAATGTATGTATGTATGAATGTATGAATGAATGTATGTATGAATGTATGTATGAATGTATGAATGTATGTATGTATGTATGAATGTATGAATGAATGTATGTATGTATGTATGTATGAATGTATGTATGTATGTATGAATGAATGAATATATGTATGAATGTATTTATGAATGTATGAATGTATGTATGTATGTATGTATGAATGTATGTATGTATGTATGTATGTATGTCTGTATGTATGAACGTATGTATAAACGTATGTATGTATGAATGTATGTATGTATGTATGTATGTATGTTTGTTTCTATATATGTATTTATGTATGTATGTATGAATGTATGTATGTATGTATATGTTTATTTATAAAGTGCCACTTGGGGACGCAGCGCTGTACAGTAACGAAATGCAATAAAGTCATACAAGGGGGATAAATACATTGATAGTTCAGTACATAAATATATAACTTATATAAATAGAAGTGCTAGAGCTTTGCCACAAGAAGAAAGGAGGTCCCTGCCCCATAGAGCTTGCAATCTAGTTAATGGATAATAGATTGTTTTCTGCTTTGTGTCTACATGATTGGCGTTCGATGTTTCTGCTAAATAAGAAGACGTTTATATTGCCAATTCCCAATAAAATTCCAAACCTTGGTGCGGTGACGTCAACTCTCCCCATAAGATCAAAATCATTTCCGAGTCTCGTGTCGAATCGCCCAGCGTCCCTGTGATTGGTAATTGGATCAATAAAAAAGTCAAGGTTGGGTGTTAAGTGGCCATTACTCCTTTCGCTGCTTTTACCAGTATTGCTAATGCGAAATATTGACTCTCGTCCATCTGAATTGGAAGGAGCCCAAATTATCCCTCCAGAGTCTATAAACTATAACGTTCTGATTGAACAAAATTCAATTTAGTCTGGATGATAATTCATTAGGAAAGGGGAAGTAATGGTCAAATGGGTGATACCAAAACCATAAATCACAAACAGATTACAGGGACTGGACGTGAGGGAGAAATATAAAGAGATAGACAGACAGAAAGACAGACAGACGATAATAGATAGATAGATAGATAGATAGATAGATAGATAATAGATAGATAGATAGATAGATAGATAGATAGATAGATGATAGATAGATAGATAGATAGATAGATAATAGATAGCAGAGTTAGATAGATAGATAGATAGATAGATAGATAATAGATAGATAGATAGATAGATAGATAGATAGATGATAGATAGATAGATAGATAGATAGATACATAATAGATAGATAGATAGATAGATAGATAGATAGATAGATAGATGATAGATAGATGATAGATAGATAGATAGATAGATGATAGATAGATAGAGTGATTGATTGATTGATAGATAGATAGATAGATGATAGATAGATAGATGATAGATAGATAGATAGATAGATAGATAGATAGATGATAGATAGATAGATCAATATAGGACACTTGTGCTTAATTAGGATTAAAGGGTAATCTGTCTTGTACAAGGTCACATGCCTCAAACTTGATTAGAAATACATGTGACATGGGAAGTGTACATGTTAATATGGTCTGCCTGTCCAAACGACTCCCAAGGTCCTGAAAATTGATGTGTTATCCCAGTACACACGCATAGTGAATAATGATCTACCCCTAAAGTAAATTATAAAGCATTTAAATAACCAAAGGGCAACTTCAGGGTGATTCTAGCAAGTATATATCTATATTTAATATGTAGTGGGTCAAATAATTTCCTATTATGAGAAGTTATGTGAGACTAACGTCATGCTAAACCGTGATTTATATTCGATGTCATAGCTACCGCTGTTTAATTCGATGTCATAGCAACCACGGTGATATTCAATGTATCATAGCTAACCGCTGTTTATATTTCGATTTTTCGATGTCATAGCTAACGATGTTTATATTCGATGTCGATTTAAACATATTAATGGACCATTTCCTGGGTCTAACTGCATTTATTTTATCTCTCTGGAAAATGGACCGAATCCGTTAGATCTATTTGTTCTCCTCCGTCCAGGCCCCCAGCAAACTCCCTCTCCTCCACTGAGCACGGATGGAGGTGTCGTTTACCCAGGCCGCGATGGCCATGGCTCGGAATGCTCCCTCACTGCCTCCGAGAACCTAGCTGTGACCGATGTCTCAATGAGCCGGTGTCATGACCTGTCATACAGAACCACTCGGCCCATCACGGCACCTAGACGGGGGAACACACACAAGGAGGCAACGACGGGCGACGATCTGCTGAACGGGCGAAGGGTACCGATGAATACGAGGCGACTGAGGGAAACCATCGAGTAGATTATACCAGCGACAGTGCGGCGCAAGCCAAACTGATAGCTGGCGGTATTGCTGGGGAAACTTTAACAACTTACGAAGCCCGACGTGCAGGTTGTCGCCAGCGTGCCAAAGCACCATGAGTCTTTTTCTCATTCGGTTGACTGTTTCCGTTTCACTCTCTTCCTGGGACGTCCAACTGAAACGTAAAAAAAAATAATAATCGTTTAAAAAAAAAAGATAAGGAAAAATCAAGCCGATGGCGACCGGGCAAACCACGGGTATCGGGAGAAAAAAAAAAAAAAAAGGGACACTTCCCACAAATAGATAAGAATAGAACGGGTGGGTGTAAAAAGAGAACCGCCGGGGTAACAGCTGTTAACGCCAAGCATGAAAAGTCTTTACCCTCCATTTTTTTTTTGCATTCTGATGGGGGAGGGGAACTAAAACCTTTAAAACTTTCAGAACCAAAAAAGTTTTTTTTTTCTGGCTTTGTTCTACGATGCTCTAGAAAGTCTCACTCAGGTACACAAGTGACAACAATGGCATGGGATGTGTTGTTGTTTTGTGCTACAGTTTAACCGAGGCATTAAGGTAATCATATTTATTTTTCATTGTGCTCCCACCCCCCTCCCCGATTCAATTCTTATTCACTGGTCCTTTAAACTTTCCCTTGATCGTAGGAAATATGGGAAGGGGAGGGCCACAGGTCTTAAAAGCACGTCAAAAAAAAGTGCCAAAACTTCTTGTTTACTGGGCCGTTGATCCCAATCTTAAGCCTCTATGGAATCTATTTTCTGGGGTCTGTCTACATTGGTAGGGCAGTGTTTCATTATGTTTCACGCCCCATCTTATAGGCGACTACACCAGAAAATGGGGCGGAAGCTCGATTTTTTTTTATTTAAGGCTTTTAAACGGGCACCAAAGTGGGATTATAATTGGGTTTGAGGCCGCCACCACCAAAAACACACAACCATAAACAAAAAGCGCAAAAAAAAAAAAAAAAATGGATAACAAAAAATGTGAATTTTATTGGTCACTGTTAGATTTTTCAGTGATTTCTCCTCTTGTTTTCTCTGTTGGCCGCCCTGTTCACTTGAACTCCATTTTTCCCTGGATGAAATCCCATGTTCGTTTTGTGTTGATCCATCTGTGAGCGCAAAGCTTTTAATTCCTATTCTGCATTCAGATATTTAGAGAAAGATTAATAGATTCAAATTAAATTCTGGGGGGGGCGGTGCGGCTCCTTTTTTGAGCGAGTTGGAACCTATTACCACCCCACCCCATCAAGGGCCAAGCTGATGAGTTGTAGTTTTCATACCTTTTTAGTCGGACGTAATTTGTGTCTAAACCATTGGGATCCTACAATCGAGGAAGCATTTAAAATCTTCACGTGAAGGAAAAACTCAGTCTCTATATAACTCTTTTAAGGATAAAGAAGAGACGTAGTTCTCTATTCATTTACATTCCGGTAAAGGATTTTTTTTTAAAACTTCTTTTACTCAGCCTCATAAATGTTATATCTTACAAATATATTAGAAACAAAAAAATGCATGAGCACTAAAAAGTCGTTTTTTTTTAAATGGAACGTCCGAAAGAGACGCCATTTTTTAAAAGCGAAGAACAGCGTTTTTTAACGGTATTCCTTTTTTATAGGATATAAAAGTCATGTGATAGGCCACCATCCCACTTTGTATTCACTTACCCGAACCACGGGATCAGGTGGACAATACTAATACAAGAGGGATTTATTAGTTTTAATCTCCTTAACTTTTCTGTAAAACGAAATGACATTTCATGTCGTAGATTAATGAGATCCTGACCCAAATCTCGGTTTCCAACTAACTGGGCACGATATAAGGGATCCGAACCGGAGCCATTGGGGTGTTGGGAATAATCCCGGACAATTTCTCATGGCGGATTTTTTATTGGCGGAGCCTCTAGATCCCCTATAGACAAAGTACAAAAACGGTCTTACGGGGCATTGTGATGTCCATAATCCCCCGCATTTTTTTTTTCATTTGCTTATTACGCTCGTTGCCGTTTTATACGCTGGCATTTAATTCATATGGGGTAATTTCTATTTAATGATGTATTATTGTTTCATTGAACTGGCCTCTATTAGTGTCGATACGCAGTTAAAGTAATTAATTGTCAGCATTCCAGATTTAGTTAACTTAGTCTATTTCTTCTGTATATTCTCTTTTTATTTTCTACGTTATTTATTCATATGGAGCAGCGATCCTAAGGTCCGGCTACCAAAAAAAAATGAAATATGTGTGTGAGAGTGTTACAGCCTTTCTTAAAGCCCCCCAACAAGTATACCCCCCCCAAGAACATAAAACCCTGAACCATTAGTAATGATGTCAGACCATGAGCCCATTTCTGATTGGACGCGACACTCGCGCCCCATTTACAATGTGAAAATAACATTTCATTAAGGGGGGTCTTTTTTGCTTTCAATGTGTTCCAACAGTCTCGGTAAACGAAATCCAGTCTGCACTCCCATGTGAGTTTGGTCCTCGTATTTACTGGATTTTATCTTTGATTACCACCGTGTTTCAAATGGCTCTGTTTGAATAGGTGTGACTTAAGGATACAACGTTATACTGTTGTTTCAGCTCCAGGTGGTAAGTGCCACCAAAAAAAGGCAGCCTCTGCCGCAAGCACAACCAAAAACCCCAGCACACTGGGGGTGCTTTCTTTTCGGCAGGGCGACCCAGATCGTGCCCTTTTTGCATTGTTATAGTTTCTTTTTTCTTGGCTCTGTTTTTTCTTTGTTTAATTTTCTTGCCAAAAAGTAAAATTCTTGAAAACAATAGTTGCCCCGGCAATCGACCTATGACGATTTATTTTCCATCACTGTCTTTTGCATCCAATGTTAGATAGAATTGCGCCATGTCTCCCCTTTGTTTTATTGTACAAACAGCGTTTTGACCGATTTTAATCAACTAAAACGCATCAGAATGATTGTAACAAACAGATCAGCGACAGAATTTATATTATTATTTTTTTTAATTTATTTAACTGGTGTGAGGAAAAGAATACTGAATTACGATGGATGTGCACCAAGCTCCAATCACAGAACAGATCATGCACCAGATCACCAATCAGAAAATCATGATGGTTTATGGAGTATACTGGATCTCTGCTCATTTGAAGCATACCCATATTATCAGTCAAGCTTGTTCACACTACAAAAACAAAGAACGCTATTTTTGGCAGTTCATGTGCAATTATGCTTTGGTGATTTCTACCACAGCGATTTTCCATGAATGTCCGTCTTGCAAAATTCCACCCATTGCATTAGTGGGGACACTAAAGTGGATTTTGAAATCCTTTTAACAATGTGCAAAAAATCGCACATTAGTGTGTAGAAAGCCAACGCCAACCTTTCCATTTGAATGTAGTAAATCCCAGTGGAATTCTTTGCAGATGACTTGGCTTCTTTTTGTATATTGATCGTGATCCCATGTCTCAGTCTATGGGGCACTAAGGTGTAATACCTGCCCAGGCTGTCCATGTTCTCTCTGTGTAGCGTTTTGAAGTTTGCCGTGTGCATACTGAATGAACTTTGAAATCCGCCCGCTTCTTATCTTCAAATAAATGTACAGAAGTTTCCCGTTTGGCGACGTTTTCATTACGTAAACCAGAGTTCCTTGTCGCCTTGTTTACATTATATATTTATATTTTAAAAATAATAGAACAAAACAATAGATATAAAATAGATAACCTACCCTTGTAGGGATTCTATGGGAGGAACTGTAAGATTATTTAGCTTTATAACTTACACATGTAGTGGATTTCTATGGGAGGAACTGTAAGATTATAGCATTTATACCTAACCTGTAGTTGGATTTCTATGGGAGGAACCTGTCTAAGATTATAGGCCTTATACCTACCCTGGAGTGGAATTTCTATGGGATGGAACTGTAAGCTTATAGGGCATCTTAACCCTACCCCTGTAGGGATTTCTATGGGAAGGAAACTGTAAGGATTATAGCACATGATAACCTACCCCTGTAGGGATTTCTATGGGAGGAGGAACTGAAGATTATAGCCTTATAATACCCCTGTAGTGGATTTCATGGGAGGAGGAACTGTCAGATTATAGCCTTTGTATAATCTTACAAGTTCCAGGAGAGAAGAAAGAAACCAGAAGCCACAAAGGGGTAGGTTTATATAATAAATAATGCAACCCCAACTGTAAATTATAAGGAATTAGAAGTCACCTTGGAGTTCCGTGCCCTGTATTAAAAAAGGTACTCAGCTGCGGACTCGGTGGACTCCCGTGACTTTAATATCCTTATAATTTACAGCTTGGGTGGTCATTATCCATATATAAACATATTTTTGTTGGGTCCTTCTAATGTGTACACGAGATCACATGGAAAATTGTACTCCATCTCCCTCCTCGTATCGCAGTTCTATTCGACCTCTAAGTATTATTTGGTACTTTAAATACATATAACTAATTCTCCCGTGTTGAAGTAAGAACGACATTCAGAAAGTCAGAAAGTTGTGTTGCTCTTTTGGTCGCCAAACAAGGTGACGCACGTTCTTTTTTTCACGAGAGGGAGGATGGGAATCCTTTTTTTTGGGGGGGGGGGTTGGGGGGGGGATAGGGGATAGTTTTTTTGTACGTTTGGGTATTGTGTTACACGGGCTTTATATTCCCCCTCGTTCAGTAAGAAAAAATAAGAAATTAAAAAAGGAAAAAAAAAAAAAAAACTAAAATATGGAGGTGTAAATCCCCAAACAAAAAAAATAAAAAATCTATTATATATTGAAAAAAAATACAATATAAACAAGGACAATCAAAGCCCTGGAGCTGAATCACAGTTAGTGCAACACGACCATCACTTGAAATTCATAAAGAAGAATTAGTAAATATAAACATAGAGAAAGCCATTTATATTTTCTTTAATAACATAGTGTTTAATATAATTTGTATATTGTTCCATGTTTTTTTTTTTTGGGCCCCGTTGTAGCGTCATGCCAAAATTAAAGAAATTAAAAGAAAAACCACACCAAATAAAATTTTCTGACGGGATCTTCCCCCCCCCGGGCGACAGCTGCGAAATCATACACGGACCCGTCCCGTTTTCTTTGTCATTCACCATTTTTTCTACGTTATTATCGCACCCTGCCTTAAGGCCCAACTACCAACAGCAAATCGTGTTCCTATGTTTCTGTCTTGGTGATTTCTGTCCACTTCTTCGGCCCTCAGGTTGTAAGAGGTGCCGTTCAGGATGTAAGAATGTGAGTTCAGTGGTAAGAATTGTGCGTCAGTCGTTGTAAGGTTTGAGTCGTGTGTAAGTCGAGTCAGTGTTGTTAAGAATCTGTGAGTCCCAGTGTTGTAAGTTCTGAGTCAGTGTGTAAAGAGGGAGTCAGTGTGAGCAAGAAATTTGTATGTAGTAATGAGTCAGCTGATGGTAAGAGTGTGAGTCATTGTGTAAGACATGAGTCCAGTCTTGCCCCTCCCCAGCCACAGTCCCTAAAGACGTGAGTCAGTCATGCCCTGTCGTGCTCGTACACCACCCCCGAGTGACAGCTCAGTGTCGTCCCGAGTGATAGTCAGCCGGTGTAAGAATGGGATGTCAAGTGTTGTTGTAAAGAGGTGAGTCAGCTGTGTGTACCTAACGAACTTCGACCGTCAGGATTGTAACGAGTTGAGTCTGAGTAGCTGTTAAGAGACTGAGTCAGTGTGTATAGAATGAGTCAGTGTGTTATGAGTGTGAGTCAGTGGTAAGAAAGAGTCAGTGTGGAAGAATGAGTCAGTGTGTAAGAGTGAGTCAGTGTGTGTACGAAGAGAGTGTGAAGGATGATCAGATGCTTGTAAGAGTGAGTCAGTGTTTAGGTAGAATGAGTCAGTGTGTAAGAGGTGAGTCAGTGTGTAAGAACGTGAGTCAGTGTGTAAGAATGAGTCAGTGTGTAAGAGTGTGAGTCAGTGGGTAAGAATCTGAGCAGAAGAGCCAGTGTTGTAGAGTGATGACTCTGTGTAGTGAGTCAGGTGTAAGACTGAGTCAGTGTAAGAGTGTGAGTCAGTGTGTAAGAATGAGTCAGTGTTCGTTAAGGAGTGTGAGTTCAGTGAGTGCAGGAGTGTTGAGTCAGTGTGTAGAATGATTAAGTAAGTTGAGTCACAGTGTAGTAAGATGAGTCAGTGTGTAAGAGTGTGAGTCAGTGTGCTAGCAGTGTGAGCGGTGTGTAAGAGTGGAAGAGTGGTCATGGTGTAAGAATGAGTCAAGGATCATGAGTCAGTGTGTAAAGAGTGAGTCAGTTTGTGAAAGTGTTGAGTCAGTGTGTAAGAGGAGTGGGGTAGATGTGAGTCAGTGGTAAGAATGAGTCAGTGTGTAAGAGTGATCGTTCAGTTGTAAAAGTGTGAGTCAGTGTGTAAGAATGAGTCAGTGGGTAAGAGTGAGTCTGTGTAAGAGTGTGAGCTAGTGTGGTAAGACTGAGTCAGTAAGAGTGTAGTCGGTGTGTAAGAATGAGTCAGTGTTGTAAGACTGAGTCAGTAAGATTGTGAGTCAGTGTTGTGTAAGAATGAGTCAGTGTGTAAGATTGTGAGTCAGTGTGTCAAGTGTGATGAGTCAGTGTGTAAGATGGTCAGTGTGTAAGATTGTGAGTCAGGTGTAAGAATGAGTCAGTGTGTAAGAGTGAGTCAGTTTGTAAAAGTGGGAGTCAGTGTGTAAGACTGTCAGTGGGTAGAGTGGTCTGTGTAAGAGTGTGAGCTAGTGTGTAAGACTGAGTCAGTAAGAGTGTGAGTCGGTGTTGTAAGAATGAGTCAGTGTGTAAGAGTGAGTCTGTAAAAGTGAGTCTGTGTAAGTGTGAGCTAGTGTGTAAGAGTGTCAGTGTGTAAGTGTGAGTGGATCATGTGGACACTCAAGACTTCCATGTAAACCAAAGGTGTCTAATTCGCCGGTCTCCGGAAGTCCCTGGCTGCCTCCTGCTGTTGTACGTTGGGAATGTATGTGGCACAATCTACCAATATTGTGTATTGGGTTAATTGGCTCATTATTATTTATACAGTTCCACCAAATTAAAGGGCTGTATTCATTCTCTAATTTTTTTCCCATTTGGTAGAACTGTAGTTCAGCAATTCCACAGACGAAGAGAGAAAACAGCGCTCCTTTTCAGGGTAAAAAAAAAAAAAACGACTTTCCCCTTTAAAAGACAGACAGAGATGTATAAATGGTCTCGTTATACGCATGCGCCATAAGTCAGTGTATTGCGCTCTCTGCAATTGCCCGACCTAATGGGCGTCTTAGATAAACGTCAATGGTCCCAGGGTTGTGGCACTTTACAGGGACTAAATACTTACCCTCAGGGGTCCTTCCCGTGTTCAATTACATTTCCCATTTCCCTCTGTCACTTTACGGACTGCGCAAATGGATTAAGCCGAATAAGGAACGTTTGGGATCTTTAAGACCAAATGAAGCAGTTTAGCAGCTAATCTGGATATTCTTCTTATTATTAATATGGTTATTACTGATATTGTTACTAATAATCTATCAATTCTGCAGCCTGGAAAGTTATTATGCTAAATACGAGGTCCTGACCAGGGACCAATAGCGGGACGTTCTGGATAATAAAACAACCATTTAAAGAAGGGGGAAGCGGTCTTGTTCTATTCTAGTGGGAGTCTGGGGGCTATACACCAAGCTATGTACAGTACATTACTGGATTTGTCTTGGAGCTGCCATACATCTTCCCTACCAAGTTGAAATCCGGTATCCATAGACTACAGTGAAGCGATTTGGTTCTTTTCATTGCGAAAAAAAAAAATCGGATTTTTGAAAATACAGAAAAATTCCGTGCGAATGAGAACGATTTACGGGGGGGGGGGGTGATTCTTACGTTAAAATCTCGCTGTCGATTTGTGGATACTTGAGGGTGTCAATTCCGGCACTGCGAAAATCTCTTGAGTCTTTATTAACCTCAAGATCCTCTGCCATTGCCCCTTAGACTAGGACCAGGATCATGTCATTCAGACCTAGTAGAGGGAACATACATGTGAAGATATACACGGTAATAGCTGGTTAACCCCTCGGGCTCTGAATCACACAGGGAGGGAACCTGTTCCGAGACTACAGGGAATTCTCCTACCCCTGTGTGTGCAAATGAGATCCCCCTTTTTTGTACGGCGTGTTTCTTTATGACCCACCAGGGATGGCATCTGTCTGCGGTTGATAGATTCTCGTAGTTAAACGGCAACGCGCGGCGCGATCACGGATAACGCCAAACTTCCTCTCAAGTTATGTAGATAATACAGGGAGATTTCTTGTTTTATGGACTATAAAAGTGCTGCTTTCTATGACAACCCGATATATTCGATTCATATTATTTATTAAATATTAGGATAGACGCCACGTTTATCCCCGGAGACCGTCCGTCTCCTCTCTGGAAAAAAGAAGTTGATATAATATCATGGAGTAACTATATCATGGCTAATTAGGAGACTCTCCTGGCGCTCTGTTGTCTCGCAACCTAAAACCTCCCTTAAGGCTCATACATGGACATCACGTGGGCGGCCGCGCCGCGACCGGTTCAACGCGGGCGTACTTACGGAGATAAAAGTTTTTATCGTTAAAAACGGTGCTAATTTTACCCACACCCAATCAGATGTTAGCTTTCAAATGTAAAATAACGTTCGTCTGTTTCGGACGACAAAGTGCCATTATCGGATGAAACCGGACACTATCATTAGAGAAAAATGGGACATAATGGGTTAAAGATACAGAGCTAATTAACTCATCAGTACCAGCGCCTATCTATATAATAATACATATAGGAACACAAAACATAATGGTGTTAAAGTTAGAGCAATTAACTCATTCAGTACCAATTAATCATTCAGTACCAGCGCCTATCTATATAATAATACATAGGACACACAGGACATAATGGGTTAAAGTTAGAGCTAATTAAGCTTCAGTCGTACCGTGCCTATCTTATATAATACATACGAACCACGGACATAATGGGTTAAAGATACAGAGCTAATTAACTCATTCAGTACCAGCGCCCTATCATATAATACTACATATATAATACTACACACAGGACATAATGGGTTAAAAGTTAGAGCTAATTAACTCATCAGTACCTGTGCCCTATCTATATAATACTACATATAGGAAACAGGAATAATGGGTTAAAAGAACAGAGCTAATTAACCATTCAGTACCTGTAATACTACATTTAGGACAACAGATTGATGAGGGTTTATAAGGTTTAAAGGTTCTGCTATGGGGACTATTAATAAAATTCTGTATTTTCTGGGAGTATTGTGTTAATCTATTTCTTTCTTTAAAGATCAAATTTTAATTGATTAGTAATAAATTCCCATTATACTAAACAGTTAAGTGTTTCTAGTATCTTCAAGGGTAAGTTGCTATAGCGAGAAATGTGGAATCTTTTTAGGTCTGGGAGTAACCAGCGTATGAAGCAATATGGCAGCTGGCTGGAATCACTATGGAGCAGAGTAAAGCGTCTGTGTGTGCAGAACCAATAGGTTGCATGTTGTTTTAGCGATAGGCAGAGAAGGGAACAATCCCAATAGTTCACAGTTCCATACAACCAGGTCTGGTTACCAACTCTGACCAGCCAATCGCCTGCGGACCCAGAATATTTGCGGAGTTGCCGCACTGATTGACACATTGAAAAGAATTTGTTTGGACGTCTCTGCGTGTTTGGTCCCATGGTCTGTGGCCGTTGCTAGCTGACGTTTCCATGGAAGGTTCGGTGATGATGAAATAGTAAAATTTTTCGTTCCTTCATGTTGGATTTGTTGTGGAATGGGAATGTTTGGGCTGATACAGAACAATGGCCCAGTCCAATAAATAATACTTTTGTCCCCGGAGATTCCAGTATAATAATGTTATATAGATAGACAGGGTTTATTTTAAACATTAACCATTTAGCCAAAGTGTGTGTGTGTATAGGGGGGTCATATACTTCCTCAAATGATCCCCCCCCCCCTCCGCATCCTGTGATGTCCATCTGCTGGTGTCCTGCATTTTGACAGGGACAGGATGCAGTGCTAGGCAATGGTTTCTAACAGCAACGGATAAGACAAAGGGTGATGGAAGGGCCGCAGGGGAGCTGAGAATCTTCCCATGTATCAGTGGCCTCATTTCACGCCCATTCCTGGGTATAAGACCCCTGATACTTCACTGGTTCGTGCGACATTCTCGGGCTTGCCTTTTGTTTTCCTCTGTTTTGCGTTGTCAACATTTTGGCGAACACAAGGTGCGTTCCCCACACAGGCTGGAACTGGTACTACAAGAATAAAAATCTATTTATGCAGCGTCGTGTATGGCATCTAATAGTGGAGGGATTTAAACACACAGAATCGGACATCGGGCAATAAACATTAGTAACATGCACCCTCTGGATCTTACAGGTGCGTATAAACTGGCAATAAATGGCGGCGACCCAGACTGCGTTCTACAAGCAGCTTTATACGGTGTCAGGCAGTAAAACGGGCCTGAGTTATTTCTTCGCTGTTTAAACAGTTTCCTGCAGACGATGCGGAGACGGGAGTGCTTTTTTTTCCCTTCTTTAATGGATTAATTAGAACGCCGAGGGAACCGATAGGTAGACGCAATGTCTCTAAATTTCACCGTATTTATTTTTGTTTTATTTTTTTTCTCTCGGGTGTTTTATTTGTACCGTAAAAAGCATGAGATCTTTACGAGAGATTCATCATAAAAGCAGCGTTTATTATAAACATGATTTAACCATCGCAATCAACAGGGTGATTATTATTGAATAACGCTGGGTGCATAACGAGGTTATCTTGGAGTAATGAACAGCCCGTATATATAGTCAGTTCCCTCTCTGCAGCTACAAACCGCTCCTATACAAACAGGTCTGTGTGACACTTGTCCTAAGGGTTAAAAAAAAAAGTTCTTTAATTGGGAACCCTAAGGGCTGGGCCACACTGTGCGTTTTTTTTTTGCGCCGCGTTGTAAAAAATCTCGAAAACGCCGGGCAACGCAAAAAAACGCACAGTTTTTCGGTGCGTTGTGATTGCGTTCTGCATTTTTAATCGCAATCGATCGAGTTACCTATACTTATTGAAGAAACGCCAACGCAAAAAATCGCACGTTTTTCGGTGCGTTGTGATTGCGTTCTGCATTTTAATCGCAATCGCATGCGTTTTCCTATACTTATGAAGAAATCGCAAAACGCAAAAAATCGCACGTTTTCGGTGTGCAGTTGTGATTGCGTTCTGCATTTTAATCGCAATCGCATGCGTTTTCCTATACTTATTTGAAGAAATCGCAAGCGCAAATGCAAAAAAATCGATGCATTTGCGTTTTGCGTTGTGCAGTGTGGCCGTGCCCTAAAAGTACAAGGGGGTATGACTGTGTTTACATCATTTATCCAGGGGTGATGGGCAGTTCATGCTGTAATCACCAGAAATAAGGAAATTAAAATGAATGAAGAATTGCGCTCGGTTTCCAGGTGCAACGTCCAATCCATTTACCAAGGTTTTACTTGGAATCTTAAGCGAAGTATTAGATGGTTAACATTATTATTAATATATATTGCAGAGAAGTCATTTCCTTATACATAACAATTCCTCTGTTCCAGTCCAGCGTGGTTCTTCCTTTTAATTAAGCTGATAGGAAATGTACAATAGCAGTAAGCGCTGCAGTTTTCGTGACAAACAGCGGGCAATTACTCCGAGCGTCTCTGGCACGGCCTGCGTGCAGGGAGTAAAGATTGTACATTTTGTTCGGAGCTCAAGAGCCAATATAAAACCCCAGTTATAAAGTTAATTACACTGCGTAACCGCACGCAATTTTCTGAAGAAATAATAGATCCGTTTTAGTAACGCGTCTGAACGATAAATTTCTCGGCGTAACCTTACGATTGTTTTTCTATTAATATAACAGATGAAAACAACTGCGAGAAAATAACGGAAACGAGGTTATGGTTTAAATGGCTAAACGCGTGGCTTTCCGGTTTGCATAAGAATACTCTTTACACTTCCCCTGAATCTCCCAGTGGGTAAGGCTGGGTACACATTGAGGGATTATTCGCTATTCGTAGCGAGCGCCCGTCGGGACAAATGTCGTCGGTTGCAGCAAATTCGGCAACAGACGGAAATCGTCGGGTCAGCCGAAAATATCTTTTGGTGTGTACCCAGCCTAAGGGGAATGTCAGAATGTTATGGAACATTTGTCCCATGATTGCAAGTGGGTTCCTGCCGCAGAAATAACAATATCGAATTATCACAAAAAAACGGGCAAGAGAAACTTTTTAAAATATTAAAGATTAAGAGGGAGATTCAATAAAGTTTTTATCATTAAAAATGGTGCTAATTTTGCCCCAACCAACCAGATCTTATGTAACATTTGAAAGATAACATCCGCGTTGGGGCAAAAATTAGCACCATTTTAATGATAAGAATTTATTGAATACCCTGTAAATATATTTTTAGCTCAATTAACTTTGAAAACAGAAAAAGCCATGTAGATTTCTAGATATAAATATATTATAGATATACACAGACATGCGTATAATACTTTATTTTTAATTTACAGTAGGGGGCACATATACAGTGAATAATGTAGGAAAGATCAAGTGTCACTTCCATCTCCTAGGATTATAAAGGTCCACGATTATAGCAATATGCTAGTGATGTACGTTGTGTTCCCTCTATGACATTAAATGAAATATTAAAGGAAAGTTATAGTAACAATATCTGCAGTTGCCCTTAACTCCAGACCCGGGGAGGAGATTTATGTTTGAATGTTGTTGGGTCACACAAACGATGTCAGGAAAAACAGCGATATTACGGTGACTTAAAGGAACACATAACCAATAGAGTCAAACATAGATCCCAGAATCCCCAGCTAACACTGAACTCAGGTTCACTGGAGACTAAATAAAAACGTGGGTGAACGTGGATGTATCAGTGATAAACTAGGCTGGGTACACAAAGCATCTGGGTCCAATACAGAACATGTGCTGGAGACAGAGGAAACAGTTTAACCCACTGCAATGTTAATAATGTAAATGTATCGAGTGAATCTTCCCCTTACATGGAAAAGAACTGTCTGTGCCCACCTACACAATTACCCAGTGGGTGACACGTCATAAATTCAACATGGCGCATATTCCAAAACTATATGAAATCCTGTCCGTTTTCTTTCCGAAACTGAAAGACTAGAAAACGCATCGCACAAGATAGCGCACTGAGCGCATTGTAAGGGCTCGTTCATAGAGCGTTTTACATCGCAGCAAAATGCAGTGCACGGAGCTGAATAGTGCGTTCACATTAAAGCGCTGCGATGTGGTGCGTTGCGTGCAGCATTTTGATGCGTTAACGCACAGCGTTGCCATTGAAAATAAAGACAATGGCAAACGCAATGTTCCCTGCGCTCAGGGTGTGAACGAGCCCCAACTCACGCAGAAAAAAAAAAGTGCTGCTCATGGTGCGTGCGTTTGCGTTTTGTATTGCGAATGGGCTGAGCACAGAGACAGAATTTTATTATTTTTATTTTTCTATAAAAACCAAAAGAGTGAATTTCCCCGTGTCCCAGCGACTGAATAAACCCGAGTCATCCCTGTGATAGGAACATCGTGCCGGAGACATATGTTCGCGTCCCTACACAACGTGTCGGCAGCCAGCAAGGACTGAAAGGCCGCGGTAGAAAGCAGTAATGGTAAGCTCGACAGCTGCGCGCAAATTCGCCTCTCCATACGAGGACGCAGGAATCACCCCGTGTGGGGTGGCGGCGCGGAGACAGGTGCAAAGGACTGTTATTTTTCAATCTTTATTTTTTTTTTTCTCTCCTTGGGAACGGAACGGCGTTCCGGTGGTGACAATTTCAGGTTAAAGTCGGTTCCAGCAGGTCGGCTTGTTGCCGTTCAGAACATGGTCGCCATACGGAGACATTTGTTATATCAAAGGAAAATAAAGGAAACATGGGGGGGGGCGAGAGGAATTCACTGTGGTAACAATAACTAATAACAGTCAATGTGGGGATTGGAGATTTCCAGAGGGAGGAGAGTGTAGTTCAACTACACATCGGACTCTTTACATACAGTCTTTGGCCTGATGTATTAAGTTGCCGGTGACCCAGTATTTTCATTTTAACTCCTTGTGGCGTGAAAGCCAAAACACGTTTAAACAGCCAATAAAGTGTCCGTTGGTGGATATTGGCGACCACCATTGTAAAATACGTATGGTATCTGTATTATACGCCGACATTGACAGGGCACGATACTGATATTCCACACTGTATCGGCCATAGATCCACAGTGTGGTCTTTACCGACTGGAAGGTCGGAAGTTACTGGCCTGTAGACTTTGACATTCAAGTAAGGCTGGCGGAGGCTGATGGGAATTGTAGTCGAATGAGCTCTTTGTAGTCCCAGTTCCGATACTAAATTTACTAGAGGATTAAAGATAGAAAAAAACTTTCAGGCCACTAGTGTGTTGAACTACACTTCCCAGCATTCTCAGTCTTGATTAGGGGTTTAGTTCCCAGTGATTTAATTAATACCAGGCGGATCTAGTTATGGGTCAATGTTCGCCGACTTCCCAATGGCTTTAAATAGCGATGGCGCCGGTCCAATGTGCCTGGCATGACATTAAAGTTCCTTTACATCAGATGGGTGGGAAAGGGACACAGTTGGGAATCTCAGGACCCACATTTTTCTGGTGCCCTTTTAACGGGAAAGACGTGAGACATTAGAACCTGTGAGGGTCCTCGGGGACACTGGGGGGGTTTCAGCCATTAAATAGACATCGAGATCAGCGCCACATTGTACAGGAATGAGCCCTTAGTACAAGGGGTTTAACTTAGACCGTGTGCAATTCTGTCTAGGGGACCCCCGGTTATTATTGGAGATGGGGGGTCCGTGTGTTTTTACTTTTGATTCTTCTGTTAGTAAGATTAAACAATACAGAGCTTAGAAGGGCCCCAAATGCCAACATTGCCTAGGGCCCCATACAGTCATTGGGGACAACAGATTAAATCCAGGGTATCCCTGAAGTGAAGTTCCCCTCCATGTATAATAGTCACACATCCCGTGGGATCCTTTAATAGCGTTATATTTTATTATTACATTTTATTATTATTATCTGTGGACGAATTTCCGCGTCTAGTGCTGGTTTCTCGCGACTTGATCCGGAGCGTCGAACCGTAAACAATGCGCGCTCACCGAAACAATCCAACCTCGGGGGCCCATTTACTAATGTGAGGGGGATTCATGAATTTCAGAAAATGTTTGGAGAGTGTAACAGATTTCTTAACGTATGCCATTGTTACGCGCGTCTCACGCTAAGACAATGACTGCGCTCCCCCGTGAATAGTAGCTAATGATTATGTCGAGGCCTCGTGGGAATGCTTTCTTTCGCTCCTTTCAGGCTCTCCGCGCCATTAAAAAACATCCCTTTGTAACGTCTCCCTGAGAACGGTTAATGGGAATCTCCGCAGGGTGTAGAATGAGACGCAGCCTTCCCTCCATTGTACTCTATACTCAGTACGTAGATTAAAGGATTTAAAAGGTCTCACACATATCAATCTGCATTAAAAGGTATCACATATAATAAACTCCCACATAAAAGGGGAAGTAAAGACAATATCGCACGGCACAGTTCGTATTGAAATAGAACAGTAAATTCCAATGATATGTTTAGCGAAGTTAAAGGTATTGTTAAAATAAAGGAATATTAAAGGGAAATTAATTTCAATGTGCTGATTTAAAACTTATATTTTTTGTTTTATTTATTTATTATTATTTGTTTTTCTTTATTTTCTGTCTGGCCCCTTCCTCTCCTTATGCCTTATTGGGCGATATTTATTAAAACATCGATATCGTTATCGCAAAAATAACGATCGTTATCGTAAAATAGCGTTCGTTATCGTAAAATACGATCGTATCGGTAAATAATGTCGATCGGTATTTTCGATAACGATCGTTATTTTGCGATAACGATATCGATGTTTTATAAATATCGCCCATTTGAGCACTACATTATATTTATAATATCCAGTTTGAATGTGATCATGTGACATGCTCTGCCCTGTCAGATTGAGGATTGATATTAGACATGACCGGATATTGTCAGCTGATTGGCCCAATGGTCACCAAAGAAGAAACGGGATTGGCTCTCCCAGTATCCCACTATGCCTCTTACTCTATTAGTGATCTATTATAGATGGGCGAGGTGGAAATTGTCACAGACATAATCTCTGGATCTGCTGCACATCTTTGAGGTTATTCGCTTTAATTATGGCCAATTTACCAATTCATCATTAGCTCTATCTCCAATGTAGCAGGATCCGACCCACCAAGTTTTACCCTCACACCATATTAATTACACATATGATGTCATAATTCTACATCCCATCCTGAGACGGCCAAAATCAGCCAATCGGAGAGAAGGAATCACATTTACTGCGCCCCGGTTTCATGGGGCCCTTACTATAAAGTCAGAAAAATAACCTTAGGGCCCAACTTTTAAAATAAGGAACCATTGATGGGACTCGGCGCCATGTTGGATGTGGCAAATGGGGGGGGGGGGTGACTCTCCTTTGGCTGCAGTTGGTGGTAAAAATGGCGAATGATTCCTCTTTTATCCTTAATTTTGGGAGTTTTTAAATCGCCGGAACGTGTAAACGGATTTGGGTTAATCCCAGGAGATCGTTTCCTTGACAAGACCGTCCTCTGTCTATTATCGCTCTGTCTATTCTACCACGGCAAAACCTTAGCTTACGGCCTGTCGGATTCGATTATTTTTGTCGGCGCAGTAGTGACCCCAATCGCCCTCCCCCATTCTTGTGTCGTTCCTTCTGTTTCCATTTTACAAGTCATCATCTTTTCATTCGCGCAATCAGCTTTTGACTTCCTGATTAAAGTGCCCGTCACCCAAGTGCGCCTCGCCCTTGCGCTCTCGCTCGCTCTTAATTTGTCCTCATGGTTCACAACAGAGAAATTTAACTGGTACAGCTGTTCCCGGTCCATGGTTTGGTTTTATCCTCAGTGTCTGTTTACAACAGAGTTTATTGTTCTTGGCTGCTGGAGTCAAGAGGGAATCACCAAGGCCGCTCCCAGCTACAGAAGGGAAATTATTCCCAGAATGCATAGGATTCCTGGCGGGTCGTCTGAGATTCAGATTGGAAGACAGTGAGAGTTTTTCACAGTCGCAGCGGTGACTGAGCCATCGGTTAAACTGATCTAAAATGAAAGGGAATTGATTCATGTGGGCGAAACAATGTCACCAAGTCACATTCAGTTAGTCCCTGTGACATGTCAGGACTGTGATCGGTGGTTTGGTTAGACCTGGGGAGTGAAGGAGACAAGGAAACAGAACAGGACCGGGGGGTCTCCAATCACTAGAATCAAAACGTTTTAACCAAAATCAACTTTAATATTCGTCACAAGGAACCGACAACTGGACGCAAACGCAAGGAGGGAAGATTTATCATTCAGGTGCTAAAGGTTCAATCCCAGGGTCTCAAATAAATGAAACAATCGGGGAATTATTATAGGATATTGGGTCCCTAGTGTTGGGGATTAATAAGGAATGGAGACTTCTGGGTAATTTCCATGGTAGGTAGCCCTAAGGAAATACTACACTCTGATGAATACAGAGCCAGTTACAGACCGTTTCAGCTTTAACTGGATCTATGAACAGACGCCACTAAGGAATAGTGTCTGAATGAGCGCTGGCATCACGGGGAAACAATGTATCAATATCTCTCATTTCACACACTAAAATCCAAATACATATTTACCCATATTACCCTGCAATCAGAATACAGAGATTGGATTGAATAGTATTGGAAAGTCTTTTGTGATGAGTGATTGGATAGGTGGATGACATGTGAATGTGATGGATAGTTTGGATAAGACTGGATGTGATTGAATAGTTTGGGATAAGCTGGGATGGTTGGATCAGTTGGGATAAGCCTGGATGTGTTGGATAGTTTTGGATAAGCTGGATGTGATTGGATAGTTTTGGATAAGCCTGGATGTGATTGGATAGTTGGGATAAGCCTGCGATGTGATGATAGTTTTGGATAGCTGGATGTGATGAGTTTGGATAAGCCTGGATGTGATTGGATAGTTTTTGGATAAGACTGGATGTGATTGGATAGTTTGCGGATAAGCTGGATGTGATGGATAGTTTTGGATAAGACTGGATGTGATTGGATAGTTGGGATAAGCCTGGATGTGATTGGATAGTTTGGATAAGGACTGGATGTTGATTGGATTGGATCTAGTTTGGGATAAGACTGGATGTGATTGGATAGTATTGGATAAGCTTGGATGTGATTGGATAGTTTGGATAAGCCTGGTGTGATTAGATAGTTTTGGATAAGCTGGATGGATTGGATAGTTTGGGATAAGCCTGGATGTGATTGGATAGTTTGGGATAAGCCTGGATGTGATTAGATAGTTTGGGATAAGCCTGGTGTGATTGGATAGTTTGGATGAGCCTGGATGTGATTGGATAGTTTGGGATAAGCCTGGATGTGATTTGGGATAGTTGGATAAAGCCGGATGTGATTGGATAGTTTGGAATAAGCCGGATGTGATTGGATAGTTTGGATAAGCCCTGGAGGTGATTGGATAGTTTGGATGAGCCTGGATGTGATTGGGATAGTTTGGATGAGCCTGGATGTGATGGATAGTATTGGATAAGTTGATGTGATGGATAGTTTTGGATAAGCCGGATGTGATGGATAGTTTTGGATAAGACGGAGGGATGTGATTGGATAGTTTGGATAAGCCTGGATGTGATTGGTGCTATCTATTGCCATTTTCAATCGTAACAAAAACAGATCCATCACAGGTTATAAAGGAAACTATATATAATATTTCTACTTTGTTTCCACCTTATATTGCATCTTACATGTTCTTAGTCCTTAAGCTAGTACACACCTAGCGATTTTCCCTGCCAGACGTTCGATACTTTCGAACGGTCGGCCAGGAGGAAGGACTGTCGGTCGCGGCAAAAGCAGCCGCGTCCGATAGTCACCGACCGATCGTGTGGTCCATAGAGGACGACCGATCGGACGAGGTTTTTCACCCTGTCGATGTCCTTTCGTCCGATTCGGACGAACGGTTCGATCGGACATGGGCACATTAGGTTCGATAATTCGGTTCGACGACGATACACTGAACTATCGGTCGATGGACCGAAATATCTAATCGTGTGTACCCAGCTTAAGTCTTAGGACAAACTGGATATTGGTCAGATCACAAACCTCTCATGATTTTTGCTTCCACCTTATACAGTTACAAAGACTCGTGGCCCCTTCCCCCCCCCCCCCCCCCCCACGTGCACGCCTGCGGTGACAGTTTAATGAACAATTATAGGGCAACTAGAGTAGAACAACCATAGTAATGTTCCTGGGGGTAGGGAATGAGGTCTCTCAGTATCCGGATCAGGGCATCCACCACCGGGATAGAGAGGAGGATTCAGAGCGGGCAGAGTAATAAAGGAAAGGTAGAGGGGGGATGAACTAAAACCTAACAGGGCTTTACTGTCTAACAGACGGAACAATCGACAACAATAGACCACAAACTTACCGTGCGTGTAAACCCAGTGTAAGGCAGTGGTGATCTACAATGTGCCATGGGAATAGTCCGACTAATAAAACTCTAATGGTTATTGTAAGAATGTGACCGATAAACAACCATTCACGCTCTAGATTAAAGGACACAAGATTGAGTCGCACATGACAAACAGGCATTTCGAATTGATCCCACGGGACAATTACTGGCCACTTGTTAATCTTGCGGGACAGCGCCATCTGTTAGGGTTCTTACAACAGTCAGGGACTTCCCTTAGGCCAAGATCTCAAAGCAGGCAGGGCTTCTGTAGAGGGACTGAGAAGAAGAACCAAGAAATGGTCAATGTGGAGAACCGTTAAAGACAATGTGTGGCAGGGCCACATTACCATTAGGCAGAGTGAAACATTGTCTCAGGCCGGCACCCCTGCACTGAGGAAGAAAGGAGCGGCAGACAGGCAGTAGTGGGAGAGGGAACCATTTTTCCTTGACCGGTTGAAGACTAAAAAGAATTTTCCCTAGTAACAGATATGATTTTGTTAAAATTATTTTGTTTGGTTGGGGTTAGCTTTAGTTAGTTGTTAGGCTAGGTTAGACCAGTTAGGTTGTTAAGGCCCTGTGAAAGAGTCTACCTTGACATGGTGGCAGCCTGGCAGGCTTTCAAATCTTTTGGCTAAAATCTTTAATACTACAGAAAGATGGCAAGTCTAATGTATATGTAACAGGTTGAACCATGGCCACCGAGAAAGTCACACCAATTTAAACAGCGTTGGTGCGCTTTTGCCGTGCCTGAAACAATCAAGGGTGGTATTTAAAAGTTTGACTCAGGCAGCAAAAACTCTAGAAGTGCCCCTGATGGTTGGCGAGGAATCTTAGGCGGCAAATGAAAACACATTGTGTAACTTCACAAATCAGAAGAGGCAAAGAGATCAGAATTGGCTGAAACTGTGGGACCTGGGAACACCCATCTACTGTCGGGAGGACCCTGTGGGACCTGGTACATCCATTCTACTGTCTGAAGAACTGAGGGACACCCAATACACCCATCTACTGTCTGGAGACCCGTGGGACAGGTACACCTATCATTGTCTGGAGAAATGTGGGAACCCGATACACCCATCTATCTGTCGGAGACCCTGGTGGGGACATGGTACACTCATCTACTGTCTGGAGACCTGTGGGACCTGTACAACCTATCTACTGTCTGGAGAACCTGTGGGGACCCAATAGGACCCATCTATTGGCTGGAGAACTGTGGGACCTGGTACACCCATCTACTGTCTGGAGAACCTGTGGGACCTGGTACACTCATTATGTCTGGAGAACTGTGGACCTGGTACACTCATCTACTGTCTGGAGAACCTGTGGGAACCTGGTACACCTATCTACTGTCTGGAGAAACCTGTGGGACCTGGCACACTCATCTACTGTCTGGGAAGAACATGTGGGACCTGGTACACCCAGTATTGTCTGGAAAACCTGTGAGACCTGGTACACCCATCTATGTCTGGACAAACCTGTGGGACCTGGTACACCCATCTATGTCTGGAGAACCTTGAGACCTGGCACACTCATCTATGTCTGGAGACCTGTGGGGCCTGGTACACCTATCACTGTCTGGAGAACCTATGGGACCTGATACACCCATCTACTGTCTGGAGAACTGTGGAGACCTGGCACACTCATCTACTGTCTGGAGAACATGGTGGGACCTGGTACACCCATCTATTGTCTGGAGAACCTGTGGGACCTGATACACCCATCTACTGTCTGGAGAAACTGTGAGACCAGGTACACCCATCTACTGTCTGGAGAACCTGTGGGAACTGATACACCCATCTACTGTCTGGAGAACCATGTAGACCTGGCACACTCATCTACTGTCTGGAGAACATGTGGGACCGGTACACCCATCTATTGTCTGGAGAACCTGTGGACCTGGTAACCCATCTATTGTCTGGAGACCTGGGACTGGTACACCCATCATTGTCTAGAGACCCTGTGGGACCTGGTCACACCATCTATTGTCTGGAGACTCTGTGGACCTGGTACACCCATCTACTGTCTGAGAACCTGTGGGGACCTGATTACATCATCTACTGTCTGGAGAACCTGGGGACTGGTACACCTCATCTACTGTCTGGGAGAAACCTGTGGGACCTGGTTACACCCATCTATTGTCTGGAGACCCTGTGGGACCTGATACACCCATCTACTGTCTGGAGATCCTGTGAGACATGGTACACTCATCTACTGTCTGGAGAACCTGTGGGACCTGGTACACCCATCTATGTCTGGAGACCTGTGGGACTGGTAACTATCTATGTCTGGAGAACCTGTGGGACCTGGTACACCCATCTATTGTCTGGAGACCCTGTGGGGAACCTGGTACACTCATCTACTGTCTGGAGAACCTGTGGGACCTGGTACCACCTATCTATTGTCTGGAGGACCCTGTGGGACCTGGTACACCCATCTACTGTCTGGAGAACCTGTGGGACCTGGTACACTCATCTACTGTCTGGAGACCCTGTGGGACCTGGTACACCTATCTTACTGTCTGGAGAACACTGTGGGACCTGGTACACCCATCTACTGTCTGGAGAACCTGGGGGACCTGGTACACCCATCTACTGTCTGGAGACCTGTGGGACCTGGTACAACCTATCTACGTCTGGAGAACCTGTGGGACCTGGTACACCTATTACTGTCTGGAGACCTGTGGGACCTGGTACAACCTATCTACTGTCTGGGAACTGTGGGACCTGGTACACCTATCTACTGTCTGGAGAACCTGTGGGACCTGATACACCCATCTACTGTTGGAGACACTGTGGGACCGTACACCTATTCGTCTGGAACTGTGGACTGGTACACCCATCTACTGTCTGGAGACCATGTGGGACCTGGTACACACCATCTACTGTCTGGAGACCCTGTGGGACCTGGTACACCCATCTATGTCTGGAGAACCATGTGGGACCTGGCACACTTATCTTACTGTCTGGAGACCATGTGGGGGGCTTGCACACCCAACTAGGTCTGGAGAACCTGTGGTGCCTTGCACACCCACCTACTGTCTGGAAACCTGTGGGGCCTTGCACACCCACCTACTGTCTGGAGATCCTGTGGGACCTGGTACACCCATCTACTGTCTGGAGAACCTGTGGGGCCTTGCACACCACCTACGTCTGAAGAACCTGTGGGGCATTGCACACCCCTACTGTTGGAGAAACTGTGGGGCCTTGCACACCACCTACTGCTGGAGATCCTGTGGGACCTGGTACACCCATCTACTGTCTGGGGAGACCCTGTGGGACTGATACACCCATCTATGTATGGGAGACCTGGGGACGATCAGTAACACCCCATCTACTGTCTGGAAGACCTGTGGGACCTGACACCCACCTACTGTCTGGAGACCCTGTGGGACCTGATACACCCATCTACTGTCTGGAGACCCTGTGGGACCTGATTATCACCCACCATTGTCTGTAGAACCTGTGGGACCTGATAACACCCATCTACTGTCTGGAGACCCTGTGGGGACCTGATACACCCCACCTATTGTCTGGAGACCCTGTGGGACCGATACACCCATACTGTCTGGAGGACCCTGTGGGACCTGATACACCCACCTATTGTCTGGAGACCCTGTGGACCTGATACCACCATCTACTGTCTGTAGACCCTGTGAGAACCTGGTACACTCATCATGTCTGGAGACCCTGTGGGACCTGATACACCCACCTATTATCTGGAGGACCTGTGGGACCTGATACACCCATCTACTGTCTGGAGACCCTGTGGGACATGATACACCCTATTGTCTGGAGACCCTGTGGGACCTGATACACCCACTATTGTCTGGAGACCCTGTGGGACTGATACACCCATCTAATGTCTGGAGACCCTGTGGGGACTGATACACCAACTCTATTGTCTGGAGACCTGTGGGACATGATACACCATCTACTGTCTGGAGACCCTGTGGGACCTGATACCACCATCTATTGTCTGGAGAACCTGTGGGACCTGATACACCCATCTACTGTCTGGAGACCCTGTGGGACCTGATACACCATCTATTGTCTGGAGACTGTGGGACCTGATACACCCATCACTGTCGGAGACCCTGTGGGACCTGATACACCCATCTACTGTCTGGGACCCTGTGGGACCTGATACACCCATCTATTGTCTGGAGACCCTGTGGGACCATGATACAACCATCTACTGTCTGGAGACCACTGTGGGACCTGATACCCCATCTGTGTCTGGAGACCTGTGGGCCTGATACACCCATCTATTGTCTGGAGACCCTGTGGGACCTGATACACCCACCTATTGTCTGGAGGACCTGTGGGACCTGATACACCCCTTTACTGTCTGGAGACCCTGTGGGACCTGATACACCCATCTACTGTCTGGAGACCCTGTGGGACCTGATACACCCACTATTGTCTGGAGACCCTGGGGACATGATACACCCATCTAGTCTGGAGACCCTGTGGGACCTGTACACCCATCTACTGTCTGGAGACCCTGTGGGACCTGATAAACCCATACTGTCTGGAGACCCTGTGGGACCTGATACACCCACCTAATGTCTGGAGACCCTGTGGGACCTGATACACCCCACCTATTGTCGTGGAGACCTGTGGGACCTGATACACCCACCTATTGTCTGGAGACCCTGTGGGCCTGATACACCATCTACTGTCTGGAGGACCCTGTGGGACCTGATACACCCACCTATTGTCTGGAGACCCTGTGGGACCTGATACACCCATCTACTGATAACTCTTGGGAGCCAGCAAGAGGGAGGAGCAAGACTGATACTACAACGTGCGCGTCTTGTTTGGGTAAATTAAAACCTAACCCATGGACATAGCAGACTGCGTAGTATTAGGAGGGTTGGGGGGGTTTGCAACTGGTATATTTTACACAACTGCCTAAAACTTTGGCACATTATTGTAGATTTTCTTCAAGGCAACACAAAACTAGAAATATTAACAAAGTTCAGATGTGTTCATAGTTTTATATGACATCACACAGCATGCATCATCGACTAATATCCTGCATTATCACACACACATATAGATGTGAAAGCCCAGTATCCTTGATTTCTAATATTTAGATTGCGGGGGAGAACATTAACAGGGAGATTCAACAAAAGTTCTTATTATTAAAAATGGTGCAATTTTGCGCCCAACCATCAGATCTATTTTAACATTTGAAAGCTAACATCGGATTGGTTGGGGCAAAATTGCACCATTTAAGCGATAAGAACTTTATTGAATAACCCTGATAGTGTCTAAAGGGATCGTTAGAATGAAAATATTATTATTTTTACTGTTCCGCGTTGAAACCAGATTGACGAGTGTGTGTGAAATCTTCCAGTTTCTTGCAGTTCATTTTCAGATGGAGATATCTCATCGCACAACAAGCCAACCAATTACTCCAGAAAATGAAAACAAAAAAGCCCTAAATTGAGTTTTACTTTCTTATTCTTTACATTATTTCCGCCATATGGTGTTAGCATGGCGTGCGCTCGCTAGATAAACCTTGTCAGTTCCCCCGAAGGAAGAGCGTTTTAAGGATTAATAGGATAGATTTTCAGGGCAAGCTAGAAAGACAGAAATGGAGGCACTCAGATCAACACGCTGATGGGAGAGAGGAGGAAAATACGTGATTATAATGTAAGGAAATTCAGTGTGCAATTACAGGAGGCGCAGCGAAACGAGGAACTAGAATGCATCATTCTGATTATTGCCACGTACAATAGTTTGTAACGGCGAAGCCTCCCAGCACTCAGGGTCACTTAGAGAGAAAAGGGAAACATTACACGGCCACTTTTTCTAAACTTTACCCCAGCTATTCTATTAAAGAATGCGCGCAGGTGAGAGCTGATGCTGTATATAATTTATCCGTCATTAGGATCAAATTGATTCGCCTTACATCGAGCTTTTATGTCATTAACGAACCCTTCAACTTATATCTCGATTAAATAGAAGCCTCGCTCTGTGTGATTAACCGCAATATGGAACAATAACGTCAAGCTATAGGGGGGTTATAATTCCTTCGCTGTCCATTTTATTAAAGGGTCTTTCTAGCTTCGGGGATGGGGGTCTTAAATTGACTTTTCCAGAGCCGTCACAATGATATTTACAGTTCCAGGGTTCCGAATCACACTTTTTATTATTTTTTTGTGCACGAAATGACACAAGTTCCATATTCCAACGAAATAATTCTACACTTTACACACCAGCACGTTTTATATATATAATAGTTTTTATTTTCTAGCAGAGGCCGATTAGGGCCTAAAACACTGACGACTGGATAGAAATCGTGTAGCTGTCATCCTGCCAACGTCTAAACATTATAATTAACCCCATTCCCCCTGCTTGTCACCTCTGAAGACAGTCAAATATTAGGTGGTGCCTCTCTGAAGACATAATAGAACTTTTCTGTACAAGGTGTTGGGATAATGTATACCTTGGCAAGGAGGTCAGGAACGACACAGAGCAGGCAGTATGGCGTTCGCGAGGAGAAAAGAAACAGCCAACAATTACACACTGAGATAGTTTAAGGCAGGTGCACAATTACACAACATGGCAGCACCCTCCATGAAAGCGTTTAATCTGAGGAAAACAAGATTATATTACAGTCTTCTGTCGAGATGGGGGCTATTACAGGGACTTCTGAAGAAATTATAGATTTTTATCATTTACAGTAATTATTGAATGGTTTTCATTGATTTTCTACCCTGTCAAGCAATTTTGATCATGGGAAGAGCGTGACATCATAGCGTGACATCATAGCGTGACATCATAGTGTGACATCAGCACAGTGGAATGTTGAAGCCAATCAGGGCAGAGAGTGATCCTCACCACGTGAAAATTTAAAAAGAAATAAGCAAATCTGAACAATTCCATTGATTCAATTCTGTAGGTTTAATGGTTTAAATTAGAAGGTAAAGTCAGTGAAGGTGGAAATGACCAGAAATGGTTAAATTACACCCATACCCAGTGCAATCTGGTGCAGCCGTGCGTCCAGGTGCAATCCCACCCACGGGTGCTGGCAGATTTGTGTTTTCAAGGCTCCCCCTCCCTTGGACTTAAGGAGAATTACTCATTGCCCAAAGTTTCTATATAAAAGCGGCATTGTTCTGTATAGAATATTCCATTATTCCATTGGCGGACAATTGATTATTCATTCTGGTTTTAATACCTGCACCTGAGCTAGAGTTCGAAAAAAAGCTGCTTCTGTTTAATACCGGAATCCGGTTCACAGAGGGTTAAATGAATGTTTAAAGAGCCATTTACAAACTATTTAAAATGGTCAATCACTGTGATCCAAGATGTTTATATTAAAGGGCTACACTGCTCTATTGTGACGCGGGGGTAACCATCCTGCAATGGCCGCCCTAGGGGACGCCTGAGATGGAGGTTAGGATGTGGATATGAAATACGTTGAATATTTTGCTGCGGATAATAAAAGAGATTTCTCAAAACAAATCCGCACCATTGTTACTGCTAATTTGGATGTTATCCCCGACGCGCCACTGGGGAGTTAAATGCGGTTTCGTCTCTTATTTTAACCGTCCTTCTGGACGATTCTGCAAGTAGCAATGCGCGGAGCTGGAAGCAGTAATTACCGACTGTAAATAGTAATTGTCGAATCGTTATTCCTGTAACATTGCGCGACGCGTGCGATCGGCTTGTGCTTTCCGTAACTATGTAATTACGGATCTAAGATGCACCGGGAAATGAGATACATGACAACCCACCTCCCTTTATAGTTTCATAGAGGAGACGAGAGGGGGGAAATCTACATTTATCTCTTAATTCAATTACAGGCTGGGCGTCCGTATGTACGCACGTAATAATCAACCAGGGAACTCTGGAAAATCCTACAGGAGCGAGGCCTGATCCCTAAACCTGAAAAGTTTGATCTTTGCCCATTAACCCCCAACGCTTTCCCTCGCGACAACCAAACCCATCCCTGTGGGTTCATTTATGTTGTGTATTTTTGGGGTCAAGTTAAAGTAAATAAGTGCCATGGCCGTCAATTCACAAAATCCAATCAGATCCTAGCTTTTACTGGTCTGCTGCAGTTAAATAAATCCAATTGGTTACTGCAGATTATGATTATGTAGTATGAATGTATGAATGTATGTATGTATGTATTTTTGAATGTATGTATGTATGTATGAATGTATGTATGATGTGTGTATGATGTACGTATGAATGTATGTATGTGTGTATGAATGTGTGAATGATGTTGATGAATGTAGTATGTATGTAGTATGAAGTATGTATGTATGTATGTATGTATGTATGTTATGTATGTATGATGTATGAATGTATGTATGAATGTGATGAATGTATGAATGTATGAATGTATGAATGTATGAATGTATGAATGTATGTATGAATTTATTTATGTATGTATGAATGTAGGAATGTTATGTATGAATGTATGAATGTATGTATGTATTATGTATGAATGTATGTATGAATGTATGTATGTAAGAATGAATGAATGTATGTATGAATGTATTTATGTATGTATGAATGTATGAATGTATGTATGTTTAAATGTATGAATGTATGTATGTATGTGATGTATGAATGTATGTATGAATGTATGAATGAGTATGTATGTATGAATGTATGTATGAATGTATTATGTATGTATGAATGTATGAATGAATGTATGTATGTAGAATGTATGAATTGATGTATTATGTATGTATGAATGTATGTATGTATGTATGGAATGTATGAATGAATGTATGTATGTATGAATGTATGAATGAATGTATGTATGAATGTATGTATGAATGTATGAATGTATGATGTATGTATAATGTATGAATGAATGTATGTATGTATGTATGGAAGTTGTAGAGTTGAATGAATGATTATGTATGAATGTATTTATGAATTATGAATGTATGTATGTATGTATGTATGAATGTATGTAGAGTATGTAGTTATGTTGTATGTATGAACGTATGTATAAACGTATGTATGTATGAATGTATGTATGTATGTATGTATGTATGTTTGTTTCTATATATGTATTTATGTATGTATGTATGAATGTATGTATGTATGTATGTATGTATGTATGTATGTATGAATGTAGTATTGTATGATAGTTTATTTATAAAGTGCCCTTGGGGACGCAGCGCTGTACAGTAACGAAATGCAATAAAGTCATACAAGGGGGATAAATACATTGATAGTTCAGTACATAAATATATACTTATATAAATAGAAGTGCTAGAGCTTTGCCACAAGAAGAAAGGAGGTCCCTGCCCCATAGAGCTTGCAATCTAGTTAATGGATAATAGATTGTTTTCTGCTTTGTGTCTACATGATTGGCGTTCGATGTTTCTGCTAAATAAGAAGACGTTTATATTGCCAATTCCCAATAAAATTCCAAACCTTGGTGCGCTGGTGACGTCAACTCTTCCCCATAAGATCAAAATCATTTCCGAGTCTCGTGTCGAATCGCCCAGCGTCCCTGTGATTGGTAATTGGATCAATAAAAAAGTCAAGGTTGGGTGTTAAGGGCCATTACTCCTTTCGCTGCTTTTTACCAGTATTGCTAATGCGAAAATATTGACCTCGTCCATCTGAATTGGAAGGAGCCCAAATATCCTCCAGAGTCTATAAACTATAACGTTCTGATTGAACAAAATTCAATTTAGTCTGGATGATAATTCATTAGGAAAGGGGAAGTAATGGTCAAATGGGTGATACCAAAACCATAAATCACAAACAGATACAGGGACTGGACGTGAGGGAGAAATTAAAGAGATAGACAGACAGAAGAACAGACAGGACGATACAGATAGATAGATAGATAGATAGAATAGATAGATAATAGATAGATAGATAGATAGATAGATAGATAGATAGATGATAGAATAGATAGATAGATAGATAATAGATAGCAGAGTTAGATAGATAGATAGATAGATCAGTATGAAATAGATAGAAGAGTAGAGATAGATAGATAGATAGATAGATAATAGATAGATAGATAGATAGATAGATAAGATAGATGATAGATAGTATGAGTAGATAGAGAGATGAGATAGATAGATAATAGATGATAGATAGGATGAATAGATAGATAGATAGATAGATAGATAGAGTGATGATAGATAGATATGATAGAGATAGATAGATAGATAGATAGTAGATAGTAGCAGATAGATGATAGATAGATAGATGATGAGATAGATAGATAGATAGATGAGTAGATAGTAGTGATGATAGATAGATAGATAGATAGATAGATAGATAGATAGATAGATAGATTAGATGAAGAGATAGATAGATAGATAGATAGATAGATAGATAGATAGATGATAGATAGAGAGATAGATGATAGATAGGATAGATAGATAGATAGATAGATAGATAGATAGATAGCTGATAGATAGATAGATAGAGAGATGTAGGATAGATAGATAGATAGATAGATAGATAGATAGATGATAGATGATAGAAGATAGATAGTGATGAGATAGAAGATGATAGATAGATAGATGATAGATAGATAGATAGATAGATAGATAGATAGATAGATAGATAGATGATTGATAGATAGATAGATAGATAGATAGATAGATAGATGATAGATAGATAGATAGGTAGATAGATAGATGATAGATAGATAGATAGATAGATAGATAGATAGATGATAGATAGATAGATAGATAGATAGAAGAAGAAAGATAGATTGATTGATTGATTGATTGATTGATAGATAGATAGATAGATGATAGATAGATAGATAGATAGATAGACTGATGATAGATAGATAGATAGATGGTAGATAGATAGATAGATAGATAGATAGATAGATAGATAGATAGATATATAGATAGATAGATAGATAAATGATAGATAGATAGATAGATAGATAGATGATAGATAGATGATAGATAGATAGATAGATAGATAGATAGATAGATAATAGATAGATAGAAGATAGATGATAGATACATAGATAGATAGATGATAGATAGATAGATAGCAGAGATAGATAGATAGATAGAGATAGATAGATAGATAGATAGATAGATAGATAGATACATGATAGATAGATAATAGATAGATAGATAGATGGATAGATAGATGATAGATAGATAGATAGATAGATAGATAGATAGATAGATAGATAGATAGATAGATAGATGATAGATAGATATAGATAGATAGATAGATAGATAATAGATAGATAGAAGAGAGGATGTACATAGATAGATAGATGATAGATAGATTAGATAGATAGATAGATAGATAGATAGATAGATAGATAGATAGCAGAGATAGATAGATAGATAGATAGATAGATAGATATAGATAGATAGAAGATAGATGATGATACATAGATAGATAATGATAGATAGATAGATAGATAGCAGAGATAGATAGATAGATAGATGATAGATAGATAGATAGATAGATAGATAGATAGATAGATAGATAGATACATGATAGATAGATAATAGATAGATAGATAGATGGATAGATAGATGATAGATAGAAGATAGATAGATAGATAGATGATAGATAGATGATAGATAGATAGATAGATAGATAATAGATAGATAGAAGATAGATGATAGATACATAGATAGATAGATGATAGATAGATAGATAGATAGATAGATAGATAGATAGATAGATAGATAGCAGAGATAGATAGATAGATAGATAGATAGATGATAGATAGATAGATAGATAGATACATGATAGATAGATAATAGATAGATAGATAGATGGATAGATAGATGATAGATAGATAGATAGATAGATAGATAGATAGATAGATAGATAGATAGATAGATGATACATTTTATATAACTTTAGTGGGCAATGTGTATAAATAATAGAGGGAGGGGATGTTTGTATGTGATTACTTCAGACCCCAGTGGCTTTGCTGCTAGAGGGCGTAATCCCAGGCACTAACCTGCCTTACAATGGGTCTATTGTACAGGGAAGGTAGTTTACTTTAAAGCCCCCGAGGTCAGGGGCTCATATCCTGACAAACCATCAATCACACAACACACAGATAAACCCCCCAATGCAATTAAAACGCCTTAAAATAAACTTCAGCTTCAAAAAGTAAATGGCCCAATGTTCCTTAATTCCTCCACTAGGAAATGTGAATTGTGATAATGTTAACCAGGTCGTCACTTTGGGGGATGCTGGGAAATGTTAGTCGGTATAGCTGGTTCGACTCTATGAATAAAAAAACCCAGAAATAACGGGAATTCCCACCCCCAGTCTCCACTTTACTGGGATTTTATTTCATTTTCTGTGCAAAGGTCTCCGATAAATTGGAACCAGCTGGTGGTTGGTGATTCGGTAGCACCAGAGCCCTCCGGCATTCACATGACGTCCTCGCGGAAAAAATAGATCATTATGTGCCACATACATTTAAAAAAAGAACAAATTCGCCTGAAATTTCAATAAACAGAGATCCGTCCACGCGACTCTGTTTTAGGAAAATGAAGAGATAGGACTGGTCGTTCTAGAGTGCGTGTGTAGAGCGAGGGTCGGATAGTGAGTGAGGTGTAGAGTCTGGAGGTCTAGTGAGCTGTAGGTAGCTGGTCGTCGCGGTGAGGTAGAGCTGGTCTAGTGGAGTGTATGAGTGGTCAGTGAGTGTAGAGTGGTCTAGTGAGTGTAGGCTGGTCTTATAGTGAGTGTAGAGCTGGTCTAGTGAGTGTAGAGCTGGTCATAGTGAGTGTAGAGTGGTCTATATGAGTGTGAGCTGTCTAGTGAGTGTAGAGCTGGTCTAGTGAGTGTAGAGCTGGTCTAGTGAGTGTAGTGCTGGTCTAGTGAGTGTAG
>CM033471.1:6131104-6159179 GCA_019447015.1 Hymenochirus boettgeri | reverse complement strand
TTAGATTGTGCATTGTAAGTGTGATCAGTGTTAAGATTGTGAGTCAGTGTGTAAGGAATGTGAAGTCAGATGTAGTGTGTAAGAGTGAGTCAGTTTGTAAAGGGAGTCAAGTGTGTAAGACTGGTCAGTGGGTAGAGTGAGTCTGTGTAAGAGTGTGAGCTAGTGTGGTAAGACTGAGTCAGTAAGAGTGTGAGTCGTGTTGTGTAAGAAGATGAGTCAGTGTGTAAGAGTGAGTCTGTAAAAGTGAGTTCTGTGTAAGTGTGAGCTAGTGTGTAAGAGTGTCAGTGTGTAAGTGTGAGTGGACACTGTGGACACTCAAGACTTCCATGTAAACCAAAGGTGGTCTAATTCGCCGGTCTCCGGAAGTCCCTGGCTGCCTCCTGCTGTTGTTACTGTTGAGGAATGTATGTGGCACAATCTACACAATATTGTGTATTGGGTTAATTGGCTCATATTATTTATACAGTTCCACCAAATTAAAGGGCTGTATTCATTCTCTAATTTTTTTCCCATTTGGTAGAACTGTAGTTCAGCAATTCCACAGACGAAGAGAGAAACAGTGCTCCTTTTCAGTGGTAAAAAAAAAAAAACGACTTTCCCCTTTAAAAGGACAGACAGAGATGTATAAATGGTCTCGTTATACGTCATGCGCCATAAGTCAGTGTATTGCGCTCTCTGCAATCTGCCCGACCTAATGGGCGCTCTGTAGATAAACGTCAAGGTCCAGGGTTGGGCACTTTTACAGGGACTAAATACTACCCTCAGGGGTCCTTCCCGTGTTCAATTACATTTCCCATTCCCTCTGTCACTTTACGGACTGGCCAAATGGGATTTAACCGAATAAGGAACGTTTGGGATCTTTAAGACCAAATGAAGCAGTTTAGCGCTAATCTGGATATTCTTCTTATTATTAATTGGTTATTACTGATATTGTTATAATAATCTATTCAATTCTGCAGCCTGGAAAGTTATTATGCTAAATACGAGGTCCTGGACCAGGGACCAATAGTCGGGACGTTCTGGATAATAAAACAACCATTTTTAAAGAAGGAGGGAAGCGGTCTTGTTCTATATCTAGTGGGAGTCTGGGGGTATACACCAAGCTATGTACAGTTACATTACTGGATTTGTCTTGGAGCTGCATACATTTTTCCCTACCAAGTTGGAAATCCGGATCCATAGACTACAGTGAAGCAGATTTGGTTCTCTTTCATTGCGAAAGAATAAAAATCGGAATTTTTGAAAATACAGAAAATATTCCGTGCGATGAGAACGATTTACGGGGGGGGGGGGTGATTTCTACGTTAAAATCTCGCTGTCGATTTGTAGGATACTTGAGGGTGTCCAATTCCGGTCACTGCGAAACAATCTCTTGAGTCTTTATTAAACCTCAAGATCCTCTGCTCATTGCCCTTAGACTAGGACCAGGATCATGTCATTCAGACACTAGTAGAGGGAAACATACATGTGATACTAATACACGGTAATAGCAGGTTAACCCCTCGGGCTCTGAATCACACAGGGAGGGAACCTGTTCGAGACTAGGAATTCCAATCCCCCCTGTGTGTGAAATGAGATCCCCCTATTTTGTACGGCGTGTTCTTTATGACCCCAGGGAGGCAATCTGTTCGGTGATTAGATTCTCGTAGTTAAACGGCAACGCGCGGCGCGATCACGGATAACGCCAAACTTCTCTCTAGTTATGTAGATAATACAGGGAGATTCTTTAGTTTTATGGACTATAAAGTGCTGCTTTCTATGACAACCCGATATATTCGTATCTATATTATTTATTAAATATACGTTATAGACGCCACGTTTATCCCTCGGAGACCGTCCGTCTCCTCTCTGTAAAAAAGAAGTTGATATAATATCATGGAGTAACTTATATCATCGGCTAATTAGGAGACTCTCCTGGCGCTCTGTTGTCTCGAACTAAAACCTCCCTTAAGGCTCATACAGGAATCACGTGGGGCGACCCGCGCGCGTTACTAACGGAGATAAAAGTTCTTATCGTTAAAAACGGTGCTAATTTTACCCCAACCAATCAGATGTTAGCTTTCAAATGTAAAAAACGTTCGTCTGTTTCGGACGACAAAGTGCCATATCGGATGAAACGGACACTATCAATATAGAAAAATGGGACATCAAGGGTTAAAGATACAGAGCTAATTAACTCATTCAGTACCAGCGCCTATCTATATAATAATACATATAGGAACACAAAACATAATGGGTTAAGTTAGAGCTAATTAACTCTTCAGTACCAATTAATCATTCAGTACCAGCGCCTATCTATATATAAACTAGGAACACAGGACAATAATGGGTTAAAGTTAGAGCTAATAACTCAGTCCAGTACATGTGCCTATCTATATAATTACTACATATAGAAACACGGACATAATGGGTTAAAGATACAGAGCTAATTTAACTCATTCAGTACCAGCGCCTATCTATATAATACTACATATATAATACTACACCAGGACATAATGGGTTAAAGTTAGAGCTAATTAACTCATCAGTACCTGTGCCCTATCTATATAATACTACATATAGGAAACAGGACATAATGGGTTAAGATACAGAGCTAATTAACCATTCAGTACCTGTAATACTACATTTAGGACAACAGATTGATGAGGGTTTATAAAGGTTTAAAGGGTCCGTGCTAATTAAAGGGATATTAATAAAATTCTGTATTTTCTGTGAGTATTGTGTTAATCTATTTCTTTCTTTTAAAGATCAAATTCTAATTTGATTATAAATAAATTCCCATTATACTAAAACAGTAAGTGTTTCTAGTTACTTCAAGGGTAAGTTGCTATAGCGAGAAATGTGGAATCTTTTTAGGTCTGGGAGTAACCAGCGTATGAAGCAATATGGCAGGCGCTGCTGGAATCACATGGAGCAGATGTAAAGCTCTGGTGCAGAACCAATAGGTTAATGTTGTTTTAGCGATAGGCAGAGAAGGGAACAATCCAATAGTCACAGTTCCATACAAGGTCCATGGTTTACCAACTCGACCCAGCAATCGCCTGGACCAAGAATATCTTGCGGAGTTGCCGCACTGATTGACACCATTGAAAAGAATTGTGTTGGGACGTCCTGAGTGTTTGTCCATGGTCTGTGGCCGTTGCTAGCTGACGTTTCCATGGAAGGTTTCGGTGAAATAGTAAAAATATTTTCCAGTTTCGTTCCATGTTGATTTGGTTGGGAATGGGAATGTTTGGGCTGATACAGACAATGGCCCAGTACAATAAAACATTTTGTCCCCGGAGATTCCAGTATAATAATGTTATATAGATAGCAGGGTTTATTTAAACATTAACCATTCGTAGCCAAAGTGTGTGTGTGTATAGGGGGGTCATATACTTCCTCAAATGATCCCCCCCCTCCGCATCCTGTGATGTCCATTGCTGGTGTCCTGCATTTTGACAGGGACCCAGGATGCAGTGCTAGGCAATGGTTTCTAACAGCAACAGGATAAAGACAAAGGGTGATGGAAGGAGCGCAGGGGAGCCCTGAGAATTTCCCATGTAACATGGCCCTTCTCACTTTACAGTTGCCCATTCCTGGGATATACTTTGATCCAATGAATCTTTTCATTTTTGGGCTGGGTCAGTGGTGGCGCCGTTTTGGTTTCCAACCTTTTGGACAAGTGGCGTTTCCCCACACAGGCTGGAACTGGTACTACAAATGAAAACACTATTTATGCAGCGTCGTGTATGGCCATCTAATAGTGAGGGATTTAAACACAAGAATCCGGACATCGGGCATAAACATTAGTACATGCACCCTCTAGGGATCTTAAGGGCGTATAAACTTGGCAATAAATGGCGGCGACCCAGACTGCGTTCTAAAGCAGCTTTATACGGTGTCAGGCAGTAAAACGGGACCTGAGTTATTTCTCTCGCTTGTTTATTAAACAGTTTCACTGTCAGACGATGCGGAGACGGGAGGTTTCTTTTTCCCCTTCTTTAATGGATTATATTAGAACGCCGAGGGAACCGATAGGTAGACGCAAGTTCCTTAAATTTCACCGTATTTATTTTGTTTATTTTTTTTCTTCCGGGTGTTTTATTTGTCTACGTAAAACGCCTGAGATATTTACGAGAGATTCATCATAAAAGCAGCGTTTATTATAAACATGATTTAACCATCGCAAACTTACAGGGTGATTATTATTGAATAACGCTGGGTGCATAACGAGGTTATCTTCGGAGTAATGAACAGCCCGTATATTAGTCCAGTTCCCTCTCTGCAGCTACAAACCGCTCCTATACAACAGGTCTGTGTGACACTTGTCCTAAGGGTTAAAAAAAAAAGTTCTTTAATTGGGAACCCTAAGGGCTGGGCCACCACTGCTGCGTTTTTTTTTTTTTTTTTGCGCTCGCGTTTGTTAAAAAATCATCGAAAAGGCGCGGCAACGCAAAAAAATCGCAGTTTTTCGGTGCGTTGTGATTGCGTTCTGCATTTTTAATCGCAATCGCATGCGTTTTCCATACTTATTGAAGAAATCGCAAACGCAAAAAAATCGCACGTTTTTCGGTGCGTTGTGATTGCGTTCTGCATTTTAATCGCAATCGCATGCGTTTTCCTATACTTATGAAAGAAATCGCCAAACGCAAAAAAATCGCACGTTTTTCGGTGCCGTTGGTGATTGCGTTCTGCATTTTTAATCGCAATCGCATGCGTTTCTATACTTATTGAAGAAATCGCAAGCGCAAATGCAAAAAAATCGATTCATTTGCGTTTTGCAGTTGCAGTGTGGCCGTGCCCTAAAAGTACAAGGGGGTAGGTATGACTGTGTTTACATCATTTATCCAGGGGTGATGGGCAGTTCATGCTGTAATCACCAAGAAATAAGGAAATTAAAATGAATGAAGAATTGCGCTCGGTTTCCAGGTGCAACGTCCAATCCATTTACCAAGGTTATTTGCGAATCTTACGCAGGAAGTATTAGATGGTTAACATTATTATTAATATATATTGCAGAGAAGTCATTTCCTTATACATAACAATTCCTCTGTTCCAGTCCAGCGTGTTCCCTTTTAATTAATAAGCTGATAGGAAATGTACAATATGCAGTAAGCGAGCTGCCAGTTTTCGTGACAAACAGCGGGCAATTACTCCGAGCGTCTCTGGCACGGCCTGCGTGCAGGGAGTAAAGATTGTCATTTTGTTCGGAGCTCAAGAGCCAATAAAACCCCAGTTATAAAGTTAATTAACTGCGTAACCGCACGCAATTTTCTGAAGAAATATAGATCCGTTTTAGTAACGCGTTGAACGATAAATTTCTCGGCGTAACCTTACGATTGTTTATTCTATTAATATAACAGATGAAAACAACTGCGAGAAAATAACGGAAACGAGGTTATGGTTTAAATGGCTAAACGCGTGGCTTTCCGGTTTGCATAAGAATACTCTTTACACTTCCCCTGAATCTCCCAGTGTGTAAGGCGGGTACACATTGAGGGATTATTCGCTATTCGTAGCGAGCGCCCGTCCGGGACAAATGTCTGTCGGTTGCAGCAAATTCGGCAACAGACGGAAATCGTCGGTCAGCCGAAAAATATCTTTTGGTGTGTACCCAGCCTAAGGGGAATGTCAGAATGAATGGAAAATTTGTCCCATGATTGCAAGTGGGTTCCTGCCGCGAGAAATACAATATCGAATTTATCACAAAAAAAGGCGGCAGAGAAACTTTTTAAAATATTAAAGATAAGAGGGAGATTCCATAAAAGTTCTTATCATTAAAAATGGTGCTAATTTGCCCCAACCAACCAGATCTTATGTAACATTTGAAAGATAACATCCGATCGGTTGTGGGCCAAAATTAGCACCATTTTTAATGATAAGAACTTTATTGAATAACCCTTAGTAAATATATTTTTAGCTCAATTAACTTTGAAAACAGAAAAAGCCATGTATGATTTCTAGATATAAATTATTTATAGATATACACAGACATGCGTATAATACTTTTTAAAATTACAGTAGGGGGCACATATACAGTGAATAATGTAGGGAAAGATCAAGTGTCATTCCATCTCCTAGGATTATAAAGGTCCACGATTATAGCAATATGCTAGTGATGTACGTTGTGTTCCTCTATGACATTAAATGAAATATTTAAGGGAAAGTTATAGTAACAATATCTGCAGTTGCCCTTAACTCAGACCCGGGGAGGAGATTTATGTTTGAATGTTGTTGGGTCACACAAACGACTGTCAGGAAAAACAGCGATATTACGGTGACTTAAAGGAACACATAACCAATAGAGTCAAACATAGATCCCAGAATCCCCAGCTAACACTGAACTCAGGTTCACTGGAGACTAAATAAAAACGTGGTGAACGTGGATGTATCAGTGATAAACTAGGCTGGGTACACAAAGCATCTGGGTCCAATACAGAACAGTGCTGGAGACAGAGGAAACAGTTTAAACCACTGCAATGTTAATAATGTAAATGTATGAGTGAATCTTCCCCTTTACATGGAAAAGAACTGTCTGTGCCCACCTACACAATTACCCAGTGGGTGACACGTCATAAATTCAACATGGCGCATATCCAAACTATATGAAATCTGTCCGTTTTCTTTCCGAAACATGAAAGACTAGGAAAACGCCATCGCACAAGATAGCGCACTGAGCGCATTGTAAGGGCCTGTTCATGAGCGTTTTACATCAGCAGCAAAATGCAGGCACGAGCTGAATAGTGCGTTCACATTAAAGCGCTGCGAGTGGTGCGTTGCGTGCAGCATTTTGATGCGTTAACGCACAGCGTTGCCATTGAAATAAAGACAATGGCAAACGCAATGTTCCGCTGCGCTCAGGTGTGAACGAGCCCCAACTCACGCAGAAAAAAAGTGCTGCTCAGGTGCGTGCGTTTGCGTTTGTATTGCGAATGGGCTGAGCACAGAGACAGAATTTTATTATTTTATTTTTTTCTCTAAAAACCAAAAGAGTGAATTTCCCCGTGTTTCCAGCGACTGATAAAACCCCCGAGTCTCATCCCTGTGATAGGCACTGTTGCCGGAGACATATGTTCGCGTCCCTACACAACGTCGGGCAGCCAGCCAAGGACTGATAAGGCCGCGTGTTAGAAAGCAGTAATGGTAAGCTCGACAGCTGGCGCAGAATTCGCCTCTCCATACGAGGACGCAGGAATCACCCCGTGTGGGGGTGGCGGCGCGGAGACAGGTGCAAAGCGACTGTTATTTTTCAATCTTTATTTTTTTTTTTTCTCTCCTTGGGAACGGAACGGCGTCTCCGGTGGTGACAATTTCAGTTAAAGTCGGTTCCAGCAGGTCGGCTTGTTGCCGTTCAGACACATGGTCGCCATACGGAGACATTTAGATGTATATCAAAGGAAAATAAAGGAAACATGGGGGGGCGAGAGGAATTCACTGGTAACAATAACTAAATAACAGTCAATGTGGGGATTGGAGATTTCCAGAGGAGGAGAGATGTAGTTCAACTAACATCGGACTCTTTACATACAGTCTTCTGGCCTGATGTATTAAGTTTGCCGTGTGACCCAGTATTTTCATTTTAACTCCTTGTTGGCGTGAAAGCCAAAACACGTTTAAACAGCCAATAAAGTGCCGTTGGTGGATATTGGCGACACCATTGTAAAATACCGTATGGTATCTGTATTATACGCCGACATTGACAGGGCACGATACTGATATTCCACACTGTATCGGCCATAGATCCACAGTGTGGTCTTTTACCGACTGGAAGGTCGGAAGTTACTGGCCTGTAGACTTTGACATTCAAGTAAGGCGGCGGAAGGCTGATGGGAATTGTAGTCGAATGAGCTCTTTGTAGCCCCAGTTCCGATACTAAATTTACTAGAGGATTAAAGATAGAAAAAAACTTTTCAGGCCACTAGTGTGTTTGAACTACACTTCCCAGCATTCGTCGTCATTGATTAGGGGTTTAGTTCCCAGTGATTTAATTAAACCAGGCGGATCTAGTTATGGGTCAATGTTCTGCGATTCCCAATGGCTTTAAATAGCGATGGCGCCGGTCCAAGTGCTGGCATGACATTAAAGTTCCTTTACATCGATGGGTGGGAAAGGGACACAGTTGGGAATCTCAGGACCCACATTTTTCGTGGTGCCCTTTTAACGGGAAAGACGTGAGACATTAGAACCTGTGAGGGTCCTCGGGGACTGGTGGGTTTCAGCCATTAAATAGACATCGATATCAGCGCCACATTGTACAGGAATGAGCCCTTAGTACAAGGGGTTTAACATGACCGTGTGCAATTTGTCTAGGGGCCCCCGGTTATTATTGGAGATGGGGGGTCCGTGTGTCTTTACTTTTGATTCTTCCTGTTAGTATAGATTAAACAATACAGAGCTTAGAAGGGCCCCAAATGCCAACATTGCCTAGGGCCCCATACAGTCATTGGGACAAACAGATTAAATCCAGGGTCAGGATCCCTGAAGTGAATGTCCCCTCCATGTTTAATAGTCACACATCCCGTGGGATCCTTTAATAGCGTTATATTTTATTATTATCATTTTATTATTATTATCTGTGGACGAATTTCCGCGTTCTGGCTGGTTTCTCGCGACTTGATCCGGAGCGTCGAACCGTAAACAATGCGCGCTCACCGCAAACAATCCAACCTCGGGGGCCCATTTACTAATGTTGAGGGGGATATCATGAATTTCAGAAAATGTTTGGAGAGTGTAACAGATTTCTTAACGTATCGCCATTGTTGACGCGCGTCTCACGCTAAGACAATGACTGCGCTCCCCCGTGAATATGAGCTAATGATATGTCGAGGCCTCGCTGGAATGCTGATTGCTTTTCTTTCGTCCCTTTCAGGTCTCCGCGCCATTAAAAACATCCCTTTGTAACGTCTCTCCCTGCGAACGGTTAATGGGAATCTCGCAGGTGTGATGAGTGTAGAATGAGACGCAGCCTTCCCTCCATTGTACTCTATACTCAGTAGTAGATTAAAGGATTTAAAAGGTCTCACACACATATCAATCTGCATTAAAAGGTATCACATATAATAAACTCCCACATAATAAGGGGAAGTAAAGACAATATCGCACGCACAGTTCGTATTGAAATAGAACAGTAAATTCCAATGATATGTTTACGGAAGTTAAAGGTATTGTTAAAATAAAGGAATTAAAGGGAAATTAATTTCAATGTGCTGATTTAAAACTTATATTTTTTGTTGTTAATTTATTTATTATTATTTGTTTTTCTTATTTTCTGTCTGGCCCCTTCCTCTCCTTATGCCTTATTGGGCGATATTTATAAAACATCGATATCGTATTCGCAAAAATAACGATCGTTATCGTAAAATAGCGTTCGTTATCGTAAAATACCGATCGTATCGGTAAATAATGTCGATCGGTATTTTACGATAACGATCGTTATTTGTGCGATAACGATATCGATGTTTATAAAATCGCCCATTCTGAGCACTACATTATATTTATTAATATCCAGTTGAATGTGATCATGTGACATGCTCTGCCCGTCAGATTGAGGATTGATATAGACATGACCGGATATTGTCAGCTGATTGGCCCAATGGTCACCAAAGAAGAAACGGGATTGGCTCTCCAGTATCCCACTATGCCTCTACTCCTATTTAGTGCCATATTTATAGATGGCGACGGTGGAAATTGTCACCAGACAATCATAATCTCTGGATCTGCTGCACATCTTTGAGGTTTATTCGCTTTAATTATGGCCAATTTACCAATTCATCATTAGCTCTATCTCCAATGTAGCAGGGATCGACCCACCAAGTTTTACCCTCACACCATATTAATTACACATATGAGTCATAATTCTACATCCCATTGAGACGGCCAAATCAGCCAATCGGAGAGAAGGAATCACATTTACTGCCGCCCGGTTTCATGGGGCCCTTACTATAAAGTCAGAAAAAAACCTTAGGGCCCAACTTTTAAAATAAGGAACCATTGATGGGACTCGGCGCATGTTGTGGATTGTGGCAGTGGGGGGGGGGGGTGGGTGACTCTCCTTTGGCTGCAGTTGGTGGTAAAAATGGCGAAGTGTTCCTCTTTTTATCCTTTAATTTTGGGAGTTTAAATCGCCGGAACGGTTAACGGATTTGGGTTAATCCCAGGAGATCGTTTCCTTTGACAAGACCGTCCTCGTCTATTATGCTCTGTCTATTCTACCACGGCAAAACCTTAGCTTACGGCCTGTCGGATTCGATTATTTTTGTCGGCGCAGAGTGACCCCAATCGCCCCCTCCCCATTCTTGTGTCGTCCTTCTGTTTCCATTTACAAGTCATCATCTTTTCATCTCGTCAATCAGCTTTTGACTTCCTGATTAAAGTGCCCGTCACCCAAGTGCGCCCTTGCGCTCTCGCTCGTCTTTAATTTGTTCCTCATGGTTCACAACAGAGAAATTAACTGGTACAGCTGTTCCCCGGTCCAGTGTTTGGTTTTATCCTCAGTGTCTGTTTACAACAGAGTTTATTGTTCTTGGCTGCTGGAGTCAGAGGGAATCACCAAGGCCGCCTCCCAGCTACAGAAGGGAAATATTCCCAGAATGCATAGGATTCCTGGCGGGTCGTCTGAGATTCAGATTGGAAGACAGTGAGAGTTTTTCACAGTCGCAGCGGTGACTGAGCCATCGGTTAAACTGATCTAAAATGAAAGGGAATTGATTCACTGGGGCGAAACATATGTCACCAAGTCACATTCAGGTAGTCCCTGTGACATGTCAGGACTGTGATCGGTGGTTTGGTTTAGACCGGGGGAGTGAAGGAGACAGGAAAACAGAACAGGACCGGGGGGTCTCCAATCACTAGAATACAAACGTTTTAACCAAAATCAACTTTAATATCGTCACAAGGAACGACAACTGACGCAAACGCAGGAGGGAAGATTTATCATTCAGGTGCTAAAGGTCAATCCCAGGGTCTCAAATAAATGAAACAATCGGAATTATTATAGGATATGGGTCCTAGTGTTGGGGATAATAAGGATGGAGACTTCTGGGTAATTTCCTGGTAGGTAGCCCTAAGAGGAAATACTACACTCTGATGAATACAGAGCCAGTACAGACCGTTTCAGTTTAACTGGATCTATGAACAGACGCCAGGTAGCAAGGAATAGGTCGAATGAGCGCTGGCATCACGGGGAAACAATGTATCAATATCTCTCATTTCCACACTAAAATATCCAAATACATATTTACCCATATTACCCTGCAAATCAGAATACAGAGATTGGATTGAATAGTATTGGTAATTTTGTGGGGATGTGATGGATAGGCCTGATGTGATATAGTTTGGGATAAGACTGGTGGATTGGTGTTTTTGGATAAGACTGGATGTGTGAATGTTTGGATAAGCTGGTGTGATTGGATAGTTGGGATAAGCCTGGATGTGATGGATAGTTTTGGATAAGCCTGGATGTGATTGGATAGTTTTGGATAAGCCTGGATGTGATGATAGTTTGGATAAGCCTGGATGTGATTGGATAGTTTTGGATAAGACTGGATGTGATTGGATAGTTTGGTAAGCCTGGATGTGATGGATAGTGTTTGATAAGGACTGGATGTGATTGGATAGTTGGGGGATAAGCCTGGATGTGATTGGATAGTTTGGATAAGACTGGAGTGATTGGATAGTTTGGGATAAGCTGGATGGATGGATGTTTTGGATAAGACTGGAGTGTGTGATTGGATAGTTGGGATAAGCCTGGATGTGATTTGATAGTATTGGATAAGCTTGGATGTGATTGGATAGTTTGGATAAGCCTGGGATGGATTAGATAGTTTGGATAAGCCTGGATGTGATTGATAGTTGGGATAAGCCTGGATGTGATGGATAGTTTGGGATAAGCCGGATGTGATTAGATGTTTTGGATAAGCCTGGATGTGATTGGATAGTTTGGGATGAGCCTGGATGTGATGGATAGTTGGGAAAGCCTGGATGTGATTGGATAGTTTGGGATAAGCCCGGATGTGATTGGATGTTGGAATAAGCCTGGATGTGATGGGAGTAGTTTGGGATAAGAGGATGGATTGGATAGTTTGGGATGAGCCTGATGTGATTGGATAGTTTGGATGAGCCGGATGTGATTGGATAGTATTGGATAAGCTGGGATGTGATGGATAGTTTTGGATAAGCCTGGATGTGATTGGATAGTTTTGGATAAGACTGAGGTGATTGGATAGTTTGGAATAAGCCTGGATGTGATGGTGCATCTATTGCCATTTTCAATCGTAACAAATAACAGATCCATCACAGGTTATAAAGGAAACTATTATATAATATTTCTACTTTGTTTCCACCTTATATTGCATCTTACATGTTTTAGTCCTTAAGCTAGGTACACACCTAGCGATTTTTCTCCTGACCGACCGTTCGATACTTTCGAACGGTCGGCCAGGAGGAAGGACTGTCGGTCGCGGCAAAAAGCAGCGCGTCCGATAAGTCACCGGACCGATCGTGTGGTCCATAGAGGACGCACGATCGGACGAGGTTTTCCACCCTGTCGATCGTCCTTTCGTCCGATTCGGACGAACGGTCGATCGGACATGGGCACATTCGATTCGATAATTTCGGTCCGACGAACGATACACTGAACTATCGGTCGATCGACCGAAATATCTAATCGTGTGTACCCAGCTTAAGTCTTAGGACAAACTGGATACTTGTGCAGATCACAAACCTCTCATGATTTTCTGCTTCCACCTTATACAGTTACAAAGACTCGTGGCCCCTTCCCCCCCCCCCCCCCCACCGTGCACGCCCTGCGGTGAAGAACAGTTTAATGAACAATATAGAGCAGCCAACTAGAGTAGAACAACCATAGTAATGTCCTGGGGGGTAGGGAATGAGGTCTCTCAGTATCCGGATCAGGGACATCCACCACCGGGATAGAGAGGAGGATTCAGAGCGGCAGAGTAATAAAAGGAAAGAGTAGAAGGGGGGATGAACTAAAACCATAACAGGGGCATTACTGTCTAACAGACGGAACAATCGACAACAATTAGACCACAACTTACCGTGCGTGTAAACCCAGTGTAAGGCAGTGGTGATCTATCAATGTGCCATGGAATAGTCCGCTAATAAAACTCTAATGGTTAATTGTTAATTAAGTGACCGATAAACCACAATCCAGTCTCTAGATTAAAGGACACAAGATGTGAGTGTCACATGACAAACAGGCATTTCGAATGACCCACCGGGACAATTACTGGCCACTTGTTAATCTTGCGGACAGCGCCATCTGTTAGGGTTCTTTAACACAGTCAGGGACTTCCCTTAGGCCAAGATCTCAAAGCAGGCAGGGCTTCTGTAGAGGACTGAGAAGAACCAAGAATGGTCAATGTGGAGAACCGTAAAGACAATGGTTGGCAGGGCCACATCTACCATTAGGCAGAGTGAAACATTTGTCTCAGGCGGCCACCCTGCACTGAGGAAGAAAGGCGGCAGACAGGCAGTAGTGGGAGAGGGAACCATTTTTTCCTTGACCGGTTGAAGCTAAAAAAAGAATTTCCCTAGTAACAGATATGATTTTGTTAAAATTTTTGTTTGGTTGGGTTAGCTTAGTTAGTTTGTTAGGCTTGGTTAGACCAGTTAGGTTAGTTAAGGCCCTGCTGAAAGAGTCTACCTTGACATGGGGCAGCCTGGCAGGCTTTCAAATCTTTTGGCTAAAATCTTAATACTACAGAAAAGTATGGCAAGTCTAATGTATGTAACAGGTTGAACCATGGCCACCGAGAAAGTCACACCCATTAACACAGCGTTGGTGCGCTTTTGCCGGTGCCTGAAACCAATCAAGGGTGGTATTTAAAAGTTTGACTCAGGCAGCAAAAACTCTAGAAGTGCCCCTGATGGTTGGGAGGAATCTTAGTGCGGCAAATGAAAGAACATTGTGTTAACTTCACAAATCAAGAAGAGCAAAGAGTCAGAATTGGCTGAACTGTGGGACCTGGTACACCCATCTACTGTCGGGAGAGACCCTGTGGGACCTGGTACATCCATCTACTGTCTGAAGAAAACTGAGGGACCCAATACACCCATCTACTGTTGGAGACCCTGTGGGACCTGGTCACACCTATCTATTGTCTGGAGAAACTGTGGGACCCGATACACCCATCTATGGTCTGGAGACCCTGTGGGTGGACATGGTACACTCATCTACTGTCTGGAGACCCTGTGGGACCTGGTACACCTATCTACTGTCTGGAGAACCTTGTGGGACCCAATAGACCCCTCTATTGGCTGGAGAACTGTGGGACTGGTACACCCATCTACTGTCTGGAGAGAACCTGTGGGACCTGGTACACTCATATTGTCTGGAGAACTGTGGGACCTGGTAACACTCATCTACTGTCTGGAGAACTGTGGGAACCTGGTACACCTATCTACTGTCTGGAGAAACCTGTGGGACCTGGCATGCACATCATCTAGTCTGAGGAACATGTGGGACCTGGTACACCCATTATTGTTGAAAACCTGTGAGACCTGGTACACCCAATACTATTGTCTGGACAAACCTGTGGGACCTGGTTACCCCATCTATGTCTGGAGAACTGTGAGACCTGGCACACTCATCTATTGTCTGGAGAACCTGTGGGGCTGGTACACCTATCTACTGTCTGGAGAACCTATGGGACCTGATACACCCATCTACTGTCTGGAGAACCTGTGAGACCTGGCACACTCATCTACTGTCTGGAGAACATGTGGGGACCTGGTACACCCATCTATTGTCTGGAGAACCTGTGGGACCTGATACACCATCTACTGTCTGGAGAACCTGTGAGACCAGGTACACCCATCTACTGTCTGGAGAACCTGTGGGAACTGATACACCCATCTACTGTCTGGAGAACCTGTTAGACCTGGCACACTCATTACTGTCTGGAGAACATGTGGGACCCTGGTACACCCATCTATTGTCTGGAGAACCTGTGGACTGGTGGTACACCCATCTATTGTCTGGAGACCTGTGGGACCTGGTCACCCATCATGTCTAGAGATGTGGGACGGTACACCCATGCTGTGAGATCCTGTGAGACCTGGTCACCCATCTACTGTCTGGAGAAACCGGTGGACCTGATACACTCATCTACTGTCTGGAGAACCTGTGGGACCTGTGGTACACCTATTACTGTCTGGAGAACTGTGGGACCTGGACACCCATCTATTGTCTGGAGACCTGTGGGACCTGATACACCCATCTACTGTCTGGAGATCCTGTGAGACCTGGTACACTCATCTACTGTCTGGAGAACCTGTGGGACCTGGTACACCCATCTATGTCTGGAGACCTGTGGGACATGGTACATACTATATACGGTCTGGGAGAACCTGTGGGACCTGGTACCACCCATCTATTGTCTGGAGACCCTGTGGGACCTGGTACATCATCTACTGTCTGGAGAACCTGTGGGACTGGTACCACTATCTATTGTCTGGAGACCCTGTGGGACCTGGTACACCCATCTATTGTCTGGAGAACCTGTGGGACCGGTACGGTACATATCTACTGTCTGGAGACCCTGTGGGACCTGGTACACCTATCTACTGTCTGGAGAACTGTGGGACCTGGTACACCCATCTACTGTCTGGAGAACCTGTGGGACCTGGTACACCCATCTATTGTCTGGAGACCCTGTGGGACCTGGTAACCTATCTACGTCTGTGAGAACCTGTGGGACCTGGTACACCTATCTACTGTCTGGAGACCTGTGGGACCTGGTTACACCTATCTACTGTCGGAGAAACTGTGGGACCTGGTACACCTATCTACTGTGGAGAAACCTGTGGGACCTGATACACCCATCTACTGTCGGAGACACTGTGGGACCTGGTACACCTATCTACTGTCTGGATACCTGTGGGACCTGGTACACCCATCTACTGTCTGGAGACCTGTGGGACCTGGTACACCATCTACTGTCTGGAGACCCTGTGGGCCTGGTACACCCATCTATGTCTGGAGAACCTGTGGGACCGGGCCCACACTCATCTACTGTCTGGGACCTGTGGGGCCTTGCACACCCACTACTGTCTGGAGAACCTGTGGTGCCTTGCACACCCACCTACTGTCTGGAGAACCTGTGGGGCCTTGCACACCCACCTACTGTCTGGAGATCCTGTGGGACCTGGTACACCCACTACTGTCTGGAGAACCTGTGGGCCTTGCACACCCACCTCGTAAGACTGGCATGCACACCACTACGTGGAGAACCTGTGGGGCCTTGCACACCACCACTGTCTGGAGATCCTGTGGGACCTGTACACCCATCTACTGTCTGGAGACCCTGGGGCCTGATACACCATCTACTGTTGGAGACCTGTGGGAATGATACACCCATCTACTGTCTGGAGACCTGTGGGACCTGATACAACCCACCTACTGTCTGGAGACCCTGTGGGACCTGATACACCCATCTACTGTCTGGAGACCCTGTGGGACCTGATACACCCACCTATTGTCTGTAGAACCTGTGGGACACTGATACACCCATCTACTGTCTGGAGACCCTGTGGGACCTGATACAACCACCTATTGTCTGGAGACCTGTGGACTGATACACCCATCTACGTCTGGAGACCCTGTGGGACCTGATACACCCACCTATTGTGGAGCACTGTGGGACCTGATACACCATCTACTGTCTGAGACCTGTGAGACTGGTACACTCATTATTGTCTGGAGGACCCTGTGGGACCTGATACACCCACTATTATCTGGAGACCCTGTGGGACCGAGTACACACCATCTACGTCTGGAGACCTGTGGGACCTGATACACCATCTATTGTCTGGAGACCTGTGGGACCTGATACACCCACCTATTGTCTGGGACCCTGTGGGACATGATACACCCATCTACTGTCTGGAGACCCTGTGGGACCTGATACACCCATTATTGTCTGGAGACCCTGTGGGACCTGATACATCATCTACTGTCTGGAGACCCTGTGGGACGTAAACCATCATTGTCTGGAGACCTGTGGGACATGATGACACCATCTACTGTCTGGGGACCCTGTGGGACCTGATACACATCTATTGTCTGGAGACTGTGGGACCTGATTACACCCATCACTGTCTGGAGACCCTGTGGGACTGATACACCCATCTACTGTCTGGAGACCCTGTGGGACCTGATACACCATACTATTGTTGAGACCCTGTGGGACCTGATTACACCATCTACTGTCTGGAGACCCGTGGGACCTGATACACCATCTTTGTCTGGAGACCCTGTGGGACTGATACACCCACCTATTGTCTGGAGGACCCTGTGGGACCTGATACACCACATATTGTCTGGAGAACCTGTGGGACCTGATACACCCATCTACTGTCTGGAGACCCTGTGGGACCTGATACACCCATCTACTGTCTGGAGACCCTGTGGGACCTGATACACCCACTATTGTCTGGAGACCCTGTGGGACATGATACACCCATCTACTGTCTGCGAGACCCTGTGGGACTGATTCACCCATTACTGTTGGAGACCCTGTGGGACCTGATGTACACCCATACTGTCTGGAGACCCTGTGGGACCTGATACACCCAACCTATTGTCTGGAGACCCGTGGACCGATACACCACCTATGTCTGGAGACCTGTGGGACTGATACACCCACCTATTGTCTGGAGACCCTGTGGGACCTGATAACCATCTACTGTCTGGAGGACCCTGTGGGACCTGATACACCACCTATTGTCTGGAGACCCTGTGGGACCTGATACACCCATCTACTGATAACTCTTGGGAGCCAGCAAGAGGGAGGAGCAAGACTGATACTACAACGTGCGCGTCTTGTTTGGGTAAATTAAAACCTAACCCATGGACATAGCAGACCTGCGTAGTATTAGGAGTGGTTGGGGAGGGTTTGCAACTGGTATATTTTACACAACTGCCTAAAACTTGGCACAATTGTAGATTTTCTTCAAGGCAACACAAAATAGAAATATTAACAAAGTTCAGATTGTATGTCATAGTTTTATATGACATCACACAGCATGCATCATCGACTAATATCCTGCATTATCACACACACATATATAGATGTGAAAGCCCAGTTATCCTTGATTTCTAATATTTAGATTGGGGGAGAACATTAACAGGGAGATTCAACAAAAGTTCTTATTATTAAAAATGGTGCTAATTTTGCCCCAACACATCAGATCTTTATTTTAACATTTGAAAGCTAACATCGGATTGGTTGGGGCAAAATTAGCACCATTTTAAGCGATAAAGAACTTTATTGAATAACCCTGATAGTGTCTAAAGGGATCGTTAGAATGAAAATATTATTATTTTTACTGTTCCGGTTGAAACCAGATTGACGAGTCTGTGTGAAATCTTCCAGTTTCTTGCAGTCATTTTCAGATGGAGATATCTCATCGCACAACAAGCCAACCAATTACTCCAGAAAATGAAAACAAAAAGCCCTAAATTGAGTTTTACTTCATTATTCTTTACATTATTTCCGCCATATGGTTTGAGTGTAGCATGGCTGCGCTCGCTAGTAAACCATTGTCAGTTCCCCCGAAGGAAGAGCGTTTTAAGGATTAATAGGATAGATTTTCGGGCAGCTAGAAAGACAGAAATGGAGGCACTCAGATCAACACGCTGATGGGAGAGAGGAGGAAAATACGTGATTATAATGTAAGGAAATTCAGTGCAATACAGGAGGCGCAGCGAAACGAGGAACTAGAATGCATCATTCTGATTATTGCCACGTACAAGTTTGTAACGGCGAAGCCTCCCAGCACTCAGGGTCACTTAGAGAGAAAAGGGAAACATTACACGGCCACTTTTTCTAAACTTTACCCAGCTATTTATTAAAGAATGCGCGCAGGTGAGAGCTGATGTACCTATAATTTATCCGTCATTAGGATCAAAGATTCGCCTTACATCGAGCTTTTATGTCATTAACGAACCCTTCAACTTATATCTCGATTAAATAGAAGCCTCGCTCTGTGTGATTAACGCAATAGGAACAATAACAGCCAAGCTATAGGGGGTAGGTTATAATTCCTTCGCTGTCCATTTATTAAAGGGTCTTTCTAGCTTCGGGGATGGGGGTCTTAAATTTGACTTTTCCAGAGCCGTCACAATGATATTTACAGTTCCAGGGTTCCGATCACACTTTTTATGTATTATTTTTGTGCACGAAATGACACAGTTCACATATTCCAACGGAAATAATTCTACACTTTACACACCAGCACGTTTATTATATATAATAGTTTTTATTTTCTAGCAGAGCCCGATTAGGGCTAAAACACTGACGACTGGATAGAAATCGTTGTAGCTGTCATCCTGCCAACGTCTAAACATTATAATTAACCCCATTCCCCCTGCTTGTCACCTCTGAAGACAGTCAAATATTTAGGTGTGTGCCTCTCTGAAGACTAATAGACAATTTTCATGTACAAGGTGTTGGGATAATGTATACCTTGGCAAGGAGTCAGGAACGACACAGAGCAGGCAGTATGGGTTCGCGAGAGAGAAAGAAAAGAACAGCCAACAATTACACACTGAGATAGTTTAAGGCAGGTGCACAATTACACAACATGGCAGCACCCTCCATGAAAGCGTTTAATCTGAGGAAACAAAGACTATAATACAGTCTTCTGTCGAGATCGGGGCTATTACAGGGCACTGTTAGAAATTATAGATTTTTATCATTTACAGTATATTATTGATGGTTTTCATTGATTTTCTACCTGTCAAGCAATTTTGATCATGGGAAGAGCGGACATCATAGCGTGACATCATAGCGTGACATCATAGTGTGACATCAGCACAGTGGAATGTTGAAGCCAATCAGGGCAGAGAGTGATCCTCACCACGTGAAAATTTAAAAAGAAATAAGCAAATCTGAACAATTCCATTGATTCAATTCTGTAGGTTTAATGGTTTAAATTAGAAGGTAAAGTCAGTGAAGGTGGAAAATGACCAGAAATGGTTAAATTACCACCCATACCCAGTGCAATGCAATCTGGTGCAGCCGTGCGTCCAGGTGCAATCCCACCCACGGGTGCTGGCAGATTTGTGTTTTCAAGGCTCCCCTCCCTTGGTATTAAGGAGAATACTCATTGCCCAAAGTTTCTATATAAAAGCGGCATTGTTCTGTATAGAATATTCCATTATTCCATTGGCGGACAATTGATTATTCATTCTGGTTTTAATACCATGCACCTGAGCTAGAGTTCGAAAAAAAGCTGCTTCTGTTAATACCGGAATCCGGTTCACAGAGGGTTAAATGAATGTTTAAAGAGCCATTTACAAATTATTTAAAAATGTCAATCACTGTGATCCAAGAAGATGTTATATTAAAGGGCTACACTGCTCTATTGTGACGCGGGGCAACCATCCTGCAATGCGCCCCCTAGGGGACGCCTGAGATGACGGTTAGGATGTGGATATGAAATACGTTGAATATTTTGCTGCGGATAATAAAAGAGATTTCTCAAAACAAATCCGCCACCATTGTTCACTGCTAATTTGGATGTTATCCCCGACGCGCCACTGGGGAGTTAAATGCGGTTTCGTCTCTTTTTAACCGTCCTTCTGCGACGATTCTGCAAGTAGCAATGCGCGGAGCTGGAAGCGTAATTACCGACTGTAAATAGTAATTGTCGAATCGTTATTCCTGTAACATTGCGCGACGCGTATGCGATCGGCTTGTGCTTTCCGTAATATGTAATTACGGATCTAAGATGCACCGGGAAATGAGATACATGACAACCCACCTCCCTTTAATAGTTTCATAGAGGAGACGGAGGAAATCTACATTTATCTCTTAATTCAATTACAGGCTGGGCGTCCGTAGTACGCACGTAATAATCAACCAGGGAACTCTGGGAAAATCTACAGGAGCGAGGCCTGATCCCTAAACCTGAAAAGTTTGATCTTTGCCCATTAACCCCCAACGCTTTGCCCTCGCGACAACCAACCCCATCCCTGTGGGTCATTTATGTTGTGATATTTTTGGGGTCAAGTTAAAGTAAATAAGTGCCATGGCCGTCAATTCACAAAATCCAATCAGATCCTAGCTTTTACTGGTCTGTGCTGCAGTTAATAAATTCCAATTGGTTACTGCCAGATTATGTATATGTATGTATGAATGTATGAATGTATGTATGTATGTATGTATGAATGTATGTATGTATGTATGAATGTGTATTATAGTAGAATGTATGTATGTATGAATGTATGTATGTGTGTATGAATGGATGAATGTAGTAGTATGAATGTAGTATGTATGTATGTAGATGTATGTATGAGTATGTATGTATGTATGTATGTATGTTGAATGTATGAATGTATGTATGAATGTATGAATGTATGATGTATGAATGTATGAATGTATGAATGTATGAATGTATGTATGAATTTATATGTATGTATGAATGTAGGAATGTATGTATGAATGTATGAATGTATGTATGTATTTATGTATGAATGTATGTATGAATGTATGTATGTAAGAATGAAGAATGAATGTATGTATGAATGTATTTATGTATGTATGAATGTATGAATGTATGTATGTTTAAATGTATGAATGTATGTATGTTGTATGTATGAATGTATGATGAATGTATGAATGTATGTATGTATGTATGAATGTATGTATGAAATGTATGTATGTATGTATGAATGTATGAATGAATGTTATGTAGATATGATGATGAATGATGTATGTATGTATGTATGAATGTGATGTATGTATGTATGAATGTATGAATGAATGTATGTATGTATGAATGTTGAATGAAGTATGTATGAATGTATGAATATGAATGTATGATGTATGATGTGTATGAATGTAGAATGATGTATGTATGTAGTATGTATGATGTATGTATGTAGGATGAATGAATATATGTATGAATGTATTTATGAATTATGAATGGATGTATGTATGTATGTATGAAGTATTAGGATGTAGTAGTATATTGTATGTATGAACGTATGTATAAAGTATGATGTATGAATGTAATGTATGTGGATGTATGTATGTATGTTTGTTTCATATATGTATTATGTATGTATGTATGAATGTATGTAGTATGTAGTATGTATGTATGTATGTATGAATGTATTTATGATGTATATGTTTATTTATAAAGTGCCACTTGGGGACGCAGCGCTGTACAGTAACGAAATGCAATAAAGTCATACAAGGGGGTATAAATACATTGATAGTTCAGTACATAAATATATAACTTATATAAATAGAAGTGCTAGAGCTTTGCCACAAGAAGAAAGGAGGTCCCTGCCCCATAGAGCTTGCAATCTAGTTAATGGATAATAGATTGTTTTCGCTTTGTGTTCTACATGATTGGCGTTCGATGTTTCTGCTAAATAAGAAGACGTTTATATGCCAATTCCCAATAAAATTCCAAACCTTGGTGCGGGTTGGACGTCAACTTCCCCATTAAGATCAAAATCATTTCCGAGTCTCGTGTCGAATCGCCCAGCGTCCCTGTGATTGGTAATTGGATCAATAAAAAAAGTCAAGGTTGGGTGTTAAGGGCCATTACTCCTTCGCTGCTTTACCAGTATTGCTAATGCGAAAATATTGACTCTCGTCCATCTGAATTGGAAGGAGCCCAAATTATCCTCCAGAGTCTATAAATATAACGTTCTGATTGAACAAAATTCAATTTAGTCTGGATGATAATTCATTAGGAAAGGGGAAGTAGTAGTAATGGTCAAATGGGTGATACCAAAACCATAAATCACAAACAGATACAGGGGACTGGACGTGAGGGAGAAATATAAAGAGATAGACAGACAGAGAAGACAGACGATCAGAAAGAGATAGATAGAGATACTTATAAGATAGATAGATAGATGATAGACGATAGATAGACGATAGATAGCTTAGATAGATAGATGATAGATAGATAGATAGATGCAGATAGATATAGATAGATAGATAGATAGATGAAATAGATAGCTAATAATAGAGATAGATAGATTATGATAGATAGATAGATAGATAGATAGATAGATAGATAGATAGATAGATAGATAGATAGATGATAGATAGATAGATAGATAAATAGATAGATAATGGGTAGATAATAGATAGATAGATAGATAGATAGATAGATAGATAGATAGATAGATAGTAGATAGTAGATAGATAGATAGATAGATAGATAGAGATGATGATAGATAGATGAGTAGATGACTGATGATAGATAGATAGATAGATGATAGATAGAGAGATGATAGATAGATAGATAGATAGATAGATAGATAGATAGAGATAGATAGATTGATGATGATAGATAGATAGATAGATAGATAGATAGATAGATAGATAGATGATAGATAGATAGATGATAGATAGATAGATAGATAGTAGATTAGATGAGATAGATAGATAGATAGATAGATAGATAGATAGAAGATATGATTAGATAGATGATAGAGATGATAGATAGATAGAGATAGGATGATAGATAGATAGATATGATAAGATAGATTAGATAGATAGATAGATAAGATAGATAGATAAGATAGATAGATAGATAGATAGATAGATGATAGATAGATAGAAGATAGATAGATAGATAGATAGATAGATAGATGATAGACATAGATAGATAGATAGATAGATAGATAGATAGATATGGATAGATAGATAGATGGATATGCAGAGATAGATAGATAGATAGATGATGATAGATAGATGGATAGAGATAGATAGCTAGATAGATTAGATTAGATAGATAGATAGGAGATAGATAGATAGATAGATAGATAGATAGTAGATAGATAGATAGAGTGATAGATAGATATGATGATAGATCGATGTAGTGATATGATAGATAGATAGATTGATAGATAGAGAGATAGATAGATAGATAGATAGATAGATTAGATAGTAGATAAGATAGATTAGAATTAGATTGATAGGATTGATAGATAGATAGATGATAGATAGTAGATAGATAGATAGATAACTGATGAAGATAGATAGATAGATAGTAGATAGATAGATAGATAGAGATAGATAGATAGATGATGATAGATAGATACGATATATAGGATAGATAGATAGATGATGATAAGATGATAGACAGATAGATAGATAGATAGATGATAGATAGATGATAGATAATAGATAGATAGATAGATAGATAGATATGATAGATAGAAGATAGATGATAGATACATAGATAGATAGATGATAGATAGAGAGATAGATAGATAGATAGATAGATAGATAGATGATAGATAGATAGCTAGATAGATAGATACGATAGATAGATAGATATTCATAGATTAGATAGATAATAGATAGATAGATAGAGGATAGAGAGATGATGATAGATAGATTAGATAGATAGATAGCAGAGATAGATAGATAGATAGATAGATAGATAATAGATAGATAGAAGATAGATGATAGATACATAGATAGATAGATGATAGATAGATAGATAGATAGCAGAGATAGATAGATAGATAGATGATAGATAGATAGATAGATAGATAGATAGATAGATAGATAGATAGATACATGATAGATAGATAATAGATAGATAGATAGATGGATAGATAGATGATAGATAGATAGATAGATAGATAGATAGATGATAGATAGATGATAGATAGATAGATAGATAGATAGATAGATAATAGATAGATAGAAGATAGATGATAGATACATAGATAGATAGATGATAGATAGATAGATAGCAGAGATAGATAGATAGATAGATGATAGATAGATAGATAGATAGATAGATAGATAGATACATGATAGATAGATAATAGATAGGAAGATAGATGAACATTTTATATAACTTTAGTGGGCAATGTGTAATATAATGAATAGAGGGAGGGGATTGTTGTTATGTGATTACTTCCAGACCCCAGTGGCTTTGCCTGCTAGAGGGCGTAATCCCAGGCACTAACCTGCCGTATCAATGGGTCTATGTATACAAGGGAAGGTAGTTTACTTTATAAAGACCCCCGAGGTCCAGGGGCTAATATTCCGACAAACCATCAATCACACACACACAGATAAACCCCCCCCAATGCCAATTAAAATGCCTTAACAAAAACTTCAGCTTAAAAAGTAAATGGGGCAATGTTCCTTAATTCCTCCACTAGAAAAAATGTTGAATTGGTGATAATGGTAACAGGTCGTCACTTTGGGGATGCTGGGAAATGTAGTCGGTTTATTAGTGGTTCTTTTTGACTCTATGAATAAAACCCGAAATAACGGATTCCCACCCCCAGTTCCCTGTTACTGGGATTTTTTATTTCATTTTTGTGCAAAAGTCTCACGAATATTGGGAACCGCTGGTGGTTGTGAGTCGTCTTCGAGCACAACAGAGCCTCCGGGCATTCAAATGACGTCCTCGCGGAAACAATAGATCATTAGTGCCAATACATTTTAAAAAAGAACAAATTCGCTGATATTTCAATAAACAAGAGATCCGTAGCGAATTTTATGGAAAAGAAAACTGGTATTGAGTGTAGCACTGTGTTGAGGCTAGTATAGTCAGATTGGTCGTGAGTGTGAGTTGTCAAAGGAAGCTGGTCTAATTGTGAGGTAGAGCTGGTCTAGTGAGTGTAGATGTGCGTCTAGTGAGGTCGAGCTGTCGTGCTAGGAGTGTCTAGAGCTATTAGGGTGTATTAGACCGTGTTATAGAGCTTATGTGGTCTAGTGAGTGTAGAGCTGGTACTAGTGAGTGCTAGAGCATGGTCTAAGTGGGTAGCGCTAGTAGGAGCGCTGCTGTCTAGGGAGTGTTGGAGCTGCGTTAGTGAGGTAGAGCTGGCGTAGTGAGGTAGTGCTGGTCATGATGTAGCGCTGGTCGGGAGAGATGGTCTAGGAGTGTGAGCGTCGGTATGTGAGTGTAGCTAGAGCTATGTAGTGGTGTAGTGGGAGTGTAGAGCTGTCTAGTGAGTGTAGAGCTGGTTAGTGAGTGTAGAGCTTGGTCAGTATTGGAGTGGTTATGAGTGAACTGGTCTAGAGGGTTAGTGGTAGAGTGTAGCCACAGACAGATACAATGTCACCAGTGGCATAACTGGAATCACTGGGCCCCCCAGCAAAACTATGATGGGGCCCTATCAGTGCTTCGCATCCACATGAAAGAGGCTACATCTGTCATAGGAAATTAAGAAGGGGCCCTTGGCTCCTGTCCCCCCTGCAGTTGCCCTCCCCCGCCTCCGTTCGTTACGCCATGATGTCACCGTGTTAATGTATCAGTTTCGCAGTGAGCAGACAACAAAAGGGGGCTTCTTCCGTAAATGTAGAGGAAATTCTTGCAATGCGTTTTTCGCGTCGTTTCCGTGTGTATTGGGGGCTTATGAACCAAGAAGGCGGAAAAGTTACATCTGTAGCAAATAATTGATATAAAATTTTGCGTCAAAGTCGTCGTTAGTGGGGACAAAATATTTTGATGCAATCCTGCAGTGAGTTACCGATCACCAAATCAGATTAAAGACCAAACCAAACATAGGTGACGGCGAATGCAAAAAACAAAATATTGTCGCGGACCGAAACTATTCTGCCACACCCCGTGCGATTGTCGATGGATATGAGTATGTAGGATGGGAAAAATTGTCTGCCCACGTAGCGCGTCGTTAGACAGATTGCGTGGCATTTCCTGTAACGATAGAGTGTATGCCTGCGCTGGGCTGATTAAGCAATGTTGTGCTATTGGGAGGCGATCGCCACAAAACAATGGCGATCGCCAGCCCGAATCACGGCAGCCACAACCATGGCCAACACTAACAGGCGCTTTTTACTCGGCGATTCGGATTGCGACTAAGGGATGGCCAACACAGCAAGTGACAAGGAATCGCGCCCACAAAACGGGAGCGTTATCGCACGTGATGGTGCACTTTTTGTGAGTTCGCCTTTGGTGAACGCGCGTTAACGCCAACAAAAATGGTGAAACGTATGCGTACCAAAAGCGTGAAAGGACGCGCAATCGAAAATTTCGCATTCCGCGATTTCCATACCGAAAATCGTTTGGCGCAATCGCGAGCGCGAAACGCGTGCGCAAAAAAGTGCGGAAAAAACGCCTAGTGTAGGAAATGAAGCACTTTGTGGGCAAAAGTGTGGGGCGTTAACATATTGATTTGGGTCAGGAATGTTCTCCAGAATTCCCAGCGTCATGCCATTCTCCAGACTGGTTTTCCATAGGCGGCTGAGCGTTTGTTTTTTGTTTTCTACCTTCTACCGGGGGTTAAGTGATTTAATTGGGGCTCGTCTGGTTTCTTAGCCTCGCTGGGCCACAAATCTATTCTTGTCCGTACGAAATGAAAGAAGAAGTCGCCTCTTATGTGAACCTCGTGTGTAAAGTACGCGCCCACAGAGCAGAGATGGTAGCTTTGGGAATGGATTGGAGCAGATGCGTAACAATGTTAATGTAATGGAACCGTCGCAGTGTTGGGATAATATCCTTTTCTGGGACTTCAGTACAGCCTGCGGTGGGTTGTGTCGGCTTCCAGCTCGGAAGGTTCAATATAACACTACATGCATGTTTGGTTTTTTGTTCTACGGTATTGATATATGCTCATGTAGACCAATTGGATATAGAGTGTTTAACGAGACAAGGCGATGAGGATACACGTTGTGTTACATATTAGAAACACCCCCAACAACGTGTCGTTAGAGAAACGGGAGGAGCGACATGCCATAAAGTTTTGTAGTATTTTGGCCTTATCGGTAGATTTCACCATTTTTACTGTTAGAAAGAAAAAAGAAAGGTGGTAGGGTCAGCCGGTGTAATAAAAAGGCTCCAGCACCGACGCGCGTCCCGTAAGCGGTGAAATATATGGAATTTGCTATTTCGCTTGGACTGGAACCAAACTCTGTCACTTCTTATCTTCCTCATAGTTTATTACCCGGCTTGAGCCCTGATTTTCCTACTACAGTAAGAGGATAAGCTGCACCATAAATAACGCTCGGCTATTGGGGGAATTTTCACTAACAAAAAGGCCGGAATCTGTTTCCCTTTAAAAGGGGACAATGCGATAAATCCGTTAGTCGGGAAAGATGGACAAGATCCGTTA